>CM032447.1:140176110-140271725 GCA_019049505.1 Pachyrhynchus sulphureomaculatus
GATAAGTCGAGATAAGCCTAGATAATGGGAGATAAGGTGAGATAATTGGGGATAAGTATAAATAATGGGAGATAAGGAGAAATAATGGGAAATAAGCAGAGATAAGTCTAGGTAATGGGAGGGAGTTATGGTGAGATAATGGGAGATAAGGAGAAATAATGGGAGATAAGGAAAAAAATGGGAGATAAGGAAAAATATTGCGAGATAAGTCGAGATAAACCTAGATAATGGGAGATAAGGTGAGATAATGGGGGAGATAAGGAGAAATAATGGGAGATGAGCAGAGATAAGCTTAGATAATGGAAATTATGTAGAGATAATGGGAGATAAGGAGAAATAATAGGAGATAAGGGGAAATAAGGGCAGATATTTTATTACGTTATTTAACATAAGGAATGAGCAGTGGCGATAGTAGTGAATCAAGTCTACGCGCGAGCGGAGCCGCGGGCACGGCTAGTATAGTCTTTATATATATATATATATTATATATATATATATATATATATATAATATATATATACATATACATATATATATATATATATATATATATATATATATATATATATTATATATATATATACATATATACATATATATATATATATATATATATATATATATATATATATATATATATATATATATATATATATATATATATATATCAACCAACACACCGATCCACAAAGCACTTCCTTTATGCATATGGCCTGGCCGTAACAGCACAGGTGAAATCCTTCGAGGAAGTGGAGGAAGAACTAAACATTGCCTTGATTACAATATCTAAGTACTACCAGCAAAACTATCTCAAACCTAACCCTTCTAAGACTCAGGTCAGTGCATTCCACCTTCACATACCTATGGAGAAATCGGAAGTTTAACGTTGTTTGGAATGGTACCACCCTCGTGCACACCAACAAACCTACATACCTTGGGGTTACACTCGATAGATCCCTTACATATAAACACCACTGTGAGAAAACGTAGCTGCAAGGAAATAACATCCTAAAAGAAACTCACAAACAGTAAATGGATCGCCAAACCCGCAGTACTCCGGACCACTGCCCAAGCACTTTGTTTCTCCACATCCAAATACGCATGCCCTGGGTGATCTCGATCGCACCCGCTAAGAAGGTGGACATAAGCCTTAACGAAACGTGTAGATTGGCTAAAGGATGTATGAAGCCCGCACCACTGGAAGCTTTACGCGGCTGGTTTTGATAGCCCCGAATCACGCAGAGCAGCGTACGAGTACGGCGAAAGATTCCAATGCGGACCCCAGAGACTAAAATCAAGACACCGTTTCCTCGAACACACCCTAAACGAACTACCTGCCAATTACTCACTCTCAAAAGATGCGCCCAGTGAGGCCTTTCTGCAGCTGGAAAGTCTGGAAAACGCTAAACCGTATTAGAACTGGGACTGCTCCAGTAAAGAAAATCTGGCAAAGTGGGACCTACTTTGAGACTGTGGTGCAACACAAAAAACATGGAACATCTCTTAATATGCCCTAACTTCTCCACTCACTGTATCCTCGACGACCTATGATTGGACAAGCTCGGAGCATTGAAACTGGCTCATTACTGAGCTGAGAAACCGTAGAACAATCCGGGCACGAAAAAGTAAAAGTAAATAACCTACTTCAAGGTTATTTTGTTGGGAGAAGTCACTCTGTGTATGTTGGAATGAGGCATAGATTAATATTTAAAATTTATTAATATATATATATATATATATATATATATATATATATATATATATATATATATATATATATATATGTTATATATATATATATATATATATATATATATATATATATATATATATATATCTATATCTATATATATATATATATATATATATATATATATATATATATATATATATATATATATATATATATATATATATATTGCTAGGAATAGTTACTCTGTTTGTTGAGAGGAGTTGATTGTGTGTGGGAGGAGAAGCAGGAGGTATTCCCACAAACTACTTATATCTTTCATTATAAATGATTGTACTCAAAATTTGCAGTTTCTCTCATCCAAAAAAACCTGGAAAAAATAATACTATTGAAATTATATAAGATTCTCCCATCTCTTCTATATATATATATATATATACGAAATAACTTCTTTATACCCCCCCCCCCCTACTCTTTGCACCTTTTGTTGTGTTACTACAAATTTTTATGAAAAATATTTATTTATTATCTCAACAAACAACCAGGAAAAACAATCAATTTCTATTAAAATCATACAAAATTTAGCAACCTCCGCTTTTTCACCTCCTTCGACTGCAGTTATATCGTTTAAAAACTGTAGGCTTCTTCCCTTCGTTAGGTATTATATATATACCAAGTTTGAAATTGATATACCATATTATTTTGTTCGTGCCAAAAGACTGAGAGATCGACAGATTGACGGGCCGACGGAAATAAGTGCTATGTTTTTCGTGATGGAAGAAACCCAAACAAAAAATAAATAAACAAATAGAATAACATTCCTAATCGAATATTTAAATAAATTACCTCTCTGTTTTCTGACATCTTAGTAACATACTGTTTCGCAGCATTACCTCTGTTTTTTCTTTAATTAACTGAAATCCATACTTTACATCGTTGAGCCAATTCATACTTCATATCTTTGATCATTTCGGTGTCCGTCCATCTGTCCGTTCGTCTGTGCGTCCGTCTATCTGCCTGTCACATCCAATTTTCTCCGAAACTGTGGCATAGAAAATGATAGCCCAGTCAGAGTCATGCAGTTTTGAAACTTGAATTTTGACTTAAGTGGTTAGTTTTGGAGGGTGAAACAGGAGGTGAAAAGAAAATGGTCATTGAGTGGAGTGTCAAACGAACACTTGTGAAAACACAAGTTCAAAGATATATATCATGTAATACTCATCACAAAAGGAGACTTTTGCTTTTTTTTCGCGTCTTAGGGTTCCTAAATTACACGAGAAACATAGTCACTCATTTTCGTCTATTCGTGTCCTTTTTGTCTCTCTATTAGCACGAACGAAATGTTAGTATTGAAACTTGGTATATATATATATATATATATATATATATATATATATATATATATATATATATATATATATATATATATATATATACATATATATATATATATATATATATATATATATATATATATATATATATATATATATATATACATATATACATATATATATATATATATATATATATATATATATATATATATATATATATATATATATATATATATATGTATATAATATAAAACCCAATAAGGGGATAAGGCCTATAGGTTTTCAAGGATGTCACTTTAGATAAAGCGGATGAAATGGGTGAGGGTTTATAAATTTTGTTTGGTTGGAATAGTAATATGGTATTTTTTCCTGTTTTCTTTTGTGTTGAAATAATCAACAAATATTATGCAGAAATATTTATAGTAAAACATAAAAGGACTTAAAGTGCTGTGGGAGGGAATTAAAGGGATTGGTTCGTATATACGAGGCTGGTTTGAAAAGTCCGTGCAAAAATAAAAACTACTTATGTGTTTTGGGTAAAACCTTTTTTTATTTTTCGACATAGTCTCCTTTTAGGCTTATACACTTCGTCCAACGATGTTCTAGTTTGTTGATTCCTTCCGAATAATAGGATTTGTCCAAGTCTGCAAAATATCCATTAGTGTCTGCAATCACCTCCTCGTTTGAATAAAATCTTTGAAATGGTAGTCCGAGGGAGCCAAGTCTGGAGAATAGGGGGGATGTGAAACGAGTTGGAATCCTATTTCCATTAATTTTGCGACCACAACTGCTGAGTTGTGTGCTGGTGCGTTGTCGTGATGGAAAAGGACTTTCTTGTGGGCCAATCGCGGGCGTTTTTCTTGCAGCTCGGTTTTCAAACGGTCCAATAACGATGAATAATATTCACCTGTAATAGTTTTACCCTTTTCTAGATAGTCGATGAGGATTATCCCTTGCGAATCCCAAAAGACAGTCGCCATAACCTTTCCGGCCGAAGGAACGGTGTTCGCCTTTTTTTTGGTGCGGATAGCTTTCTCATGTCCAAATGTTTATGCAAAATATTATGTACCCGTTCAGTCGAGATGCTCACAGCACTAGCAATCTCACGCACCTTAACTCTTCTGTCATCCATCACCATATCATGGATTTGACCAATGATTTCTGGAGTCGTAACCTCCACAGGTCGTCCAGAACGTTCAGCGTCACTTGTGCCCATATGGCCAGTCCGAAAATGTTGAAACCACTTATAAACTGTTCTAATCGAAGGTGCAGAGTCACCATAATGTTTATCAAGCTTCTCTTTAGTCTCCTGAGGCGTTTTTGCCTTTCATAAAGTAATGTTTAATCACCACGCGAAATTCTTTTTCGTCCATTTCTTGAAAATCACTCGACTTCCTTGATTCACACGAATGCCAAACACAAAGAAATAGACCAATATGGCTGAAACTTGGGTGTGCGTTCATTCAAGAGATGCTACTAACTAAACATGACCTCGATACGCGCCGGTGGTGCCATCTCTCGGACTTTGCACGGACTTTTCAAACCAGCCTCGTATAGCGTTAGATCTCCTTTCAAAGTTTTTGGAGTAGAGGAATTCAAGAATTAGGTTATTTTTTCATTACTTTCAATTTTAATTCGAGAAGGGGGTGAAAGTGATGGGGGGATCATTAAATATAGTATAGTTTTAATAATATTTGTTCTTTTAGGTTTTGTTGTTGATGAAATTGACAAATTTCAGGCATATTATTTATAATAAAATATATGTGGGGTTAATGGGGTTGGATAGGGGGTTAGATGTATTGCTTCACATATATCGTGCTATATGTCCTTTTCCAGGTTCTTGGGAGTGGTGGAGGAGGGAGGTAGAAGAGTGAATTCGTATTTATCATGTTATAGGTATTTTTTGGAATAATTTCAGTCAAAAAATCGAAACATTACTTTTTTTTATTATTTTCATCGTTAACATGAGAAGAGGGTGGGAGAAGAATTTTCCCTGATTCTTGAAGAGTATATATATATTATATATATATATATATATATATATATATATATATATATATATATATATAATACGTAAGCTGAGAGATTTTTTGTCTAGCTACTAAAACTTTTTGCAAAATTCGACATTATTCATCAACATAGTCTCCTTCAAGAGTGATATAATTAGTCCAACGATTTTCTAACATTTCTATACTTTTTCTTGTAGAAGGATTTGTCTTTGCCTTCAAAATAGGCCCCAGTTTCGGCAACTGTAGGATAATAGTCGCTGGGGAGCAAATCTGGAGAATGCGGTGGATGACGAAGCAATTCGAGCTTCAATTCATGCAATTTTGCCATCGTAACCATTGACTTGTGACATGGTGCATTGTCTTGATGAAAGAGCAGCACTTTTTTCTTGCTCTTTTGGGACCGTTTCTTCGCGATTTCTGCCTTCAAATTCCATGCGCGTTCCAAAATACAAAGGCCCAAACCTTCCCAGCCGATTGTTGTGTCTTTGGTCGCTTCGGGCGGTTTTCACCGTCCACTCAGCTGACTGCCGATTAGATTCCAGTGTGTAGTGGTGGATCCATGTTTCATCCATTGTTACATATCGCTTGAAAAAATCATTTTTAAACAGGTCCAAACAGCACTCAGAATCATCAACAAGTTGTTGTTTTTGCTCCACTGTGAGCAAACGCGGTACCCATTTCGAACAGAGCTTTCTCATGCAAAATATGACCTACAGGTTCTTTTGATACCTTTAGAGTGTCAGCTATCTCACTCAATTGCACTTTACGGTCAACCAAAAATTTTTTGGATTTTTTTATGTTTTCCGGTGTAACCACCTCATTTGGGCGTCCAGAGCGTTTAGCATCATTTGTGTCTGTACGACCGCGTTTAAATTCAACGTTGAGTGATTTTCTAGGGACAGAGTCCCCGTAACACTTATTAAGCCATTGCTTTGCTTGAACAGTATTTTTCCCATCAAAAAACAGTGTTCAACACACGAAATTCGATTTTTTCCGTTGTAACTTGTAAACCAATCGCGAAATGTCATGAAATTTTGACACGTATCGTTTGAAGGTTGGTACTTCCTAAAAATCATATGGATTTTTTGAAAGGGCAACATCTATAAGTCAGACCAAAAACTTATATATATATATATATATATATATATATATATATATATATATATATATATATACGTACATATATATATATATATATATATATATATATATATATATATATATATATATATATATATATATATATATATATATATACATGAAAAATACATGAAATTTGATTACTGAGTAACTTAATTTGTGGAGTTAAATATAGAACAAGTTTTAGAAATGTAAACGGTTAAGTTGGCAGAACCGTACTCATGGCATAGTACGTAAATTATTATACTTATTTCCCTTGCTAATAAGAACTGTATTGTATTCGTGAAAAAATAACCTCCATAATTTTTTTTCCTCGGTTCTTATGGTTTTTATATCACGAAAACATATGTTTTTTAACTTCCAACTTTATAATAAATAATGTTAGATATAGCAAAAATAATAACCTAGCCACATGTCAGAAGAAAGGTTTGTTTTTATTTACATATCAAGAGGTCATTCTCAGCAAACCTGTCATCTATTTATCTGCATTGCCCATATTTAAATTTTATTCTTTAACGTACGCACGTATTTCGTTTGCAAAGAATATATATTTTGTTCGACGAGATTTTAGAAATGATGAAAGAATTGTTTATTTCAACTACAACCTTTTTTTAATTCATTTAATTAAATAATTTAATCTTTTGAACGTCAACACTATTTGTGAGCTTGCTGTGCTGTGCTAATGTTTAAAAATTATACTCGCAGTGTTCTAACCAACTAGGAATACATATAAAATAATGTAATGCTGTGAAACACAAATGTAAGCTTCGGAATTTGGTCGACGTTGACAGATCTCATCATACTCATGATGTAGAAAGAGATGATTATTAAGGCAGTGAAAAGAACGCGAAAAAAAACGGAACTGAACATAACTCATTTTACTGTCTAAGTAGAGGTTTTTAGATATTCATCCACATAAATATGAGCAATAATATATTGGCTACCATCTAATATTGAATAGAACATGAACAATTTTAGCAATGCTTACCTCTCTTGTAAACAAACGAGCAATTACTTACTTCTATTATAAAAGCCAGCTTTCTAGTATTTTCTGCTGGCATGTTCTCCCATTCGTTCAATATTCTGTTTTTTGATTCTTCTCTATTTGAAATATTATTTTCGCGAATGCGCTGTTTAAGATCCTCTCATAAATGCTCGATGGGATTAACATCGGGTGATTGTGGAGGTGTATGAAGCTGCTGTCACACAATATGGATCATCCATTCTCGCACCAAGTTTGCGGTATGTTTCGGATCATTGTCTTGTTGGAAAATGTATCTTTTTTCGAGTGCTAATTTTTGGACACTTTCTCTTAAATTATCTCTCAAAATGTTCAAATAAGCATGCTGATCCATAGTACCATTAATAAAATGTAAATTTCCCACCCCTCCAGTGGACATGCATCCCTAAAGCAGAACACTTCCACCCCCTTGTCTCACCGTGCAACAAATGTTTTTAATATCGAATGCGGTATTCTTTTTTTCCAAACTTTAGTTCTGCAATCAGACCCAAAAAGGTTAATTTTAGTCTCATCACTAAAGATTATGGATTCCCAAAATTCAGGAGGTTTATTCCCTAGCAAAAGCTAACCGCTTTTTGCGATTAGCTTCCGAAATTAACGGCTTTTTCCTGGCTGCACACCCCTTATAGCCTGCCCTGTGTAAACAATTTCTCACTGTTTGTGAACAAACATTTTTCGAAAATAGTTCCCGTCCGTCTTCTTTTAATTTTTGTCTAACGATACTGGCCTTTCCACGTGGAGTCAGTTTCTTGAGACGACCGGAGCGTGGTAGAATTTTATAGGAACCCGTTGGTTTATAATGTACCATACTGAACAGTAGTATGCGACTTTCTAACAATTTTTTCTATATTTCTGTACAATTTTCCATCTTTTCACAAATCAATTATGATCTTTCGTAATTTCACAATTTCTCTAGCTTATTTTTAACACTACTTTGAAAACTCACTGCAAAATTACTAGCAACACACAACAGATTATAAAGTATGGCCTGATTATAGCCTGTTTTTTTCAATGCAGTTCTTGAGTGTATGGAGACTTTTTTCACATTAATTTTGTTTACATTTTTATAACAATGATGTAACTTCTAAATCAAATGTTCCTTAGTTGTTTTTATTACTAATCCTCGTTGGTTAAGTTTCAAATATTAATTTAAACATGTTTTCTCGTAGTTCCAATTAATTAGTTACTGTGTATATATATATATATATATATATATATATATATATATATATATATATATATATATATATATATATATATACATTTTGTCATTCTACATATAAAGCAAGAATTATGCATATTATTAAAATAGTAAAAATATAGAACTTCATAGGATACTTTAGCTATTAAGCATTATTTTAGATTTCAGCAGATCTCTAGTACCTACATCGAACTTAAAATAGTCTCAGCTCAAATTAGGTATCTAAAAATAGATTGTGAACATCAAGTTTTGTCGCAGTAATGTTAAGATAACAGAAAATAAGATTTTTTAAATAAGATACGATTAACACATTGCATTTTAGGTGTCCTAAAAATTTGAAAATCGGTATGAAAATGACTAATCCTAGATTTAAGTTATAAAATTTTCAATTTTAGTTATGTCGTAAACTCTTTTTTTCTTACTTTTTTTTAAGGGCAAGAATGCAGTATTTCAACAGGATCGTAGCCAGGGCGAGTTTTAGAGGGAGCAGTCTCCCCTACAGAGAACTATAATGCTCAGTAAAAGATTGATCATTTTTAATGGAAGTAAGTAATTACTCTTAGTGTCCCAAGATAAGTGAGCATTGCTGAAATCGTTTAGACCCTATCCAAAGCTAAGTTTGGTTTTACGATAGTCAATATATTATTTTTCATAATTAAGTGCACGAGTATCTTAATTAGTTAATTTGGCGTAATGATAATTATTTATGTAAAAAAAGAAAACTCTAGACCTCACAAATTATGTTGACGTTTAAAAAAATTGATGGCTTACTAATAGGCCAGTCGCCAGGGGTTTTGAGCTCTCATTAAAGCTTAACAGGCTGCATTTTGATACACAAGTAATATTTTGGACATAGAATACGATAAAAAAGAAGTTTGCTAAAGTTTGATGTACGTTAAGCCCACAAAATCCAAAATAAAATCAAAAATTCGGTTTTTTTTCGGTAATGTCTCGAAAAATAAAAAATATATTGAAAAATTAATAGCGCTACGTCAAAGAGCGGAAAATTTTACAAAAAAAATAGTATATTAGTATTCGGATAGGTGATTCAAAAGGTTTTGTAGCGCGCCAAACAGGTTAATTTGAAAGTCTACTGCTCGAAGGTTAATCGATATTACTTGTTTTCAGAGTGTAAAAAAAAAATTAACAGATAGCTTTCTGAAGAGGAGACATTCAGCTTTCCGATAGTTTTTATTTTTGTTGCTATTTAATTTGTAAAACTTAAATGAAATTTTTATTTGCATGATTTTAACGAGCATACAGTAAATTACAAATATTTAATAAAATATAGTATTGAAAAAAAGTGCTTGTGAATATCATTATTATACCTTAAGTTCCAATATAAGAGTTATTAGAAATACCCACATTGTCTGTATTATTTAAAAATTGGGTTTTAAAACATGAAAATTTGACTGCTGTATTGCGCCGCTGGCAATTTTACGTTTAAAGAAATACGAAATGGTGAAAAAAAGTCGGACAATTTTTTTTTAGGTACAGTTAAAAATATACTTGATATTAGAAAACTATTAAAAACTTAAAAAAACTTTCTCTTTTTTGTAATTTTGCTCTTTAAAAAGTGTTCATGATAAACGTATTTCTTGCTTATTATTAATCATACAGGTTAAACTTAAAATAAAAAAAAATATATTTAAAGATGGAAAATGAAAGATAAAAGTCTAAGTATGTATATTGAAAACACAAAAATTCTAAATCACTCGAAGGAATTTTGTTAATGGCGTTAATTTTGGATCCGGTATTTTAAATTTTTTAAATCTATCATCGGATTCTTAATCAGCACCCCAAGAGACCCCTTAAGAGCTAATTTCAACATATTTAGCAGTATACATAAACGTTAATTTAGTTATAAATGAGAAGCCATCCATTTTATTATAAATATATATTTTTTTTAAATTACGGTAAAACTTAAAAAAAATCTATATACTATTTTTTTTGTAAAATGTCTCGTTTTTTCATGTGGTGCTATTAGATTTTCGACATCTTTTTTACTTTTCGAGATATTTGCGAAAAACCAAATTTTTCATTTTGTTTTCGATTTTGTAGGCTTTAGCGTATACTTTGGAGCAGCAAACTTTTTTATCGTATTCTACATCCAAAAATGCAACCTCTTAACATTTAATGAGCGCTTTTCGTCAAAATTTTGGCTCTGACGACTGGGCTATAACTATAGAGAGACAAATAAAAACTTGGAATAAAAACTTAAATTTAAACAAATATTTCAGATCACCACTTATGTTTATTATTGCTGACAATTGTTTCTCGACACACTGTGTCTTCTTCTGGAGCACGATGTAAATTTACGTCGTGCTCCAGAAGAAGACACAGTGTGTCGAAACAATTGTCAGCAATAATAAACATAAGTGGTGATCTTAAACATTTGTTTAAATTTAAATTTTTATTCCTAGTTATTATGGATCTCCATCAAGTAACGGCTAAGTCAGTGCAGTAAATAAAAACTTGTTTAAATCCTTAAAATTTCTTGTAAATCAGCCCTGGCTCAATATGTTAAAAAATTCTAAGTATATAAGGGAAAGTTTTAGTGCAGTTGCTCTAAAGTAAAATGTATATAACTTGTTAATATTAAAATATGGTTGGCAATAAATAATTTATAATAATCCACAAATAAATTAAAGAAACATAGCATTTCTTACTTTAAAAATATAACGGTTATAGCAAAATAATAAAGCTTTCTCCCAAAAATAAGTTTTTAGTCTTTTTATATAATTTTACCTTATTGACTTTTTAAAGTGGTTCTAAAATTATCTCCAGAACAAATCATAAAAACTTCTTTTATTAAAAATTTTAGAACAAATGAAAAAACAATGCAATAAAAACTACTTACAACTGCAAAACAGACTTAATTTTGGAGTTGGTGGTCAAAAAGTAAAGTAGCACTTCGTTCCACCACGTCCTCATAGGAGACTGAGAGAGTCGAGACAAGAAGGTAAATGTTAAAAAAAATAACTGGAACAGTCTGGTTATAATTATTGTCCACCAACATTAGTTGAAAATGGGTCCAGATAATGAGGATACTTCCCAAAATGTTGAGGGTAAAAGAAAATAAAGGAATAGACAAGGTAAAATATCAATACGAAAACAGAACACCACGTTGTTCCAAAGGTATAAATTACAAGTACATCTTTGAAATAAACAATTAAATATGTAAATTTCTACGTTTACTATATTTTAAAACTGTGGTATTTAATTTCAACCAGGGTATGGTTCTAATTTAAATAATAAATTCTCATATTGTCTATAAAAACACATATAATGTTTTCCTAATTGCAAAATAAAAACGCTAGAACTTTTCAGATAACGCTATCGGGCTACCACGGACGTTAGTGTATTCCTATAAAAGCTACTGCCTGTAAATAAATTGTTCGTCTTATCAACAGCCCTAGGCTTTCTCAAGCGAGCACCCATCTTGTGCTACCTAAAGTCAGTGTAAATTAACTGCGATGATCTCCTGTCGCTGAGCTGGAGCAACCAGACACTAAATAGCTTGACCCAAAGAACTTTAGATCCTGTATTACAATTAAAAAATAATTTTCTTTCTTGAATCTGCGAAATATTATCTTAAATAACCGATCAAGTGCAAGTTGAACTTGCGCAATTAGTGTTCCGTACGTTGATTGCTTTTAAAATAAAAAATTTTGTTACGGAGGTATAAAATGATTAGTGACTTCACAAAACACATCCCAAATGAGATTTCAACAAAGTTTGTTTCCAATCTTTACTGAAAATTGATGACCTTGAAATTTTTGTTTTTTTTTATGTACCAGATAAATTATTAAAGGTAATGCACTCGTGATAATTTTCTTCAATCTACACCCCGTGGAGAATATTCCAGAAGTTTTTCAAAATTTTTTGATAAGTACTTTTCTAGATAAGGCGGGGTGGACAGCGATTTTTCGCGATTTTTTAAAAATAATACAAAGAAAAGTGCGCGCAAGTATTACATTATATATATATATATATATATATATATATATATATATATATATATATATATATATATATATATATTTTACGCGTGTTTTCACAAGTTTTCATTTGATACCACACTCGATGACCTAGTAAAAATTTTTTTTTTCTCTTCCGATTTCACCCCCCAAAACTAACACCTTAAGTTAAAATTTAACTTACAAAACTACATGGCTCTGATGAGGCCATCAATTCCTATATTACTACCAAATTTTAACTTTCTATGACAAATAGTTTCGGAGAAAATCGGGGTGTGACAGACAGACGGACAGACAGACGGGCAGACAGACGGACAGATAGACGGACAGACAGACGAAGTCATCTTATAAGTGTTCCGTACGGAACACTAAAAACGAAATGATTTTTCATAATCCTTTATATCAGAAACTATCTATGGCAGTCGTATAGAATTTTAAACTAGAAGTATTTAATAATTTGGCTTATGACTTGTATCCCAACTAACCGGATAAAATGTTGATATTTTTGCGCTGACATGATGTCTGCCTCAAGATACAAAATAATAAATCTCTTTGCAGAAATATATTTGTATGCGGAATAGAGGAATCCCAGTGAATATTATTTTACAGAAATAAAACTAATACAATTAATTAACTTAGAAAGTAAATTTACGGTCGAAAAACCTAAATATAACTTAACTAGAGCAGTAGATCATTACTAAAAATACCATTTATTGACCTAACCGCTTTTTTTTTTAAAAAAAAAATCACTAATAAACACCTATAGCCAGAATAGATTCAGTAGATCCGTATCTAAAAATCCACATTACATCACATGTGTACATTTTATTAAACTACAACGCGTTTTCTTTTCTATTCTCAAATATATAGTTTCTTTGCATTCGCTTAAACCATTTCTAACAAAAGCCACCAATATTCTAAATTTGTAAAACTTTCTGAATTTTTCTTTGTCTGGCCGAAATTCAGAGACACCCCAAACACATTTTAGTGCTCCATTTGACAATTGATAACTTTAAGAAAACTTATTGAAAAATATTTCAGAAAAATCGGTTTTATAATGGGCAACTCCATATATTATTCAGGACGAATTACAAAAACAAAACATGAATTTTCAAAGCTGTAATAACTTGATAAAGCGAATAAGTACAATCGACGTGATATGTTAAGAATATTGTAACTGAGAGTATATATGGTATATGGAACTTTTATGAAGAGCACTTTGCTAGAAAAATTAGATTTTGTCAAATTTGATAGAACTTTGACAATAAACACAGAAAAGAGTATTTTGAGACTCAGAACAATATGAGACTCAACAACCCAATGAAACAATAAATAAACTAGCTGTAATGGAGATTTTAAGTTGTTAGGTAAGTTTGCCTCAGTAGAAATTTTGACGCTAAATCAACGTAAAGTTATTTATCATTATTTTGAATCAAAATTTTACCATGAACTTAACTATTTCATATTATTTATATAGTTCCATACTATATGGCCCTGCTTTCTTATAATATGTAATGCTAGTCGATATTATCGGTCTTTGGTTGTCATCAATGGTATTGCTCCTCTAAGTGTTTTTGGGGGTTCCTATTTACATTTTCGTCTTTTAAGTGTTCCTAACACTGGACCTAGAAAATTGAAATTTGGCACAAATATGGGAATTGGTAGCCTAATCAAAGTCGTGTAGTTTTTAAAGTTAAATGTTGACTTAAGGGTTTAGCTTTGGGGGTGAAATCAGAAATTCAAAAAAAAAATTACCAGGTCATCGAGTGGGGTGTCAAATGAAAGCTTATGAAAACACGAGTTTAAAAATATGTATGATGTAATACTTGCGCCCACTTTTTTTTGTATTATTTTCGAAAAAAATGGCCGAAAATCTCTGTCCTCCACCCTATCTCGAAAAGTATTGGTCAAAAAATTTTGAAAAAAATTCTGGAATAGTCTAAATAACATGTAGATTGAATGAAAATTACCACAAGTGCATTACGTTTGATAATTTTTCTGATATAAAAAAACTATGTGGCATAATAGAATAGTGAAGGTTTGGAAGGTTGGGAATTCAATCGGGACTAAGGCTACGAAATATCAATAAGTATTCGGTACAATCAGTAATAACATGATGATTGGTGACCGATGGATAGGTACCAAAGACAAAATAATTTTATTTTATTTGTTTATAATTAAACAAATATTTAGGTAGTAAACATTTGTTTTAAACTTTTACTGCTAGATTTTAGATTGAGCTAGATTCATTGACTATTAGGTAGCTAAATTTTTATTTTAAAGATAATCACTGTACGGAACCCTAATTGTGCAAGTCCAACTTGCATTTGACCCTTTTTTTTTTTAATTTGACATGTGTGTGACTAGTATTTTCATGATTGTTGTCAATAATTTAAAAAATTTACATCTTATTTCACAATGTTGTTCGCGTTAATGCTCAACAAATAAATAATTTCTTAAGAAATAACATCGCCATATATCTATATCTATATATATATATATATATATATATATATATATATATATATATATATATATATATATATATATATATATATGTATATATATATATATATATATATATATATATATATATATATATATATATATATATATATATATATATAATCTATAATCTAAAATATATATAAAATGAAACGTCTCTCTGTCTGTATGTCTGTCTGTCCGTTACTGCGTTTATCACTCCAGAATCACTTATCCGATTTGCGTGCTTTTTTTTTAAAAACATACATATGTTCTCTGCCCAGGTTATAGGCTATATTTTATTACGTTAGGTAACATAAGGAATAAGCAGTGACGATAATAGGGAATCAAGTCGGAGAAAAGTTTACCGCTAGCGCGTTCTCTTGCAATACACTGTCTAAATCATTAAATATGGAACAATATCATGTATAATTGAGGTGTTCGTTACTTTGTGACAATACATTTTAAATTTGTAAATGAAATGAAACGAATTACTTTGTTATTTGTCACTTATTTTTTTTATTTATCTGCTACTGCAGTTCCAAAGGTTTTCTACGGTATCATGTAGAATGTAGAAAACCTGCGAAACTGCAGTAGCAGATAAATAATAAAAAAAAAATAAAAATAATAGGTGACAACCAACAAAGTAATTTGTTTCATTTCATTTAGAAATTTAAAATATCATGTAGCAAAGAATATAATATATATATATATATATATATATATATATATATATATATATATATATATATATATATATATATATATATAAAATGCAACGTCTCTCTGTCTGTCTATCTGTCCGTTAGTGCGCTTATAACTTGAGAACCACTTATCCAATTTACATGTTTTTTTTTTTTGTTTTTTTTAAATTCATACATTATCTATAGTCTTCTATAATATATATAAAACGCAACGTCTCTCTGTCTGTTTGTCTGTTAGTGCGCTTATCACTCAAGAACCACTTATCTGATTTACGTGTTTTTTTTTTTTAATTCATACATTTGTTCTGTGGCCAGGTTATCTAAAATCTTCTATAATATATGTAAAAAATGAAACGTCTCTCTGTCTATCTGTTTGATCCTTAGTGCGCTTATCACTCGAGAACCATTTATCAGGTTTACGTGTTTTTTTTTTTAATTTATACATTTGTTCTCCGGCTCCTGCCTGTCCACCACTTATCCGATTTACGTATTTTTTTTTTAGATTTATATATATGTTCTCTGGCTAGGTTATAGGATATATTTTATTACGTTAGGTAATATAAGAAATAAGCAGTGATTATAATAGTGAATCAAGTCGGAAAAAAGTTTGCCGCTAGCGCACTACAATATATATAAAATGCAACGTCTCTCTGTCTGTCCGTTAGTGCGCTTATCATTCGAGAACCGCCTATCCGACTTGTTTTTTTTTTTAAATCTTAACTTAATATTTATCAAAAAAAATCTATAATATATATAAAAAGCAACGTCTCTCTGTCTGTTTGTCCGTTAGTGCACTCAAGAACCACCTATCCGATTTACGTATTTTTTTATAAAATACATATGTTCTATGTTACATTAGGTAACATAAGGAATAAGCAGTGACAATAATAGTGTATCAAGTCCACGCGAGCGAAGCCGCGGGCACGGCTAGTATATATATATATATATATATATATATATATATATATATATATATATATATATATATATATATGTATATATATATATACGGAAATCACGTAATATATTGATACTGGTATCTCTGTAGCAAAAACAATTATAGAATATATAATAATAAATAGCACTGCTCGATAATCACACAACAGTAACGCAAAGAAGTCTAGTAACTCTGATTTAAAATTAACACTTCCATTGCGTGGGGAAGTACATATGGAAATAATATATTAATTACGTACCCATATCGATTTTACCAGTGGAATTAGTTGACTTCTCCTTATCTATATAGTTCAAAATAAGTAAAACAAAGTACTTTCCGGCAGCAATCATAAACTTCTTAATAAAAAAAATGCATTTAACATATAAGGTATAGGTTTTGAACACACATCATAGAAAATATCAATAATTCTGTTTAATTAAGCAAATCGTCTTAAAAGTAATTGTCACTAAACTTTGCCAACATTAGTGAAACATTTTTTGCAATACTAATTTGTAATATCTCATGAAAAAACTATTTTTGTATAATCCTTGCCACTACATAAGCAAACAAACATTTCCCTTTAACCCATATTAAAAACTCACGTTCTCTCTCATCTATGAGAAATTTAGCTGTGACAATGGTAGCGGAGTGGTATTCTAATTTACGTAGACCAGTAATTTTGTAAATTTTCAATTATATTCAAATTTATAAAAAATCTGTATTGGGTGTATCTCTCGTTGATTCCAGGAGTCACCGATATTTTTATGACACCCTGGATTTGTATGTATATATATATATATATATATATATATATATATATATATATATATATATATATATATATACACGTAGAAGGATCCTTTTTTTTTCCTTAAAAAACCGTCTGTTGCCCCGCTTCAATATATGTATACACATCTATATATACAGTCAGTCCAGAAAGTCTCCATACACCACCTGCTTTCTATACTATTTTTCCGTTATGTTTAACTAAATAATTGGAACTATGAGAAAACAAGTTTAAATTAATATTTGAAATTTAACCAACGAGGATTAGTATTAAAAGCAACTACGGGACATTTTATTTAGAAGTTACATCATTGTTATAAAAATGTAAGCAAAATTTGTGTCAAAAAAGTCCCCATACACTCAAGAAATGCATTGAAAAAACACGTTATAATCAGCTGCATTTTATCAAGCTATCTTTTGCGCGCTAAACTGAGAACAAATAAATAATTTTCGGCCATACTTTATAATCTGTCACTTTTTGCTAGTAATATTGCAGTGGGTTTTCAAAGTAGTATTAAAAATGAGCGAGAGAAATTCTGAAATTCCATTTCAAGTTCGACAGATCATCATCAGATTTGTGAAAAGATAAAAAATCGTACAGAAATATAGGAAAAAAATTGTTAAAAAGCCGCATTCTACTGTTCAGTAAATTGTAAACCAGTATAAATCAAGGGGTTCCTATAAAATTCGACCACGCTCCGGTCGTCCCAAGAAACTGACTCCAGATGAAGAGGCCAGTATTGTTAGACAAATAATTATAGTATCCAAGAAAGTGCACCAAAATTAAGAGAAGAAGTACGGGAACTATTTTCGAGAAATGGTTGTTCACAAACAGGCTATAAAGGGTGTGCAGCCAGAAAGAAGCTGTTAATTTCGGAAGCTAATCGCAAAAAGCGTTTAGCTTTTGCTAGGGAATACGTTATTAAAGCTCCTGAATTTTGGGAATCCGTAATCTTTCTTGATGAAACTAAAATTAACCTTTTTAGGTCTGATGGCAGAACTAAAGGAGAAAGAAGAATATCGCATTCGATACTAAAAACATTTGTTCCACGGTTCTGCTTTGGGAAACTTTTTATTAAGGGTACCATGGATCAACATATTTATCTGAATATTTTGAGAGACAATTTAGGAGAAAGTGTCCAAAAATTAGCACTCGAAAAAAATACATTTTCCAACAAGACAATGATCCGAAACATATCGCAAACTTGGTGCGAGACTGGATGATCCATAATGTGCGACAGCAGCTTCATACAGCTCCGCAATCACCCGATATTAACCCCATCGAGCATTTATGGGAGGAACTTAAACGGCGCGTTCGCGAACATAATGGTTCAGATAGAGAAGAATTAAAAAAGAATATTGAACGAATGGGAGAACATGTCAGCAGAAGTTACTAGAAAGTTGGTTGCAATCATGGCAAAAAGGTTACAGGAGATTATCAATGCCAACGGCGATCCCACTAATTATTAGTTGAAACGAAGTTATTATTTTGAGTTAAACTCCGTCAAACTATTATTGGTAATAGTTAAGTGTATGGAGACTTTTTTGACATTAATTTTGTTTACATTTTTATAACAATGATGTTACTTCTAAATAAAATGTTCCATAGTTGTTTTTAATATTAATCCCGTTGGTTAAGTTTCAAATATTAATTTAAACATGTTTTCTTATAGTTCCAATTAATTAGTTAAACAGAAAAATAGTATACAAAGCAGGTGGTGTATGGAGACTTTTTGGACTGACTGTATATATATATATATATATATATATATATATATATATATATATATATATATATAAAAATATATATATATATATATATATATATATATATATATATATATATATATATATATATATGTATACATATATTGAAGCGGGGCGACAGATGGTTTTTTTAAGGAAAAAAAGGATCCTTCTACTTGCAAAATAGTAGTATAGTTAACAATCAAATTAATTTTTTTAAAATTAATATTTTGAGAAAGTCTTAAGAAAAATATATTGATCAATACCTGTGAAATAGGCAGGTGTAACAATTGTTACAAAATATAATAATGAATAATTTCCTTATGGGTTTTTTTAACATTCCACTTTGTAGACATACATCCTATTTGCAAATTTTCTGTAAAATCACACATTATAAACCCGAAAGTCAATGCACGATTATGCAGGAAACCAATAAAGAGAAATGAGATATTTTCAAGAATTATGTTCATTAGTATATCTGTAGAGTGGAGAATTTTTTCTACTTCCAAAATAATCTATTAAGAAATAACAAAAACTTAAATCCGAAGTTTCTCCAGTACTATCCATATAGTTTAGAGAATGCAGGATAGAAATAAATTCGGAAAAATGTTCTGCTTACTTCAACCTTTTAGTAAAAACTAAAGACGTGCTTCAGAAATATTTACGAGCGGACGGCTAATCTTGACCACTGCCAAGACAGCACAAAATATAGCCGATGTACTTCCTGGTTTTGCAATATCGGGCAAATGTAAACATTGATATAGAACGGACTTTTCGAAATAAAGTGTTGACTTCAGTTGTTAGTATAATATATTGATTAAATTTGTCTTAAGTTTGTATCCAGATAAATTTACAAAGGTTTTTTATTTGTAATTTTAGTACAGTCATTAATTTCAGCAACGGTTTAAATGGAACTCTTTGCTAATCAATTTTCGAATTCATTTTCTTAACCGACTATGTAATAGACCAAGAGCTACGGGAAAAAAAGTGGTATGGGCAGTAGCAACTGGCCTCTTTGACAGGTTGATCTGGCACAGAAACTGTTTCCCTTCTAGAGATTTTGGTCCGTCGCTACTGGTCCATTATCCAATACGACCCAATTCGAATATGTCATTTCAGTAGGACTTGCGCTCAATGACTGGCAGAAGTCGATGTTGGCCTGGAGGCCCGTGGGACCCTTTTTTTTTGACTCAAGGAAAAGGATCCCTTGGGCCACGGGGCCAACATCGACTTCTGTAAATCATTGAGCGCAAGTCCTACTGAACTGGCTAATGATACTGTACCACGCCTACGGTGCTATCGTTCACGCCAAAAACGGTATATCCGAATTCGGCCTTATTAGATAATGGACCAGTAGGGACGGTCGAAAATATCTTAAAGTCGAACAGCTTCTGTGCCAGATGAATCTGTTAAAGGGGCAAGTTGCTACTGCCCACGACACTTTTTTACCCGTAGCTCTTGGTCCATAAGCAAAGATCGTAACGTTTTTCACCACTATACAAGTATGTATGTATGCTATTTATTCTTTTGCAAACCTTAAACTTCTGGATGAATTTTAATGAGTGTGGTGCTAAAAGATTTATCATAATTTCGCAAGTAAGACTGGCTAGATATACATATATTATATATCAACTTGGTTATCAAATAAGAGGCTATGTACGAGGATTTTAAATATATTATACTTTCATAAGGAAACATATAAGTACTGTAATATAAAAAATATTTATAATCCTTTATAGATCGAGTCTATTGAATATAATTTGTTGTACTTGAAAAATTTGTTATGATGCCATGATAGACACTTTCTTCAAAAGAATGGATTGTTGTAGACAGGCGCCATTTTGTCAAATATAGAAAATTTAAAATCCTATCAAGTTAAATATTTTTCAGGATATATGGACAGCTAGTTTTCTTTAAAGGAACATAAGAATTATAAAAACACTATATATATATATATATATATATATATATATATATATATATATATATATACATATATATATATATATATATATATATATATATATATATATATATATATATATATATATATAATACATTAAAATTCTGGGTTTTAATCCGTTCGTCTAACAATGAATTTGCACGACGTTTCGCCAAATTCTCATTTGGCTGCTGCTACTCGATACTGTGATCTTGCTAATTACGGCTGACGCTGATGGAATACCTGCTATAGTTCTTAAAAACAGTATGAGGGTACTAAAACCAGTTTTCTGTAGACTTTTCAACCTATCCTACAGAAAGGGAATATTTCCTTCCTGCTGGAAATGTGCCACAGTTCAGCCGATACCTAAAAAGGGCAAGAAGACCTTACCA
The DNA here is from genome assembly GCA_019049505.1 of Pachyrhynchus sulphureomaculatus. NCBI lineage: Eukaryota > Metazoa > Arthropoda > Insecta > Coleoptera > Curculionidae > Pachyrhynchus > Pachyrhynchus sulphureomaculatus. The sequence continues at coordinate 140,197,480 of CM032447.1, forward strand.
AATAACTACCGACCAGTCGCCCTGCTTTCAATAATATCGAAAGTCATGGAAAAAGTTATCAAACAGCATCTTCTAAAATATCTTGAAGGATTCAACATTATTAGGATCACCAATATGGCTTTCGTAAATATAGATCAACAGAAGATCTTCTAACTTATGTAACACATGTTTGGAATAACGCAATTGAATACTTTGGAGATTCTCGAGAGGTTACTCTTGACATATCCAAGGCATTCGACCGTGTTTGGCACGATGGACTGTTGGCTAACCTACGCTCTTATGGTATGTCTGAAAAGTTTTGTTTGTGGCTCTCATGTTTCATCACAGAGCGTTCTTTACGAGTGGTGGTCGACGGATTTTTTTCTAACACCTTCATTATAAACGCCGGTGTTCCCCAAGGCTCCATACTTTCTCATTTACATTAACTATCTGCTGAAGAAGACCGAGAATCCAATCTACAGTTTTGCAGATGACAGTACGCTTATCTCTTCATTCACTTTGAACGCTTGGACATCGGCTACTCAGGCGAATATCCGCAGACAGCAGGAGGTCGTTCAACTTGACAAAGACCTGGAAGAAATTCTATCTTGGGGTGACGAATTTAACGCTACAAAAACCCAGGCGGCAGTTTTTTCCAAAAAAGTTAACGTTGCTGAACTCGACATAGTCGTGTCGGGGTACTCATTCCCCTAGCATCATCACTCAATTTGTTGGGCGTTAATTTGGGAGCTAATATGTCCTGGCATGTACATGTTGCAGGCATAGCAAGGAGAGCTTCTCAAAAGTTGGGAATATTATTTCGAAAGTTTTACATTCCACAACAACTGTTAATTCTTTACAAATCTCAAATTCGGCCAACTATGGAATATTGCTCCTATGTTTGGGGCTCCGCTCCCAAAACACACACTCCATTTGTTGGATTCTGTTCAGAGATGAGCTGTTCGTCTGATTGGAGACCCGGAACTGACCGGCAGCCTTGATTCGCTGGAACATCGAAGAACGGTTGGCGACATGAGTCTATTCTACAAGTATTTTCATGAAAAGTGTTCGAAGGATGTAGCCCGCTTAATTTCTCCCAGAGCGGTGCATGTCAGAAATACACGTCGCGTATGAGGTTCAGTTTGTTACTCCGCGTAAAACGCTTTTCAAGCAGTGTTTTATATGGAGAACATCATCCGTTTAGAATAATTTGCCCAGGGCTGTATTTCCCATCGAGAACAATTTACAGCGATTCAAGAATAACCTGAATCGCTTTTTCCGCACACATGTCGCTCATGGAGCGCTTTAGGGACTTCCCTGTAGCACGTGTGCTAGAGCCATTAAAAAAAAACGGATTCCGGCGCTATGCCTTCTCGATATTTTGGTTATTCCTTGGTTTACCCAGTAGACCCTTCCGTGTAGTGGAGATATTCAGTACATCATCCCGCTTATTTAGTTGTTCATTCTTTTCGATTTCCAAGGCTTCTCTGACTATGCGTATTTTACAATGTGAAATCGAGACTATTTGTTTAGATCCCTCAAAATTAATGTTGTAATCAGTATCATGATGGTGATGGAAAAGAGCTGAAGTTGTTTGTTTATTTTTGATACTTATTTTATGTATGCCTGCCAGAGTGTTTTGTGGTTTGTATGCCGTACCTATGTTGTGTTTTCTTAGGACTCTGCCAATCCTATCTGTAACTCCTTTCATATACGGTAGTAACACTCTACTTTAGTTGAGGTCCCGTTCTTCTATCTTTGTCTGTGAATGGCGCTGCCTTTCTAATGCTCTCTGTATGGACTGATCTCTGTTTTGCTTGAGTGCTCTAGTAATTTATGTGACTTTTTGCTGTCTCGTGTCTGGTTCGGTGAGTCAGTACGATCTCGATACAAGGGTGTTGGTTATCGACTGGATTCGGGATGGATGGTGTGAGCCAGTGTTTAAATATCTGTTGGTGCGGGTGGACTTTTGGTAAACTGAGTATTGAAGTTGACAGTTGTTTTTCCGAGATATGAGCACATCAAGGAAAGGGAAGCTTTTTTCTTCTACTTCCAAAGTGAACTCTATCCGGTGGTGAGTTCTATTTAAATATTTCAGGAAGTTCTCTAATGTCCACGGGGTCAAATTATAAAAATGTCATCAACATTCGTTTCCAGAGTTTGGGTTTGAGTGCTGAGTTTTTAAGGGCCTCTGTTTCAAAATACATCATATGGAGATTGGCTATTACTGGTAAAAGGGAAGATCCCATGGGCGCTCCATCTGTTTGTTTGTATATCTGATTGTTGAAGACAAAGTACGTATTTTTTAGACTATTCGTAAATTTTTAAGGCAGAGTTACTTGTGGCACTTCCTCTAGGCCAAGGAAACACCAAGATTGCCAACTACTGTATACGCGTCCATTGACGAGCCTCCAGTTGGCAATTGACTAACTTACACCGGCCAATTAGAGTGCGTTCATTCACCAGAATGTTAACATTGTCTAAGTCAACCCCAAGTGATGCCAAAAAAGTATCAAAAAAGTGTATGTTGTTAAATTAAATATTGTCTATGGGCTTTCGTTTTTTTCTGTACGTGTATTATGAGAATATTACCACACTTCGCCCTTATGTAGATAGCAATACGAGGTTTTTGAAAACGAGGTTAAATGCATATAACAGAAACGATCTTAATTTTATATATATATACAGTAATACCCCGCTTTACGCGAGGGATACGTTCCGAAAAAAATCGCGTTAACTGAAATTCGCGTATATCGAGGTTTTATGATTAAACATAGTCAAAATTTAATACAAAAAAAAATACAAATCATTTTAATCAATCACTTTAATTCTAAGAACACTTTATACAATACATACTCTTATTTTTTACGGAAAAATACATCTATTGTCTTTTGGGTAACGTTTTGTTTACGTTCTTGTAAAATACGTTCATAACACCCAACACTGTTTTTAATTGTTTGACACACGGTCAAGACACGGTCATCATTATTGTCTATACTCTGCAATATGTCCAAACCTGAATAAATTTTTGAAAGTGCATTTTGTATTTCCCCTGAAGATAAAACTTTCTCTTCTACTTGTTCTTCCTCATCGTAGATAGGATTATTCTGTAACTCGATCAGATCTTCATTGCTAATAGGATCGTCGTGCGTTGCTACAAGTTCTACGAGATCTTCTACCGTGACATCTTCAAGTTCAGACCCCTCAATCATTGCAGCAATGTCTTCAAGCACTTGTCTCTGCATCTGGACAATTCTTCTAGGTGCTTCCACTACATCTGGCCAAAGATTACGCCACACCCCATTCATACAACTCATTTTAACTTCCTTCCAAGCCTCTTCTATGTTGTGAATAGACTTCATAATGTTGTATGACTTCCACCACTCTCGCATAGACTGTCTTCCTTCCCCGTCAGTTTCATGAATTAGTTGGCTAAAAGTGCGGCGATGGTAATAAGCTTTGAAGTTTGCTATTGCTCCCTGGTCCATAGGTTGTAATATTGACGTAGTGTTTGGTGGAAGGAACTTTACGTACACTTTTAAGTCTCTGGGCGTATCAAGTGAGGTTGGATGTCCTGGGGCATTGTCTAAGAGTAATATAACTTTAGGTTCAAGCCCATTTCTGTCACAGTATGATTTGACTGATGGGCAAAAACTATTAGAATACCATTCTTGAAAAATTTCCCGTGTAACCCACGCCTTTCTGTTTGATCGCCACACAACTGGTAGACTTGTCTTGTCTGTGCCTCGCATTGCACGGGGTGTTTCTGAATGGTACACTAGTAAAGGTTTCAGTTTGAAATCACCAGTGGCATTACCACCCAGCAGAAGTGTTAGTCGATCTTTCGCAGCTTTGAAACCACTGGCTTGACGTTCTTCCTTAGAAATGAATGTTCGAGATGGCATTTTTTTCCAGTAAAGTGCGGTCTCATCAACATTGAAGATGAGACAAGCAGGAATTTTCTCTCGTCTAACGAAGTCTTGAAACTTGTCTGGAAACTCAGCTGCAGCTTGAATGTCCGCGCTGGCCGCCTCGCCTGTTATGTGGATATTGTGAAGATTAGAACGCTGCTTGAACCGATGGAACCAGCCTCTGCTGGCAGCAAAAGTCGGAGTGGCACTCCCTTCTCCTTCTTTTGTTTTCAGCATCTCATACAAAGATTTTGCTTTTGTGCATATGAGATCTTGACTTAGTGGTGTGTTCTTCTTATTCAAATCTTCGATCCAGACTGACAGTAATTTCTCCATTCTTTCTAAGATAGATGATCTCGAACGAGAAAGTTTTGTTGCACTTATAGGTGTTGAACCTTCGCTGGAGATTTTAATTTTTTCCCGATTTTTATAAATCGTTCTCACAGTCGATTCTGAGAGTCCAAAATCTCTCCCAACAATTGTTGCTTTGCCTCCATTTTCCATTCTTCTTAACACTTTCATCTTCAATTCCAAAGTGACGCTTTTACGCTCTTTTTTCTTTACAGGCGGCATTTTTAACGTAGGGTTAAATTATGTATGTATGTATCTCCAATAAATATTAAAACAAAACTGCCAGCCGACCGAACTAACATTACGGAACAAATGAACACACGAAACGAACGAGGAAATCCCCATAGAACAAAGTCGAAGGACAGGGAATTCCCAATTCTTCAAAGAGAATATTCAGAGAAAGCGGGGATCCCCCGCGACCATAGAGAAGTTAATGACTACATGAGCGCGAAATTTGAAATTCGCGTTATAGTGAAACCGCGCGTAACGGGGTCGCGCTAAGCGGGGGTATTACTGTATACGAATAAATATATATATATATATATATATATATATATATATATATATATATATATATATATATATATAAGAAAGTGTAGAGATTTCGGGAAAGCGGTCTTGAATAAAATACTTATTTGTTGTTAAAGAAAAACTCTATATTTCGCTGATATTTTTTCAGCTTCATCTGGAGTTAAAAACTAAAAATGACAAAGCAGTCTTTTGGTAAGTTTATCATATTACAAAACGGAAAAACTCACCAACCAAAGTATTCCTCCATTGGAAGAGGTATCACAAAAAAATACATTCAATTTAAATATATATAACTAACAGAACAACGAACAGACAAGACGAAACAACATACTGTGGCTCTGGCTGCAATGACACTGTTGTTATTTATTGTGTTTATTTCTTCAGAAATCTGAACAGTGGTTCAGTATAGAAAATGTTATTTTGTACATTGTTAGTAAATAGGATATGACTATTAATTGTATGATGTTAAGTTATTTAAAATATTACAGTATATATTAGTCAAATTGTTGGTGTCTAACTTATAATTTATGGAATGTGTTTCTTTGTTAATGTGACACATCTCAAGGAACAAGCGTTTTTTATGATTGTTTTCTTGTTCCAGAATCTTTACATTTTTAAAATCCAATTGGTGTCCCGTTGATATATGATGGTTCGTTGCAGCACAAGAGTTCTTTCCTATTAAGCAATCACTCCTGTGCTGTGTTACTCTCTGCTTGAGCCATTGAGATGTTTGTCCAATGTAGACACCATTACAATCTAGACAGGATATCTTGTATACTATATTGTTGTTATAAAAAAGAGGAGTTTTTTGTTTAACTTTACTGAACAGGGTCCAATTACTCAGGGTATTATATTTTGCAATCCTTAGGTGAGGAACTTTTTTAAAAATTTTTACTATTTTGTTAGTTAATTCGGGTATAAATGGTAGTTTGATATATTTAGGTTCGTGACTGTTGTCATCTAAGGGCCCATCATAAATATTGGAGTTGTAAATAATCCTTTTTAGAATGTGTTTTGGAAATCCGTTATTAAGAAAGATATTAAAAAGTTTTTTTAAGTTTGTGTGTAAAAAGCTTTCGTCACTGATGTGAGTTATTCTGTTTCTCATAGCTGTAACTGTATTAAATTTTTGGTTAGAGGGATGGTTGGAAAAGAAGTTGATAAATCTGTTTGATGCCGAGGGTTTTTGGAACCAGTCTAAAATGATTTTATTATCTGAATTTCTTATAACTTTTGTGTCTAGAAAAGGTACACTGTGATCTTTTTCAGTTTCCACTGTAAATTGTAGTTTATTATGAAAAGAGTTAAAAATGTCCAAAATTACTTGAGTGCAGTTAGCAGGTACGGAACATATAATATCATCCACATATTTGTACATAAAAGGGATTCCAAACGGTAACTTCGGTAACACACAGTCAAGCAAATGGTCTAAAACTACGGTGGCTAAGATTGGACTAATAGGTGAGCCCATCGGTGTACCAAATATTTGACTATAAAATTTATTATTGAATCCGAAATAAGTGTTTTTAAAGATAAATGTGATTAATTTTAAAAAATTGTTTTTTGATAAACTAGTATGTATCTTTATAAGATCCCACTTATTGCCCAAGATTTCAATTACCAATTCAAGTGGTATGTTCGTAAACAACGATATTACATCCAATGAGAGCAACACATAATCTGTTGGTACTTGCAAACCATTGACTGCATTTACAAAGGAAAATGTATCTTTAATATTATAGTCAGTAGTATTTCCAAGTGCGGTACTCAGAATATCTGATAGATACTTCGATAATTCATATGTGGTAGCGTTCACCGAACTAACAATAGGTCTTAATGGAATGTCTGTTTTGTGTATTTTAGGTAGACAGTATAACCTTGGGAAAGTGGAATTATAAATAGTAAGTTTCTTGGCATCCTGTTCAGTTATTTCTCCATTTTGTTTAAGACTTTTTATTAGAAGATTAAAATTTGTTTGCACTGTAGTGGTGGGGTCCCGATTTAATTGAATGTAAGTTGATGTATCACGTAAAAGCGTTTCAGTTTTGTTCATATATTCGGTCTTATCCATCACAACAGTGCATCCACCCTTATCTGCTTGCAATACATAGATTTCGGAATGGCCTTTCAAAAAATTTTTAGTTTTATTAAATAGCCAATTCAGATATGATAATTTATTATTTTTTGTACATTGCAAGTAATTAGTAACTACATTGGCTGTTTGGGCTCTTAATATATCTCTCTGTTCATTAGGTGTTTGATCTATGATATTTTCAACATCTGCCAAGAAATGGGCCACCTTAAAGTCACTACGTTGAGTTGGGACACTAAACTTAGGACCGAGAGATAGAAAGTCAGAAATCTCTTTTGGAATAACTGTATTAGAGATATTCTTAAACCAACTTTGATTATTTAGAAATAAACCGAAATTAGTTGGTGTTTTTTTGGATAACTTGTTATATTTGTTAATATTTTTTTGTTTTATTTTCTTAAACAACTTGTCATAATTATGTTGTAACGTATTATGATATTGGATAAATACGTCTTCGGGAATGAGGTTTTTTAATTGATTTTGCAATGAACCAATAACTCGCCGTGTCCCCGAGATAGTGTCACACGTTATCCTTATTTCTAAGGACAAAACCTTAAAGCTAAAATTACAGACAAACCTATCTATTATATTAATTATATTGTTATTATTTCCAGTAAAAAGCAGACATTGTATACTTTTCATGCCATCATTCGTATGTCTTGGCAATAACTTTGTACTTCTACATCTAAGTAAGAAATTTCGCCTATTTACGTTCTTTGCTAATCTTCGATTCATGTTAGCCCACTGCTATCTTGATAAAACCCATTGTTGATTAATTTTAGTAAATGTTCTCGACCGTTAAAATTTATAAGAAAGTGTAGAGATTTCGGGAAAGCGGTCTTGAATAAAATACTTATTTGTTGTTAAAGAAAAACTCTATATTTCGCTGATATTTTTTCAGCTTCATCTGGAGTTAAAAACTAAAAAATGACAAAGCAGTCTTTTGGTAAGTTTATCATATTACAAAACGGAAAAAACTCACCAACCAAAGTATTCCTCCATTGGAAGAGGTATCACAAAAAAATACATTCAATTTAAATATATATAACTAACAGAACAACAATGGGTTTTTATCAAGATATGAGAAATATATATGGTATTCATACTACAACTTTAATGAAGCAGTGGGCTAACATGAATCGAAGATTAGCAAAGAACGTAAATAGGCGAAATTTCTTACTTAGATGTAGAAGTACAAAGTTATTGCCAAGACATACGAATGATGACATGAAAAGTATACAATGTCTGCTTTTTACTGGAAATAATAACAATATAATTAATATAATAGATAGGTTTGTCTGTAATCTTAGCTTTAAGGTTTTGTCCTTAGAAATAAGGATAACGTGTGACACTATCTCGGGGACACGGCGAGTTATTGGTTCATTGCAAAATCAATTAAAAAACCTCATTCCCGAAGACGTATTTATCCAATATCATAATACGTTACAACATAATTATGACAAGTTGTTTAAGAAAATAAAACAAAAAAATATTAACAAATATAACAAGTTATCCAAAAAAACACCAACTAATTTCGGTTTATTTCTAAATAATCAAAGTTGGTTTAAGAATATCTCTAATACAGTTATTCCAAAAGAGATTTCTGACTTTCTATCTCTCGGTCCTAAGTTTAGTGTCCCAACTCAACGTAGTGACTTTAAGGTGGCCCATTTCTTGGCAGATGTTGAAAATATCATAGATCAAACACCTAATGAACAGAGAGATATATTAAGAGCCCAAACAGCCAATGTAGTTACTAATTACTTGCAATGTACAAAAAATAATAAATTATCATATCTGAATTCGCTATTTAATAAAACTAAAAATTTTTTGAAAGGCCATTCCGAAATCTATGTATTGCAAGCAGATAAGGGTGGATGCACTGTTGTGATGGATAAGACCGAATATATGAACAAAACTGAAACGCTTTTACGTGATACATCAACTTACATTCAATTAAATCGGGACCCCACCACTACAGTGCAAACAAATTTTAATCTTCTAATAAAAAGTCTTAAACAAAATGGAGAAATAACTGAACAGGATGCCAAGAAACTTACTATTTATAATTCAACTTTCCCAAGGTTATACTGTCTACCTAAAATACACAAAACAGACATTCCATTAAGACCTATTGTTAGTTCGGTGAACGCTACCACATATGAATTATCGAAGTATCTATCAGATATTCTGAGTACCGCACTTGGAAATACTACTGACTATAATATTAAAGATACATTTTCCTTTGTAAATGCAGTCAATGGTTTGCAAGTACCAACAGATTATGTGTTGCTCTCATTGGATGTAATATCGTTGTTTACGAACATACCACTTGAATTGGTAATTGAAATCTTGGGCAATAAGTGGGATCTTATAAAGATACATACTAGTTTATCAAAAAACAATTTTTTAAAATTAATCACATTTATCTTTAAAAACACTTATTTCGGATTCAATAATAAATTTTATAGTCAAATATTTGGTACACCGATGGGCTCACCTATTAGTCCAATCTTAGCCACCGTAGTTTTAGACCATTTGCTTGACTGTGTGTTACCGAAGTTACCGTTTGGAATCCCTTTTATGTACAAATATGTGGATGATATTATATGTTCCGTACCTGCTAACTGCACTCAAGTAATTTTGGACATTTTTAACTCTTTTCATAATAAACTACAATTTACAGTGGAAACTGAAAAAGATCACAGTGTACCTTTTCTAGACACAAAAGTTATAAGAAATTCAGATAATAAAATCATTTTAGACTGGTTCCAAAAACCCTCGGCATCAAACAGATTTATCAACTTCTTTTCCAACCATCCCTCTAACCAAAAATTTAATACAGTTACAGCTATGAGAAACAGAATAACTCACATCAGTGACGAAAGCTTTTTACACACAAACTTAAAAAAACTTTTTAATATCTTTCTTAATAACGGATTTCCAAAACACATTCTAAAAAGGATTATTTACAACTCCAATATTTATGATGGGCCCTTAGATGACAACAGTCACGAACCTAAATATATCAAACTACCATTTATACCCGAATTAACTAACAAAATAGTAAAAATTTTTAAAAAAGTTCCTCACCTAAGGATTGCAAAATATAATACCCTGAGTAATTGGACCCTGTTCAGTAAAGTTAAACAAAAAACTCCTCTTTTTTATAACAACAATATAGTATACAAGATATCCTGTCTAGATTGTAATGGTGTCTACATTGGACAAACATCTCAATGGCTCAAGCAGAGAGTAACACAGCACAGGAGTGATTGCTTAATAGGAAAGAACTCTTGTGCTGCAACGAACCATCATATATCAACGGGACACCAATTGGATTTTAAAAATGTAAAGATTCTGGAACAAGAAAACAATCATAAAAAACGCTTGTTCCTTGAGATGTGTCACATTAACAAAGAAACACATTCCATAAATTATAAGTTAGACACCAACAATTTGACTAATATATACTGTAATATTTTAAATAACTTAACATCATACAATTAATAGTCATATCCTATTTACTAACAATGTACAAAATAACATTTTCTATACTGAACCACTGTTCAGATTTCTGAAGAAATAAACACAATAAATAACAACAGTGTCATTGCAGCCAGAGCCACAGTATGTTGTTTCGTCTTGTCTGTTCGTTGTTCTGTTAGTTATATATATTTAAATTGAATGTATTTTTTTGTGATACCTCTTCCAATGGAGGAATACTTTGGTTGGTGAGTTTTTCCGTTTTGTAATATGATAAACTTACCAAAAGACTGCTTTGTCATTTTTTTAGTTTTTAACTCCAGATGAAGCTGAAAAAATATCAGCGAAATATAGAGTTTTTCTTTAACAACAAATAAGTATTTTATTCAAGACCGCTTTCCCGAAATCTCTACACTTTCTTATAAATTTTAACGGTCGAGAACATTTACTAAAAATATATATATATATATATATATATATATATATATATATATATATATATATATATATATATATTAAACAAAATTAAGCTTAGTTTGCATCTTCGATGTGATGAGTGATTCTAATTTTTTTCTTAAATTTCATATATTTTTTTCATCTCATAGATTTAGTTGTAGGTTATAATATAAAATGCATTAAGATATATTTTATTCTTAAGACCAGATGGGATCAAACAAATATATATTATTAGGATTTGAATCGGGGGTTTTGCATATTTGTGAAGTGCTACCCAAAATTTCAGAAAATTTCAATGTACCGTCTCAGTATGAATTTCTGCCGCTAGATGTCACTTGGTGTGTATTCCAACTGCCAGTCTGTCGAGCGTCATCTTTGTTAGTGGATGTGTTTATTGGTTTTTGTGCTTTTTTGTCTCCGAATTCCAAAATGACTGATGTGATATAGCAAAGGATCCGCATTAATAAAATTTCTGCTGAAACCTATCAAGTGCTCTAAACTAAGTAAGAATATTGTGCGCGATTTGAGCGTTTCAAAGTTGGCCGGGAGTCTGTGAAGGATGACAAACATTCGGATCGACTGTCATCATGTACACCTCCAATAACGACCGTAAAAGTACATGAAGTGATCCTAAAGGACAGAAGGTGGCAATCCAAGTCGTTTGTAACAGTGTTAAGCTATCATACGGGGCATGTCAATGCATCCTATAGAATGTTCTGAACATGAGACGAATTACAGCGAAGCTTATTCCTCAACGTTTGAACAACAATTAACAAGAAGAACAGTTCGACATGGCCCAAACTTTCTGTCCAGAGCCATAAATGTCGATAAATAATGCGCCTACGATTATAACCCTAAAAAAGCACTCCCCACGCCCGCATAAAACGCGTCAAGTGCATAGCACCATCAAATCAATGCTATTAATTTTTTGTGACATTGATCAAATTGTCCACAAGCATTTTGTTTCACCTGGCAAACTCTCAAGGGACTGAAATGTTTTGAGACGATTGAGGCAAAATTTTATTCGTAAACAGATGTAGAACCATCATGGCAACGAGCCTGCACACACTTCGCTCGTTGTGAGGGACTTCCTGAGAAAAAACAATGTTATCCCTAACCCCCCCTACCCTTTTGGTCCGACCTAGCCTCTTGCGATTTCTATCAGTTTCCTAAAATGAAATTCGAGTTGAAAGGGCAGCGTTTTAAGTTCATTGAAGAGATTCAAGAGGAACAGATTATGAATTATGATCAATGAACACGTTACAGCTAGCGAACTAACAGCAGTGTTCCTAAAAATCGGAAACTCAAATTGCACGAGCCTGAGGCGGCTACGGTAAATTTTCGATTTTTACGAGAAAATTCTCGAATATGTATATATATATATATATATATATATATATATATATATATATATATATATATATATATATAAATCATCATTAGCTCATTCTATCCATAATTAAATATAAGCCTCCCCAAGTTGTCCCCGATGAGCTTTTATATTTATATATATATATATATTATATATATATATATATATATATATATATATATATATATATATATATATATATATATATAGACACATTAAAATTCCAGGTTTCAATCCGTTCGTCTAAAAATGAATTTGCACGACGTTTCGCCAAAATCTCAGTTGGCATTTGCAAGTACTCTTACTGCTGCTGCTACTCGATATTGTGATCTTGCTGCTGCTGCCGCTCGGAGCTGAAAAACCGTACTGCGGTTGCCGTCTTTTATAGGTCGGCGTCTACGCAGATTATAGGTGGGGGGTCGCTATGCTGACTATTGCCTTCTCAATATTTTGGGTATTCCTTGGTTTAGCTAGTAGACCCTTCCATGTAGTGGAGATATTCAGTGCATCATCCCGCTTATTTAACTGTCCATTCTTTTCGATTTCCAAGGCTTCTCTGACTATGATGTTGTGACCAGTATCATGATGGTGACGAAAAAGAGCTGATGTTGTTTGTTTTTGATACTTATTTTATGTTCTTGGATCCGGGTGGAGATTCTTCTCTTTGTTTGCCCTATGTACAATTTGTGGCAATCTCAGCATGGGATGCTGTAAACTCCATGGCTTTCCAGGTTTCTCTTGTCCTTGGGGTTACCCAGTATGTTTGCCAGAATGTTTTGTGGTTTGTATGCTGCCTATGTTGTGTTTTCTTAGAACTCTTCCAATCCTATCTGCAACTCCTTTCACATACGGTAATAGGACTCTACTTTGGTTGAGCGTCGCGTTCTTCTGTTCTTGTCTGTGGATGGCGCTGCCTTTCTAATGCTCTCCATATGGAGTGATCTTTATATCCATTTTGCTTAAGGGCCCTAGTGATTTGTGTAATTGGTAAGATCTCGATATGAGGATGTTGGCTACCGACTGGATTTGGGATGGATGGAGGTGTGAGCCAGTGTTTAAATATATGTTGGTGTGGGTGGGCTTCCGGTAGACTAAGTATTGAAGTTCATTGTTGTTTTTCCGAGAGGAAGGAAAGGAAGGCTTTTTTCTTCTTCTACTTCTAAAGTGAACTGTATCCGGTGGTGGATTCTATTTAAAGAGGTCAAGAAGTTGTCTAATTCATTTCGCCCATGGGACCAATTTATAAAGATGTCATCAACATATCGTTTCCAGAGTTTAGGTTTGAATGGTGAGTTCTTTAGGGCCTTTGTTTCAAAATACATCATATATCTATCTATCAAAGGCCCTTAAAAACAACAAACTCATTGTTATACGAACGGATTGAAACCAGAAATTTTAATGTATTACATTCCACCACGTGAAAACCTCTATTGTAACATATATATATATATATATATATATATATATATATATATATATATATATATATATATATATATATATATATATATATATATATATATATATATATATATATATATATATATATATATATATATATATATGTTACAATATTTAAACGCTGGCTCACACCTCCATCCATCCCAAATCCAGTCGGTAGCCAACATCCTCATATCGAGATCTTACCAACTCACCGAACCAGACGCGAGACAGCATGAAATTACACAAATCACTAGGGCCTTTAAGCAAAATGGATATAAAGATCACTCCATATGGAGAGCATTAGAAAGGCAGCGCCATCCACAGACAAGAACAGAAGAACGCGACGCTTAACCAAAGTAGAGTCCTATTACCGTATGTGAAAGGAGTTGCAGATAGGATTGGAAAAGTTCTAAGAAAACACAACATAGGCAGCATACAAACCACAAAACATTCTGGCAAACATACTGGGTAACCCCAAGGACAAGAGAAACCTGGAAAGCCAAGGAGTTTACAGCATCCCATGCTGAAATTGCCACAAATTGTACATAGGGCAAACAAACAGAAGAATCTCCACCCGGATCCAAGAACATAAAATAAGTATCAAAAACAAACAATATCAGCTTTTTTCGTCACCATCATGATACTGGTCGCAACATCATAGTCAGAGAAACCTTGGAAATCGAAAAGAATGGACAGTTAAATAACCGGGATGATGCACTGAATATCTCCACTACATGGAAGGGTCTACCAGCTAAACCAAGGAATACCCAAAATATTGAGAAGGCAATAGTCTGCATAGCGACCCCCCACCTACAATCTGCGTAGACGCCGATCTATAAAAGACGGCAACCGCACTACGGTTTTTTCAGCCCGAGCGGCAGCAGCAGCAAGATCACAATATCGAGTAGCAGCAGCAGTAAGAGTACTTGCAAATGCCAACTGAGATTTTGACGAAACGTCGTGCAAATTCATTGTTAGACGAACGAATTGAAACCTGGAATTTTAATGTGTCTATATATATATATATATATATATATATATATATATATATATATAGAATTTTCTCGTAAAAATCGAAAATTTACCGTAGCCGCCTCAGGCTCGTGCAATTTGAGTTTCCGATTTTTTAGGAACACTGCTGGTAGTTCGCTAGCTGTAACGTGTTCATTGATCATAATTCATAATCTGTTCCTCTTGAATCTCTTCAATGAACTTAAAACGCTGCCCTTTCAACTCGAATTTCATTTTAAGAAACTGATAGAAATCGCAAGAGGCTAGGTCGGACCAAAAGAGTAGGGGGGGTTAGGGATAATATTGTTTTTTCACAGGAAGTCCCTCACAACGAGCGAAGTGTGTGCAGGCTCGTTGCCATGGTGGTTCTACATCTGTTTACGAATAACATTTTGCCTCAATCGTCTCAAAACATTTCAGTCCCTTGAGAGTTTGCCAGGTGAAACAAAATGCTTGTGGACAATTTCATCAATGTCACAAAAAATTGACAGCATTGATTTGATGGTGCTATGCACTTGAGACGTTTTATGCGGGCGTGGGGAGTGCTTTTTTAGGGTTATAATCGTAGGCGCATTATTTATCGACATTTATGGCTCTGGACAGAAAGTTTGGGCCATGTTGAACTGTTCTTCTTGTTAATTGTTGTTCAAACGTTGAGGAATAAGCTTCGCTGTAATTCGTCTCATGTTCAGAACATTCTATAGGATGCATTGACATGCCCCGTATGATAGGTTAACACTGTTACAAACGACTTGGATTGCCACCTTCTGTCCTCTAGGATCACTTCATGTACTTTTACGGTCGTTTTTGGAGGTGTACATGATGACAGTCGATCCGAATGTTTGTCATCCTTCACAGACTCCCGGCCAACTTTGAAACGCTCGAATCGCTCCCAATATTCTTACTTAGTTTAGAGCACTTGATAGGTTTCAGCAGAAATTTTATTAATGCGGATCCTTTGCTATATCACATCAGTCATTTTGGAATTCGGAGACAAAAAAGCACAAAAACCAATAAACACATCCACTAACAAAGATGACGCTCGACAGACTGGCAGCTGGAATACACACCAAGTGACATCTAGCGGCAGAAATTCATACTGCGACGGTACATTGAAATTTTGGGTAGCACTTCACAAATATGCAAAACCCCCGATTCAAATCCTAATAATATATATTTGTTTGATCCCATCTGGTCTTAAGAATAAAATATATCTTAATGCATTTTATATTATAACCTACAACTAAATCTATGAGATGAAAAAAATATATGAAATTTAAGAAAAAAATTAGAATCACTCATCACATCGAAGATGCAAACTAAGCTTAATTTTGTTTAATATATATATATATATATATATATATATATATATATATATATATATTCGTTTTATATTTCGTATTATATATATATATATATATATATATATATATATATATATATATATATATATATATATATATATATATATATATATATATAATTAAGATCGTTTCTGTTATATGCATTTAACCTCGTTTTCAAAAACCTCGTATTGCTATCTACATAAGGGCGAAGTGTGGTAATATTCTCATAATACACGTACAGAAAAAAACGAAAGCCCATAGACAATATTTAATTTAACAACATACACTTTTTTGATACTTTTTTGGCATCACTTGGGGTTGACTTAGACAATGTTAACATTCTGGTGAATGAACGCACTCTAATTGGCCGGTGTAAGTTAGTCAATTGCCAACTGGAGGCTCGTCAATGGACGCGTATACAGTAGTTGGCAATCTTGGTGTTTCCTTGGCCTAGAGGAAGTGCCACAAGTAACTCTGCCAAAAAAATTTACGAATAGTCGATAATGAACTATATTTCACGTTTATCGGATCTATGCCAAAACTGAAACGCAATGAATGCACAGTTTACACATGTTATTTTTAAAGGAAGAATAATTGATTGTTCCATATAGGTTCTTTGAAAGAAAGTGTTTTAAACATATGGAGTATTCTAGAATTTGTCCGATGGTTTTTTAATATGTATAAAATCTTCTAGCGCTGCAACCTGTGCGATTTACTCACTCCTCAATAATTTTGTTTTTACATATATTTTTAACAAAACTCAATATATATGGTATAAATCGAAGCTAAGCACCAGTAATTTTCCAAAAAAATGTTCGAAGTTTTCGAAATTTATCATATGCGTAAACAAATATATGGATACTATTCTACTTATCCAGAATTTTTTTATCGTTTGTAAGTCTGGAACTTTAGTTTGTTGTGTAAATATATATATATATATATATATATATATATATATATATATATATATATATATATATATATATATATATATATATATATATATATATGTTTTCGGGCAAATTTGAGTCGCTCTTGTTGATAGACTGCTGTCAATTTGGGTCCGTTAGCTGATCTCTTCGGAGTTAAGTTAGCTTCTTTAAGTCTTCTTTTGACTGTCGAAGCTCCTCCTAGACTTCAGCGCCGGTCAAGTGACGATTTCTTAGAGTTGTGTTGACAATGAAGCGGTCGTCTCCCTCCAAGGTACACCTTCTTCTTCCTGATCCTGATCTCCGTGTAAAGGCGCCAGTCTCTTGTTAATGTCTGTAGACTGTGGAGACAACTGACTGGCTCAGGTGCCAGAATGTCTTTTTCCTCTAGTTGAATGTCTCTGTTCATAAGACGCGGAAGTCCATCTGCTGTATTTGGTATAATAACGGTATCATCAGCGTACCTTAGGTTGTTAATGATTTTGCCATTAACTTTGATACCATCTGTGGCATTCTCTAAGGCCTTCTGGAATATATGCTCAGAGTATGGATTAAACTGGAGCGGGGAAAGAACACATCCCTGACGAACACTTCTTTTTATTCCTATTTCCTCAGTCTCTCTGCTATTTACTCGTATTGTCGCCACATGATCCCAATATAGATAAGTAATGAATCTGATGTCATTTTCGTCAAGACCCATATTTTGAAGCATTTGTATTAATTGTGGATGCTTGACTCGATCAAATGCTTTTTCGTAGTCGATAAAACACAAGTAAACGTCCGTCCTTTGATCTCTACATTTGTGTAAAAATACACTCAGCCCGAAAAGTGCTTCTCAAGATCCAAATCCTTGTCTAAATCCGAATTGCTCTTCGCTAACATCTTCTTCGCATTTATTGCGTATTCTATGGTGAATGATCTTAAGAATTACTTTCAAAGCATGGCTCATTAGACTTATAAGACGGTACTGTTCACATCTGTTCGCATTTGACTTTTTAGGTAATGGTATGAACATAGACTTAAGCCAATCCTTTGGTATAGTTCCTGTACTGTAGATGGAATTTATGCAGCTGCACAGGATAGAAATATTTTCTTCATTTAAAAGTTGAAACATCTCCGCATAAAGATTATCAGGTCCAGGAGCCTTTCCAGTTTTTGCATGTTTTATTGCATCCCTAACTTCTGCTGGGAGTATATTTAAAGAAATTCCGTCCGTAATGAGTTCTGGTAATTTTCTGTCGTCATCCAAGATATTTTTAATGTATCGAGCCCATTTTTCTTCTAGCTCTTTTTGTTCGGTTAATATGTGATTATTACCGTTTATTAAATATGTTGGTGTTCGTGTACTGTTTTGGCCCGTAACTTCTTTAACTTTTTTATACATACTGAAATAGTCATGCTTTAGCTGTAACTCTTCCCTTTCCTAATATTGTTCTTCCATCCACTTTTCTTTGGCCTGTATATACAGGGTGGCCCAAAATTACCGAAGGGGTTTGAATTCCTTATAACTTTTTTATTATAATTTTGTTTTTTATTTCTTTTCAGTATTTTGTAAAGAAGACTTGGGGAATTTAAAATGGAACAGTACACAATTGAACAACGTGCCCAAATCGTTGAACTTTATTTCTCAAATCAACGGTCCACTGTTTTGACTCAGGGTGCATATCGTCGTTATTTTAATGTGCGGGTTGGACCCTCGGAGTCAACAATAAACCGTCTGGTTGCAAATTTTCGACAACAAGGCGCAGTAAGGAACCCTCCTGGTGCCGGCAGACGACGAACGGTGCACACGGATGACAATATTGAACGGGTACAGGAGAGTATTCGGGAAGATGGAGAAACATCAACCAGGAGACGTTCGACACAACTTGGCCTCTCACGAGGGTCGCTGCAGAGAATTTTGCATACAATAAGAATGTTTCCATACAAAATTCAGCTTGTCCAAGAATTGAAACCGACAGATTACCAGCAACGACTTGATTATGCAATTTATTTCCGGCAAAAAGCAGAAGAAAATCATGATTTTATTCATAATTTAATTATGAGCGACGAAGCCCATTTCCAATTAAATGGGTTCGTTAATAGGCAAAACTGCAGCATATGGGCTACGGAAAATCCAAGGGTAGTTCAACAGCGACAATTATACCCATTTAAGTGTACTGTTTGGTGCAGTGTTTCCTCGGAAAGGATAATTGGCCCATATTTTTTTGAAAATGAACACGGTGTCGCCGTTTCCATCACTGGTGTTCGATATCGGACAATGTTGGAAAATTTTTTAAGGCCAGTCGTGGAAAACCATCCGCAAGTATGGTTCCAACAGGATGGAGCCACAGCGAACACTGCGAGGGACACAATGGCTCTTTTACGCGACATCTTTGGTGAACGAATTATTTCGCGTACAAGCGATTTTAATTGGCCTCCGCGTTCACAGGATTTAACCGCTCCAGACTTTTTCCTTTGGGGTTATTTGAAAGGAAAAGTCTATATTAATAAGCCTAGAACCATCTAGCAATTAAAAAACAATATACGCGACGAAATCAACAACATAACACCTGAAGTTTTGCGAAAGGTTATGGAAAGAGCACGAATATGCGAAGCAGAAAATGGCCACCACTTGCGAGATGTAATTTTTCATAATGTTAGAATTAAAGAAATGTATAGTATAACATTAAAATAGAAGTTATAAACCAAAACATAAAGTAAAAATTAAAAAGAAAGGCAAGCAAGAAAAGAACATAAATGTAAATTATAAAGACAAATGTTTTACGATATCCTAAAAAATTCTATTTTAAGATTCATTTCTATGCTCTGAACTTATAAAATAGATACATTTATCTTTCGAAATATAACTTGATAGCCCCGATCCATAAAACTACTTTTATATTCATTCAAGTTTCAAAACAAACTCTTTGACCCATATAATCTCTATTTTATAGCTCTCAGCATACTTATTTTTATGTGAGAGGTACACTTGTATTATTCCTTTTAAATTTTATTGGCTTGTGCTGCCAGCATTCGGAAGTACTCTTTTTACGGCAACATATGCTTTTTATTTTACATACGTCACTACTATTTAAACTTCAAATCAGGGAAACAAGGACATGAGTACATCCTTATGTGACTTAACCTATATAAACGTTCTTTAGGGGGAACTTCATCATTATTAATATTGTTAGCTGAAATCTACAACACTCAATAGAATAAATCACTTTGCCAAATACTGATTATGGAAAAAATTGTTTTAAAAGCTCACCTCCAAAATTATCCGCCCTCACAAAAAAATTATGAATATAACCTGCTGCTTACACATGAAGAACACAATGTTTTTTTTGCGCAAACCATATTTTGAGTAGAGCCATTTTCGTGCTAACTAATGACATTAGAGGTTAGAGAAGTTTGATAAACCTATTATTATAATTTTTGTCTTTTTTTTACCCTATTTTTATTCTTCTTGTATATATAAACAAAGAAAAAATGCATCGTGTTTTATTTTTGCTGCTGCTTAGTTGCTTTGTTTCACAGAGTGTCAAGTTATCTATGAGAATTTTTGTGCTATAGTTAATTACCTCATGCACCTTAGAACACAGGTTAAGTAGTTTGAATAGTTTGGAACAAAAACACCTTAATTTGGGACGCGCTATCGTTGAGTGTCGTCGTGCAATTTAAAATCATTGCTTGTGACTAGATACTTTACAGTTAGTCAGGTCTAAAAGCTTTTTCATAAGACACAGAACTTTAAGGGTAAATATTTTGACAGTACCCAGAAATATCAGAGTGAATTAACCAATCAAGTATTTTTTTGAATATATACGTAGAGCATACATGATACCTGATCTTAATTTTATATTATAGTATTAGATGTCCTCGCATTTTAGGTTACGAAAATCATAGTTTTCAATTTTCGTCCATCTTTCTGTCTCTGTCTTTAGTAATTGTAGATTACTGGAGAGTTCAAGAGAATAAATAAATTTAATTTTGTCGTATTCACATCTATTAGGAACATACCTTTCTAGGTTTAATTACTGTTAAAATAATAAAATTGCTTGATTGTCTTAAGTATGAACCGAGTTATTTATATATTTTGTTAAATATCAACGTAAATTAAACATGTTTTCATTAAAAAGTAAGTATTTTTATAATTTAAAAACTTAAAAAAATAACAGTCCCGAATCGAAAAACGCCCACAAACAATCTGACTGTTTTCTATGAAATTTGAATATTTCTTTAGCTTTCCAAAACATAATCTGAAATAAAAAGAGCAGAATATAAAGAAATTGTTAAAATATTTAAATTTAATGTTTGAACTATTTATTTATGCGGAGAATAAATCTAGATTAACATATCATTACAACGTATCGTTACTAAATTTATAAAAAACTAAAAGTATCTGGAAAAAATAGATAATTTACTTAGAGATAAATTGGCATTAAAATTATTCTCATATTTTGCAAAAGATTGTTATTAAATTAATGTTAATTAAAATGGATTGATTCAGCCGATACTTGGTGGAGATCCATAACTAGAAGTTTTCCAAGAAGTAAAACGCTACTTAAATTTCCACTAAATTTTTTTAAATTTTTAACACCATGACATGTTTCGCTGAACGACAGCTTCTTCAGATGGTTTGTTACAAAATGAGGGTAACATTACTATAATAAATGGTTGGTTCACAATTTATGGCAGGTAATAAAATAATTTAATTAAAACAGGTTTAATAATAGTGAATTATTTAAGTCTAATTGTTCATTTATTAAGGAATCCGAATTTTTCAATTTGTTTATTTCTAAATATTCTAGGTAATTAAGTTTCAGGCTCTTTGTGTATGTATGTAATATTTCAAAGTTTGGGTTGCATTGGTGGTTATTTTCAATTAATTGATTTGCGTAATTTGAGTTATTTTTTCTATTGATGTACGATGAAGCATGTTCTTTTATTCTTTTTGAAAAACTTCTTCCTGTTTGACCTATATATGTTTTTGACCAATTTCCACAATTTAATTTGTATACTCCGGATCTATTGTCTCTATCTCTTTTAGTTTTGTTATTTTTTATAAATTTGCCAAGTGTGTTGGATGTTTTAAATGCTGTGTTAATATTTAATTTTCTCAAGAATCTATTTAATTTAGTGCTACATCTACCATAGTACGTTATTGACTTTACGTTTTTATAAGGTTCTTTATTACTCGGAAAAACTGTACTAATGGCTTTTTTGTAAAGTTTTTTCTTGAGAATATTATCTATTATGGATGGTGAATAGCCATTATTTACTGCTAATTGTTTTATAATAGTTCTCAAGTTATAAAAGGACATATTCACAAACACACACACACACACACACATATCTATACATCCACACACATACGCACACACACATACAGAGACACCCACACATACACTGTCACATATACACGTACACATCTCTTCGTGACAGTAATGACGTGTTTTTTTTGTTTTCTCCATATACGTAAAAAAGCGATTCTAAAGTTATTCGTGGATATACACATGTAAATACACATACATTCAGGCAAACTTTGAGTTTTCTATGCATGCGTGCAAAATGATTCCTTTATTAAGAAGTCGCAATTATTTATTATAAGAGAATATAAAGTTAAACCACTAAGATGTCAGTTTTGAAGTCGAATCTTTATATGCAAAAGTCTCAATTATCTTGAATTTCAAATTTAGACATAACAAACCTTTAGTAGATTTAATAAAAAGATGTATGTGGACTATAAATTTCATATTCCAAGAAATATTTTATGAACAAACTTCAGGGAGAACCACAGATTCTCCGCAAATTTCTGTAGCAGCGAACATTTTCATGGAACCTTTGAACAAATTGACAAATCTTCCACTTTTCTTAAAATAAAATTTTAGTGTAGATACTCGTAAGCAGATATCATGAAGAGATCCTGAATTGGAGTACCCTAGACATAAACAGATCTTCATTGTTTTAAAACAAGAAATTTGCAGAATGCTTTATTTATCAAGTATCTGTACAACGAATTCATTAAGGCTTTAGGAATTCTCAGCATTAGACAATTTAGAATCAAATACAATGACACGCTGTTAAGGCAACAGAATACTTAGTATATTATACCTTTTCATAACATATATATTTATATATATATATAGGCTGTAAAATATGAAAATATTTTAATGTATTGGCAGTCTATGATTAACGTTGCCACATATAAATTTCTTCCTTAAAGTAACCTAGCTTTTTATCAAAAATATTTTTATAAATTAAGGAGATTTTCAAGTTAAACAATTAAAACACTGGTATTAATATTATAATAATAATAATTAACATTTACCCAAAGCATATTTCTGTTTCAACCAAGTATGCACAAGTATTTAAAATTATAGTTACTTCATTTTTGTTAAGTTGAACAAATAATTTCTTATCAGTAAAATATTACCTAGAAATGAAACTAAGATACCCAAAACATATTTTATATTGTGGTATGTATTTGTAACAGAATGATTGAATGTAGCATAAATTTAGGATATTTAGTATCTCTACTAAAAAAACTAACCTTATGAAGCCATTAAAAAAACGCAGTATTAACATAAAGTACATGTGGATTCCTACGCTTTGTTAACAAGCACTAAAAGCATGTAAAAAATCTGTTGTTTTTAAGTACTAATCAATATAAAAAAGGAACTAAATCAACGGAGTTGTATACCTGAATTAGTTACGGTATTATAAATTCACGAAGACAAAATGCAAGCTACGAGTTTAGGCAGTACATATACTATTTAAAATGAGTAAATTAGCTGACCAGTAATTGTGAGACTTGGGCAGGGAATGGTTAAAGTATCGATAGAGTAAAAACAAAATTTGCATTTAAATGCACATTTCTAGTATCATGTTTCGAAATAAAAGTCATAAACTATAAAAACGATTTAAATATGCACTAGACCTAACTCATTATTAGGGTGTAAACTCAGATTAATCAATGGATAAAATAATAGTGAATTTTAGCGGCAACCATAACTACTCTCTTTGTAAATGAAAAATAAAAGGATGTTCTTTATTTGCCCACAGATTAAACCACCTGAACTTCACTATTAGATATTTTAGATTTTTAAAGGAATTCTGAGAAAATACATTTATAGTTCAACACGTCAGTAAATAGGTTTCCGTTTAAAAACACGATTGTCACACACATGCATTCGTTACCAAAATTTGGTATAAGATTATTGAATTCATGAAAAAGTGGTGACGTCAATTATTGGCTAATCACTACGAAACATTGTAAGTGAAAACAGTTTAAGTAAATAATTCTCAAACCAAAAAATAATCTTCTAAAATTACCTAAAGAAATGACTTAATTATATATATTAAATATTATCCAATAATACGCTAAAAAGTATCCTGATTATTTGAAACAAATATATTCTTTTTATTTAACCTCATTTGTTAAATATATTTCAAAAAATATATTAAATTTACTTAACGCTACAGTTATATCTAACCTAAACTCTTTAGATTTGACTGAAAAAAAGAAGAAAAAATAACTATTTACAGGTCTGTCTCAATACATAACCTAAATCTAATTGTGTTTGTAAAAATATTGTATCTGCATACAAATAAAAAGTTCTTATTCTTTAAATATTTTAATAAAAGGATATAAATGAAAATAAAAGTAATGACGTCATAGATCAAAATAAAATCGGTGCCGTAATACTATAACCGTGAAGAGCTAGTTTTATAACGCATTATATAACGTATTATATATATATATATATATATATATATATATATATATATATATATATATATGAATCATTTTCAATCAGTTGTGGCTCAACTCAGCTTATTGACGAACCAACACGGATCCCTGATCGAGACGGGGAGTTCGCCAGTCTTCTTGATCTGTTTTTAACCACCAATCCGGAGATTTACACGGTCACCGTAAATCCGCCGTTAGGTTCTTCCGACCATAAACTGCTTTCGACATCGAGTATCCTGCCAATCAGTGACAGAGGGGCGCCTAGGCCGCGCAAGATTTGGCACTACAAATCTGCTAAATGGGAAGATCTCATGGAATACTTTCGAACTTTCCCTTGGATGGACGTTTGTTTTCGATCCGATAACCCATCTGACTGCGCCAGGGAGGTCTCCGATGTTATTTTGGCTGGTATGGAAGCTTACATCCCTTTTTCGAAGAAATGCTCCTCCAACGGCAAGCCTTGGTTCGACCGAAAATGCAAAGAAGCTGTTGCTTCTAAACATATTGCCTACCGACAATGGCGTGAAAATCCTAACACCGTAAATCGAAACATCTTTGTTCATGCCCGGAACAGATGCAAGGGAATTATCGACGAAACCAAGGAGGCACACAATCAACGAATTAGAAACAAACTTCTCGCTTGTCCCAACAATTCCAGGTCCTTTTGGGCAGTCGCTAAGGCAGTTAGTCAAAATTTTACCAAATCCACCATACCACCACTCACACGGCCAGATAATTCCATTGCAACCACACCTGTTGAGAGAGCGAACTTGTTGGCTGAACTCTTTGCTTCACATTCTACTGTCGATTTCCAAGGAAAAACACCACCTACTATTCCCATATTGCAGTCAAGGATGCCCGATGTATTTTAATGAAGCTAGACACCAAGAAGGCTTTTGGCGCTGACGGAATACCTGCCATAGTTCTCAAAAACTGTGCAAGGGAACTAACACCAGTTTTCTGTAGACTTTTTAACCTATCCTACAGAAAGGGAATATTTCCGTCCTGCTGGAAATGTGCCACGGTTCAGCCGATACCTAAAAAAGGTAAGAAGACCTTGCCAAATAACTACCGACCAGTTGCATTGCTTTCAATAATATCGAAAGTCATGGAAAAGGTTATCAATGAGCATCTTCTAAAATATCTTGAACGATTCAATATTATTAGCGATCACCAATATGGTTTTCGTAAACATAGATCAACAGGAGGTTATGTAACACATGTTTGGAACAACGCAATTGAACACTTTGGAGAATCTCGAGCGGTTGCTCTTGACATATCCAAGGCATTCGACCGTGTTTCGCACGATGGACTGTTGGCTAAGTTGCGCTCTTATGGTATGTCTGAAAGGTTCTGTTTGTGGCTCTAATGTTTCCTCCGAGAGCGTTCTTTACGAGTGGCGGTCGACGGATTTCTTTCTAACACCCTCACTATCAACGCTGGTGTGCCCCAGGGCTCCATACTGTATCCTACTCTCTTTCTCATTTACATTAACGATCTGCTGGAAAAGACCGGGAATCCAATCTATAGCTTTGCAGATGACAGTACGCTTGTTTCTTCATTCACCTTGAACGCTCGGACATCGGCTGCTCAGGCGAATATCCGCAGACAGCAGGAGGTCTTTCAAATTAACAAAGACCTGGAAGAAATTCTATCTTGGGGTGACAGTAACCAAGTGGAATTTAACGCTACAAAAACCCAAGCGGCAGTTTTTTCTAAAAAAGTTAACGTTGCTGAACCCGACATAGTTATGTCGGGGCACTCCATTCCCCTAGCATCGTCGCTCAATTTGTTGGGCGTTAGTTTGGGAGCAAATATGTCTTGGCATGAACATGTTGCAGGCATAGCAAGGAGACCTTCTCAAAAGTTGGGAATATTATTTAGAACCAGAAAGCTTTACACCCCACAACAACTGTTAATTCTTTACAAAGCCCAAATTCGACCAATTATGGAATACTGCTCCCACGTTTGGGGCTCCGCTCCCAAACATACACTGCATTTGTTGGATTCTGTTCAGAGAAGAGCGGTCCGTCTGATTAGGGACCCGGAATTGACCGGCGGCCTTGATTCGCTGGAACATCGAAGAACGGTTGGCGACTTGAGTCTGTTCTACAATTATTTTCATGGAAAGTGTTCGACGGATGTAGCCCGCTTAATTCCTCCCAAAGCGGTGCATGTTAGAAATACACGTCGCGCTGGTGCTTCGCATCCGTATGAGGTTCAGCTTGTTACTCCGCGTACAACGCTTTTCAAGCAATCTTTTATATGGAGAACGTCATCCCTTTGGAATAATTTGCCCAGCGCTGTGTTTCCCACCGAGTACAATTTACAGCGATTCAAGAACAACGTGAATCGCTTTTTTCCGCACTCGTGCCGCTCCTGGAGCGCTTTAGGGACTTCCCTGCAGCACGTGTGCTAGACCAATAAAAAAAAAAAAAAAAAAAAAAAAAAATATATATATATATATATATATATATATATATATATATATATATATATATATATATGTATGTGTATATATACATACAATGCTTTTGGTATTATAAAAGAGCATTAACCCGGTCTAAGGAGACCCAGAGACATCTTTTTTGAACTTACTTAGTCAAATTTTAGAAGGCGCGTCCACGTCGCAGGGGTAGGCTGAGTTCTACTGGAGACCCAGTGTTGCAGGGTATAACGCATCCCCCTTGTCCAGGGATACGGATAAAGACTACACCGGCGGTGAAGACGGAGAAGAAAGGCTTTGGTACGGCGGATCCAGCGCACGTGGCACACCGGCGTATAGGGTTTAGATAAATGCAAATGCAGCGACTGATCCAGAGTAGGGGGCTGCAAAGAGCGTCTGCTCCTAGACTGGGCGGCTGAAAAAGAAATACTAGGAAGGCAATGGAAAAACATCCAGTAGATACACATTTCCCAGGAATTCATGATGTTGGCTGATAAATGCAACGGCCCTAAGTACAGGCGCCCCTGCAATGGGGCAGGAATGCTAAGATTCTCGTGATCAGCTAGAATCAAGTTAGACTTATCGACAATATATAAGCATGGAACGTAAGGAGTATGAGCTAACCTGAAAAGATGCACAACACCTTAAGAGAGATGAAGAGATTACAGGTCAGTAGCCTTGGAGTGAGTGAAATGCCTGGTTCCCAAAGAACAACAAAGGACGACTATACTGTATTTTATGTGGGGGACGACAGCCCACAACACAAAAATGTAGTAACCATAATAATGTCGCATGGAATGACAAAATCTATTACAAATGGAATCAATTCAGTTTTCCGACAGAATAATAACGGTACAACTTTAAACTACTACAACAAATCTAAACATCCTACAAGTGTATGTACCGATCACAAACTACGATGATAAATATGTAAAAAACATCTGTAAAGATCTAGATCACGTCCTAGCATCGACAAAGAACCACGAAACAATCCTCGTTATGGGCGATTTTAGCTCCTAGATTGGTGAAGGGAAGCAAGAAATCATTATAGGAGATTACGGCCTGGGTAACCGTAATAAGTGAGCTCGCGACGAGTTTGAAAAACATCTAATCACAATTATATTTTATAAGTTACCAAAATGTCGTTTACATGCATGGAGATCATGTGCAAATTCACTTGAAAAAATCGTCAGAAACCAGATCGACTTCATCTGTATTAAGGAGAGCTATGGAAACTTTCTATTGTCTGCGAAAACGTGTCTTGGGGCAGATGTCTCAAAAGACCACAGTCTCCTAGTAGGAAAACTGTGGCTTAAACGGATCAGGAAACCTAACAAAGCAACCACATCCTGAAACCAACTGACAAACGAGAAAAGCAGATCACATATAACAAATATTTTAGAAGAAAAAATGAAACCCATTGAGGAGAAACAAAACAACGTAGAAACCATATAGGACATACCTAGAAACATATTGAGAGAAACATAGAAGAGTGAGCTGAAAGAGGATAGGGGAAGGAAGAAACAGAGCTGGATGGCTGATGGCATTTTAGACCTTATGCATCAGAGACGCAAGTACAGGAATAGAAACGAGGATGAATATAAAAAAATATATTGTGAAATAAGACGTAGAATAAGACAAGCAAATGTAAAGAGATTGAACACTATGAGACAAAGCGCGACTTGTTTAATTTACATAAAAAACTGAAGGAGATTAACGACAAGAAAAGCCCGAGATCTAGAAGATCGAAATGGACATAAAATAACAGATATAACAGGACAGCTCGAGGTATGGAAGGATTATATCACCAAGTTGTTCGATGATGAGAGATCTGAATGTGACATAACTGATGCTACGTCAGGCCCCCCAATTACTAAAGACGAAGTGGTACTAATACTAAAGCTAGCAAAAAATGGAAAAGCAGCTAGACTAGACCAAGTGAGCACTGAAATTTTAAAACGGTTGAGTAATATAGGAATAACAGCCCTGACAAAACTTTTTAACGCCATTTATGAGACCGGAATATTACTGATTTATTGGCTGAAATCAACATTTATCATGATTCCAAAAAAGAACAGAGGAACCAAATGTAATGAGTATCGAACAATTAGTCTCATGAACAACGTTTTAAAAATATTTTTGAGAGTGACCTATGGCAGGATATGTAATAAGTTTGAAGAAAGAACTGAAAACAGTCAGTTTGGTTTTTTAAACGGATTAGGGACTAGAGAGGTACTGTTTGGTATCATGTGTTGATCAAGAGATGTCGCTATGTCAACCAGAATATTTTCCTTTGTTTAATTGATTCTGAAAAAGCCTTTGACATGGTACGCCACGAAAAACTTCTAGAGATTTAAAAACGACCGTTATAGACGACAAAGACATTCGTATCATCGTCAATTTGTACTGGCATCAGACAGCTGAAATACGGTTGGAGTATCAACTATCGAATGAAATTAAAATCAAGCTGGGAGTGCGTCAGGGTTATATTCTATCGCCCTTGTTGTTCAAGGATATGATATTCAATGAAGCACTCACTGGTACCACTGAAGGAATCAAAATCGACGGGGTTACCATAAACAACATCAGATACGCCGATGATACATTAATTATCACCAATAACGGAAAGAATCTACAAAAACTTATGGATAAAGTAACTGACACTTGTACACAGTTTGGTTTAATAATCAATGCAAATAAAACAAAATATATGATTATAAGCAAACAATCTAATATTGAAGATGTTGGTATTACAGTGAGTGGTACAAAGATAGAGAGAGCTAATAAATTGGTGTATCTCGGTAGCAATATCAACAACCAGTGGGACCCGACTGTGGAAGACAAAATTCGAATAGAGAAGGCCCGAGCCGCATTTATGGAGAACAAAATAATCATAATAGGTTACGAGCTATCATTGAAACTACGGTTGAAAATGGTAAGCTGCTATGTCTTTCCGATTCTCTTATAAGACCTGGAAGCGTGGGCGCTCACTGAAGCAATACTTAAACATCTCGGGGGTATTCGAGATGTGGGTGTATCGACGGCTGCTGAAAATTAGTTGGATGTACAGAATTAGTAACAACAGCGTTCTCATTCGCATGAGCAAGGACTTGAAGGTGGTCACGAGTATCAAGCGACGCAAAGTAGGATATTTTGGCTACATTATGAGACATCCAGAAAAATACGAAATCTTGCGTCTGATTATAGAGGGAAAGATTCCAGGCCGACGTGGTCCAGGGATATATATATATATATATATATATATATATATATATATATATATATATATATATATATATATATATATACCATACATCGGGATAGCGGTCTATGTAGTAAAATTATTCTTTTGTTATATATATTAAAACTCTATATTTCGCCAATCCTTCTCAGCTTCGTCAGAAGTATTATTAAAATTAAAACCGACATGCACACATCAGGTCGCTAAAACCGTCATGCACACATAGGTCGCTAAAAAACATACAACATGAACTTACCAACTAGAATAAAATAGATACAAAAGGAAAACAAAACATCACACAACTGGACCAACTACCTACACATCATTCTAAAGTGTTTATTCAGAACTGATAGACTGATAGTGAATATTATTTTATTTCTTTTATTTTTTCTTTATTATCGGTGTGTGTACAGTGGTCAGCTGTAGCGATTAATATAATTGTTTATAATATCACAGTATATGTTGCTTAAATTATTAGTATCCATTTTGTAATTGATGGAGATTTTCTCTTTTATGATATGACACATTTCAAGGAACAAGTGTTTTTTTATAGTTATTTTAATTTTTTAGGATCATAACATTATCAAAGTCAAATCTGTGTCCTGTTCTCAAATGATAATCCACTGCAGCGCAAGATTTCTTTCCCATTACGCAATCACTTTTATGTTAAGTTAATCTTTGTTTAAGCCATTGTGATGTTTGCCCAATATAACGGCCCTCGCAGTCCAAGCAAGACATTTTATATATTACATTTTTGTTTTACACGACTAAATAAATTCCTATTACGTAAATGATTATATTTTGCTATTTTTATGTCAACGTAGTCTTTGAAGGGCGAGACTATCTTGTCCATCAGACCACGTATGTAGGGTAGTTTTTGTATTGGACTACATGTCTTACTTCTTCCGTGGGGCCATCAAAGATGTTGGAATTGAAAATCAATCCATTCAAAATATGCCTAGGATAACCATTGTTGCGAAAAATATGGAATAGTTTTTTTTAATTGTTTTGTAAAAAAATATCGTCACTGATTTGAGTAACTCTATTCCTCATTGCCACCACCGTATTTATAATATACTGGGTATAATATAATCTTTATCACGATCGAGAAAAAGAAACACAATATATATACATATATATATATATTTATATATATATATATATATATATATATATATATATATATATATATATATATATATATATATAAATAACTCTGGTAGAATTAATAAAGATAGATGTTACGGTCTAGGCTATAATTTCGAAGAGTAAAAAATTCTAATGGCTCGTGCAGTCGTAGGTGAAACGTCGTCAGTTTCCACCAATTTAAAATTGTCAAATTCCCAAAATCATAATTTTTTACGTATACATATATTGCTTGATTGCAAAAATTCGTGCCCGATTTTACATAGATGGCAGAAGCATGTGCTTTTGACTGTGCTGATGTGTTTTTTATAGTCATATTATTAACTGACAGTTATCTAAATGCATCGTGAGTTAACATAACTTTAAAAAAAAGTTTATTTAAATTAATTTATGTGCAAGGAAAACGAAGTTACATTTTCGTCATGTTATGTTTATAGGGATTTAAAAAGGGACTGAGTGTTGGAACTGCAATATTTAAGATGCTTTTATTTGGACCGTACTTTCTGCTCATTTAAGGATAGTTGAAAAAAGTGGTTTGGAGATTGCTGAAAGACTAAATGTTGACAATTCGACTGCATTTCGTCATTTAAAGCAACTTGGATATACTTCGAAAGTCGATATATGGAGTTACGCACCTTTTGACAGAACGGAAGAACCTGAACCGTATTTCCACAACCATTTCTTTCCTAGCCCGTCAATAAAACGAGCCTTTCTTGTATCAAGTCATAACTGGAGATGAAAAATGGATTGTGTATAACAACATAATAAGAAAAAGAAGCTGAAAACATGAAAGTGAGAGAGCAGAACCTACGGCAAAAGCTGAATTACATCCAATGAAAGTGTTATTATGTGTCTGATGGGATTGCAGAGGAATATTTTTTTACGAGCTTTTTCCATGTGATCAGACGATAACTGCGGGGAAGTACTGTGAGCAGCTCATCCAACTCGGTGTTGCAATCTAAGCAAAACATCCAAATTTGGTAGTTCGAAAAGGCATCATCTTTCACCACGACAACGCTAAACTACATATCGCTCAACAGACACTACAAAAACTTAGGGAGTTAAAATGGGAAACCCTCTAGCACTCTAGTATTCCTCTGACCTGATTTGCCCCTTCAGATTTTCATCCGCTTCGTCCGAATTGGGCACGAATTTTTGCAATCACCCAATATATCCAAAAATTGATAATGAAAAATATTTAGAATGATTTTAGAGCCCAAAACTACGACACAACACATTTTCAAAAAATTTACCGAAAGCCATTTTTATAAACATTGTATAAAGCCACAAAATCACTATTTAAAAACGAAATAAACAATGTTGATTTACATCGTTTTATCTGTTATATTAAAATTAGAAACCTTTACAATAAAAGCAAAATTTTGATTTACAACTAAACAACTACTAACATATGCTGCAGTAATAAATTTCTATGGATAAATAAGAGTTAAAACCATGCTGTAGTAGAATTAAATGTGACTAACTTTGTGTAACTAACATAATAATAAATCAAGTTCATTATTAAGGATGCATTACAGCGTATCCCATGCTTTTTGTTCTATGCATATGCGCTAAAAATATCGAAAGATGAGCTTGGAAAATAAATTTTATGTCATTTTTATACTTGCAGCATTTTCCTATATGGTGACTTTTGTTCAGAACACAGTTGCGACAATTAATTTTTCGAGTTGGTACTGCAAATTTTGTTTTATTTAATACGTACGTACCTCCTTTTACAATGATTTAATAATGATTCAAATGAATTTTCTAGTTCATTTTGTGTGACTTTCTGAAAAGCACTTTATTGTATGAAATAAATTTCTCGAAGAAAAACTTACTTTTAACTTCACTTTAATTTTTGGGAATTGGGAATAGCCACGGGGTTCTAAATTAGGTGAATCTAGTACGATCAATTAAATAATTGGTAATATTAGTACTACTACATTATTTTGGTAAGGGCTGGAGCCATTTCAGGTTTTGAAAAGTGGTGAAAAAATATTTACTTTTTTAACTGTTAGATAGAGCAACAAGTTTCTAGAGCATTAAGAATTATCTTAGTAATTAATTATATTAAAAAGATTGTGTCATATTTGGAATGGCGCTTAATTCTATTAAATGGTATATGAATTACGTAACATTTTATTTCAAAAAGCAACTATTGTAATTACATAACTGAAATATCAACATTGTGATTGCTAATCAAAAACTCTGCTATCTTATTGAACAGTGATCATGTAAACACTGTATTAATATATCTAGTTACCGCGAAATCATGTTTTTGTTCAAAACTGGAAAATACCGAGAGTCTAGCTAATTCGTTAGTTTCAGTTTCTACTGGTGTCTGAAGCATCAGAAATGTTTTATCCTACCACTTCCTTTTTAATTCCTCAGCAAGCAAGAGCTAGATTTGTTTGTTGCGAAAAGTGCGTATTCCGTTTCTGTAAATTTTAGGTCGGCTAACAGGGTGAATGTATATAGTTTATTACAAAGAAATTTTAAGTAGTTCTCCGGCCGAATTAAGCAACAAAAAATACTAAACCTATATAGCTAAAATATAAATGACCGACATCCAAGATTGTAAGATGAGATATTAAAAATACATAACGTCGTTAATTTTACTTCCCTTGCTAATTAGTCAAAAAACATCCAAAAATTGTACATCTTCACCATTTGGAGTCGGTAAATTAAGAAAAATATAGTTTTTATATTTCTATTGGTCTTTCTGTTAGTCTTGGCAACATTACCATATTATGGAATGGAATCAAATATCGATTTCAGATTTCGTAAGCATGTACTATTGCAAGCAGGAAAGAAATTTATACTTTTGAGCGATATCGCTTCTGAAGAAGGGGGTGAAAGGGATGGAGGGAAGAAATTTTGTGTAGTTTCAACGGTTTTAGGAGAGTTTCTCTTGGGCTTTGGTTAGATAAGTGACAAATTTTAAGCATAATTTTTTATACTACATTGGAATTTTTGGCACAATGACACTAGACATTAGTTGTCACTACTCTCCCAAACACATTAGTTCTGTACTCAAGTGCGTTTCGCCAACAATTTTAGCATTATCAAAGAGATGAATGATTAGCAGTCAATTATTGCGTCTGATGAAGTTAACATGGTGAGCGAAACTCGCGCCGAGTGCAAAAATAAAGTTTCTGGTGTAGTTGTGATAACTGTTGTATGGTCTGATTATCTTTAATTAAAGCTATGAGGGGTTAAAGTAGGATCCTCGGAGTCGAGAAATCTAAAAATTATGTTGTTTTCTGATATTTTCAATTTTAGCAGAAACAATATGTAGAGATTAATTAATTAATAGTTTTAGTTATAGGTATCGAAAATTTTTTTTCTGCTCAACTTTTTTTCATTAATAGTTATCTCGCCATAAAATACTTGTCTTTTAAAATACCGTGGTATAACACTTCTCAGTTGTTTGTAAAGTAGAAAAAGTTAAATTAAGTATTTATTATTCGCGAGGAAACTGTTGTAAATCACTTTGCCGTTTTTTTGTTGGATATATACAAGTGTAATGTAAAACACATGTGTTATTGAACTGATTTCAGAAATAAATATTTGTTTACCCTTAAAAACTACAAATCCTATAGAATATAACAAAATTGACCCTGTCAAATTATTTGTATATGTACATATATATTTTATCTAAAAAATGTTTTTTTGTTACAGAATATGTCTATGTGTCTTAAGAGCTACATTTTATTTTTAAAGCTAAAATCGTCTTGTAAAATGTAAAAATTGTTGATAATGAAACAAAAACCTGAAATAGCCTCAAACCTTAGTGAGATCTATGAGGCGAGACCGAGTGGACATATTTTAATAAGAAAATTTAAAATTTCGATTTAGCTGAAAAGTCTTTTGTCCTACAGCCTTACAATATCAGCCGTTAGTTTATTATTAAATACAATAGAAAACAAGGTATTTAAAGAATATTATTTTTGTGATTAATTTAATCATATCATTACTGTTTTAAAATATGTATACATGTTTAATTATGGTTTATATTATATAGCTATTAATTATTGTTACTAATAGGTATAGGCAAAGTCTGTTTCTATTAAAAAAACACAGAGCTATTTCGTTTACTGTTCAGCGTCTGTGACAAAAATACTGAGTGAGAATCATTTGCTGCCTATTATTATGATACTAAATTTGCACCAGTTGCAAATGTTAATTTTCTAGAGAGATATTTTAACTATTAGCAAAAATAAAGCTTTATACTTATAATTATACAAATGAAGACAAAAATTAAAAGAAAATATGGGTTATCTATCTATAATGTATATCATGCAACGCACAGCTTTCAATTATGACACGGTACACAATCACAATTCAATGTGATAAAGGATGCACCTCTGGAAAGGTTGGTGGCGCTCTTTACAATATTCTTTAGTAGTTTTTAAAATGAACTCTTTCGGTTAGTGCGCTTTACTGTTATATAAATAGCATATCTATATAATAGGGTTTCAGAGCATGGTCTAGAGTCGAATTAAGGAGAAATAATTTTGGAGATTACACTACTGTAATTAAGTGAAGTGAACTTTTTAAAATATTTTCTTTCTAGTTCTTTGTATTTCAAAAATTGGGATTTTCACTAAATCATTGACTTATAGACTAAGGTGAGGCCTACCTTATTTGAATTCTACTAAACAGCAATAAGCCTCGGGGAGGTGAACTTATAAAGAGGGTAGACCACCAGAAGGAGTAAACAAGTATAAATATCGTAAAAATATGATGACGGTTATTTGAACATTGGTTCGACGCCAACAGAAGTCAATAGTGAATAAAAAACCTTGCCTACTGAATATGGAAGTTTTGGCACTAGAAAGAATATTACCAAATATATATATATATATATATATATATATATATATATATATATATATATATATATATATATATATATATATATATATATATATATATATATATATATATATATAAGTTGAAATGCCACGTAAAAATCAAATCATCTCAGTAGGATTAGTAAATCTGGTAGCTACTTTGCCAGAAATTTAAAAGATAGTTTAGATAAGAAGAAGTCAATAACAAGCAATGCCTTTGCTAGCAGCTTATAAGGTGGCACATATAACCGCAAAATGTAAGAAGCCTTATATAGTTGAAGTAAAACTCATTCAACCGGCTGCCGTATATACGGTAAAGTCCGTCCATACATATAGTGAAATGACTAAACTTAATCCTTAAGGGGTAAAAACCATTATCCACAAATAGACAATGAAATAAAATTTTATGGTTTTCTTTAGGCACTTCAGAAGCAGGTAAATCATGGACCGTACTTAAAAATATGATATCTGTTCGTTTTACCCGCTTGTAAACACCAAAGGTGGATCTTAAATAATTATTAATGAAATTTTAATATGATTTTAATGGTGGTTATAAAACATGACATTTACCCGAAAATAATTTGCATAATACATATTGGCACTTACTGTCTAGTAATATAAATACAGCCGTTACTTAGCTTAAGTTTTGTGATTATTGCTATTTCGTGTGCGATTGAGCAGCTTAGTTATGGAAAATATTTGCTAACAATGTATCTCAACATGTTACCCCGTGTAACAGTAGAAAACACTTATCTGCTGATGCCAAGGAAATTGTAAAGAATTCAATCATAATGGAACGTGGTAATATTAGCAAGCAAGCAGCGCTAGAAGAAACGGCCACATTAACGAACATTCCAACATCAACGTTATGGAAAATTTTAAACAACCCTATTCTAGTGTAGGAAGAAAAGAAGTAATGCTGGCATTTTCTCAAAGATAGATGGAAGTGATCAAGATATAATACGGTGTAAAATTTACAAAATATGCGAGGAACAAAGTGTGCCTACATTGGATAATTTAATGAAAAGGCTTGAAAGAGATGAAACCTTGAATAAATGTAGTAGGACAAAATTATGGAAGTGTTTTCAACACAGGGGCTTCAAATTTTAAAAACTTAATAAAAGACAAGTTTTAATGGAGTCCAAGAGAATTCAGGAATGGCGATTGGAATATTAAAAAATAATCAGGTTTTATAGAGACGAGCAAAGGTCAATTATTTACTTGGATGAAACATGGTTCGACTCATATGATAATCTGGAAAGGGGTTGGGTTGACTCAAATGATAACTGGAAAACAACAGCACCATCAAACAGAGGTAAAAGGATTACGATTTTGCATGCTGAATCTAAAGATGGATGGATTTCGAATGCACACTCCCTGTCTGCAAAAAACATAAAAGATTCTTCCCTCGATTACCATGAGGACACCACTGACGAATTATTTGAAAATTGGTTCAAAAACAACTTAATTTAGAACATACCTCCAAACAGTGTAATTGTGATGGACAACGCAAACTATCATAGTAGGCAGTTAATCAAACCTCCCTGCTCAAACGATACAAAAGCAACAATTCAAAACTACATGTACGATAATGACATTTGCTTTCACCTAGCTTATACCAAACAGCAATTGATAGAAGTTTTAAAGAGTTTAAACATAAAAAAGGAATATGTCTGTGACAATTATGCAAAGGATATGGGGCATACAGTTTTAAGGATTCCACCATACCACTGTATATTTAATTCTACAGAGCATATTTGGCATCAATTGAAATCTGCCATTCGTCGTAATAATATTTGCCCCACTGTTAATTCCAGTGTACTGAAACTTATGGAAACCGAAGTTTTTAATATACCTCTACAGAGTTGGGCGGACTCTGTCATACATGTTGAAAAAGTTGAAAGATCATATATCCATATTGCAAATAAAATAGAAAAACTAATAATTAGAACCAATGGTAATGTTAGCGATAGTGATATTAATTTAAGTGAATAATATAATTAATTTTATTGAGTAAAGTAATAATTTGTATTTGTAATAAAAATAATTGGTAATAATATGATGATTTGTAATAAACATAAATAAGACATAGTATAAACATTGTTTAATATCTTTCCAAAAACTAAAATAATTAAATCCTAAGCAAAGTACGGACCTGTTCGATCATATTTGAATTTTACAGCTTGCACTAATAGAAATCAGTTAGTCACTTCACTATATGTATGGAAGGACTTTAAACATTATGATTGGTGAGTCTGCCGCAAACCTGCATTCAAAAGTGTCCTTGTCTAATAACACCATCAGTCGCAGAATACGGGACATAGCGAAGGAACTTAACGATCAAATAATTGAAAAAAAAAAAATAGAAGAGAAGGCATTGGAGTTAATAAGATAATAAAAATTATGCTCACTTGAGTTGCTGTGTATCGTTTATAGATGGTAATCACATCGTGGAAGACCCTATCTTTTTTAAAAGTATTACTGCTAGTTCTAAGGTTTAAGACTTATCTGATATTCTTGATATTTTATATCTGACAATAATTTGGATAACGTGTTTTTTTTTATAGGTCTAGCATACGTGCTACAGGGAAGTCCCTAAAGCGCTCCAGGAGTGGCATGTGTGCGGAAAAAAAAAAAACGATTCACGTTGTTCTTGAATCGCTATAAATTGTAGTCGGTGGGAAACACAGCCCTGGGCAAATTATTCCAAAAGGATGATGTTCTCCATATAAAAGATTGTTTGAAAAGCATTGTACGAGGAGTAACAAGCTGAACCTCATACGGATGTGAAGTATTAGCGCGACGTGTATTTCTAACATGCACCGCTCTGAGAGGAATTAAGCAGGCTACATCCTTCAAACACTTTCTATGAACATACTTGTAGAACAGACTCAAGACGCCAACCGTTCTTCGATGTTCCAGTGAATCAAGGCCGCCGGTCAGTTCCGGGTCTCCAATCAGACGAACAGCTCTTCTCTGAACAGAATCCAACAGATGCAGTGTGTGTTTGGGAGCAAAGCCCCATACATGGGAGCAGTATTCCATAGTTGGTCAAATTTGAGCTTTGTAAGTAATTAACTGTACTGTAATGTACTAAACTTTATAAAAGCTGGACCGTTGTTTTAACCTCTAATGGAGTTCATTTCACTTAGATTATGAACCTCGTTCTTGAAGAACACTTACCACATCTTATCATCTGATTCGAGAAATATTTTCAAAATAATAATATCGATAAATTTTAACGGATTCAAAATCCATATAATGCTAGTGCTCAATTTGAATTTACTGCAGCAGGAGAATAGAATTTTATTGAGTTGTTTTGGCACACATTGTTGAAAATTTGAGACTTAGCAGCGTGGAATTATTTTAATTTTGGATATGAGTAAAAAAAATATTCTCTTCTGAGTGGTAAAGCTCTTTCTTCTTGGAGTGTCATATCCGATATGGACGTAGGCGACCCTCTCGCCTTTGCCTGTGATTGGTGCCTTTTTAGGTATTCCACCGGCAAAGGGGACTTGTTAAGTTTAGTCCCGGCGCCGGCGGTCGCTGTGAAACAAACTAAGCGTTGCGACAAAATTACTCTGGAGAAAGAAATAAGGGTAACTATGTCCAGTTTGATTCAAAGATTTAAGAAAATGTGTGGTGATCAACATGCTTATTCATCCTACTTATTAAAATTGGTTAAAGTTGTTTACTTAGGTTTTTGGGGATGATAAATACTTGTTTTTTATATATACTGACATAACTATTCAACTTTAAAAAAATATATTTATATTTCACAAGTGCAGAGAGCCTCAGTAAAACATGAATCCAGCAAGGGCACCAAGAATCAAAAATATTTTGGAATAACTGCAATAAGCTATTATATATATATATATATATATATATATATATATATATATATATATATATATATATACAATGGTGAATAATATATATACATATATATATATATATATATATATATATATATATTTATATATATATATATATATATATATATATATATATACAATGGTGAAAAAGGTGAAGTTTACAATTTCTGTCTGCGGTGAAACTGCTGAATACAAACATATTTTTACCTTTTTTATTAATTGTTCTATGTTAGATATTTTGAATTTTCCGTACAGATATTCTTAGCCATTATAAAGGGTGTTTTTTTATAGAGGTATAAAACTTTCAGTTGGCAACACTTTTTTAACTGGCGACCATTTTATCAGCTGTCAAGTGATTTATGTTTAGTTTGGTTGGGCATTTCAACATGAGTAGACTGACGCCTGAACAACGCTTCCAAATTGTGCAAATTTATTTTGAAAATCATGGTTCTGTTCGAAATACGTATCGCGCACTACGTCCATTTTACGGTCAACATAATCGTCCATCAGAGCAATTAATTCGATTAACTAACTCGTGCCGCTCCTGGAGCGCTTTAGGGACTTCCCTGCAGCACGTGTGCTAGACCAATAAAAAAAAAAAAAAAAAAAAAAAAACCAAAACTATGGAACGTTTTCGCACCACGTTTACTCTAAATGTTAATACGCATCCACAGAGACGTCGTACAGTGCGTACAGAAGAAGTCATTGCTGCTGTAGAGCGTAGCGTAGAGGAAGACCCGAATCAGTCTATCCGCCATCGTGCACAGGAATTGGATATGTGTCCATCCACTTTATGGAAGATTTTGCGGAAAGATCTTGGTTTGCGTGCTTACAAAATCCAACTTGTGCAACAATTGAAGCCACACGATCACCTAGCAAGGCGTAGATTCGGTGAATGGGCCCAAAGCAAGATTGCTGTTGATCCCGATTTTCATAAGCGAATTTTGTTTAGCGATGAAGCTCACTTTTGTTTGAATGGATACGTCAATAAACAAAACTGCCGTATTTGGAGTGATGATAATCCTCAAGTGTATGTTGAGACACCGTTACATCCCGAAAAACTGACTGTTTGGTGTGCTTTATGGGCTGGTGGAATCATTGGTCCGTACTTCTTTAAAAACGATGCTGGTCAGAACGTTACAGTCAATGGTGACCGCTATAGAGCCATGATTACTGACTTTTTCGTTCATCAATTGAACAACCATGATGTGCAGGAGCTGTGGTTTCAACAAGACGGCGCAACATATCACACAGCTCGTGCCACAATTGATTTATTGAAGGAAACGTTTGGTAACCGCATAGTTTCACGTTTCGGACCTGTGAATTGACCTCCAAGATCGTGCGATTTAACGCCGCTAGACTATTTTCTGTGGGGATATGTGAAGTCGCTAGTCTACGCCGATAAGCCCGAAACAATTGACCACTTGGAGGACAACATTCGCCGCGTTATTGCCGATATACGGCCACAAATGTTGGAAAAAGTCATCGAAAATTGGACCTCCAGATTAGACTACGTCCGAGCCAGCCGTGGCGGTCATATGCCAGAAGTCATATTTAAATTATAATGCCAGAAGATTACCTTTCGAATAAAGTAAATTTCATGTCCATTTAAAAAATTCATCTTTGTTTTATTCCATTCCAAAGTTCTATACCTCTATAAAAAACACCCTTTACTATCTTATATTTAACCTATAATGCCGCAGTAAATATAATTGTGGCAATCTTTATTGCTGTTAGACTAAAGATAATTTTTCTATTAACATCAATTTTTCTGATTCGACTTTTTTATTAATATTTAGAGGTAACGTAACATCCAAAATTTTTGCCCATCCTAATATTTTACTGAATTTCTAAACACGTACAATTTCGTTTTTAAAAGCATTAGACATATATAGCATTTCTCAGTCAAATTCAGGTATGTTTATACTATACATTGATTTGTTAATGTTGTTGTATTGTTTGTTTGATAAATAGGACGTTAGTATAATACTCTTTTATACATTACACATACACTAAAAAAGTTGCTTAATTTTTGAATTTACTTTATTTGACTTTAAACCAAGTCGAATTTAAGCACAGTAGAACACACTAAAAAAGCACTTAAAAATACATCTAGTAAATATCAAAATATATGACTTTATGGAGCTATAGCTATGTTATTTTATTTGTCATAATAGAAAAATAATTAAATCAGAAAAATAAAAATAGATAGAAAAGACAGAATACCCGTCATTAATATGACAAAAAAAATAAGTAAAAGATATCTAGAATAATATTTTTTTTTCTTTAAGCACAAGCTAACTCATTTCAATGTTAGTTAAATATTATTTATTTTTATTTGACAATACACATGACCAACTTACCGTTACAAACAGTTTATTTTCATTGTTTCATTAATCTTTACTGCAACTTGACCCTTCTTGCATTACAAGTCCAAGCCATTTTTTTTTCTAATTGCTGCCTCTAAATTTAAAAGTTGTTAGTATATTTTAAAACTAAGGTTATGGTTACTGTATATAGAACATTTTTCGATAAATTTAATGTTGCCGAAACGGCAACGTTGGGCGTCGCGATATGTCGCGACGCTCGTGCCGAACTGCGGCTGCAGCGTCGTCTCGACCCGACGTCGCGAGTCCCCTCTTTGCTTACTAAAATAATGCGCTGATAGATGCGGATGTTTAGGAAAAAATGAAAATAAAAGACTAATCATCATTTACATGATGAGAATTATAGATTAAAATATAATCCACAAAAATGAGTTAATTAAATATAAAAAATGTTTTAAAAGTCATATTTTTATTAGACAGAATCTAGAGTGTTGATGGAAATTTTACCAAGAATTCTAAGGAGTTACCAAGAATTCGTATGTATATAAATGAACAGTGTTTCATTCTAAGTAATAGCTGCGGTATCACAATACGAGTATACGTAATGTAAATGACAACCACCGATTTTTGCATATTCTATGAATTGAATTTCTATTAATATACTAAATTTCTTTATTTTTATTAAACTGTTTCAAATGATATATGTAACACGTAGCCTGAAAAGTTTTTGGTCTAGCTATTTAAAACACATTATTCATTAATATAGTCTCCTTTAAGAGCAATACAAGCAGTTCAACGCTAACATTTCTATACTTTTCTCGTAGAAGGATTTGTCTTTGCCTTTAAAATAGGCCTCAGTTTCGGGGATAACTTCTTCATTGGAGTCAAATTTCTTCCCCGCGAGCATTTTTTTAGGTCTGCGAATAGATAATAGTCGCTAGGGGCCAAATCTGGAGAATATGGTGGATGAGAAAGCAATTCGAACTTCGATTCATGCAATTTTGTAATCGTAACCATTGACTTGAGACGAGGTGGATTGCCTTGATGAAAGAGCACTTTTTTCTTGCTTATTTGGGGCCGTTCCTTTGCAATTTCTGCCTTAAAACGCACCAATAACTTTATATAATGGTTTTTCCGTCTCAGCATAGTCGATGAAAATTATTCCATACGCATCCCAAAATACAGAGGCCAAAACCTTCCCAGCCGAATGTTGTGTCTTTGGTCGCTTCGGGCGGCTTTCACCGGCTGCTGTCCACTCAGCTGACTGCCGATTTGATTTCGGTGTATAATGGTGGATTCATGTTTCATCCATTGACACATATGACATAAAAAATCCTTTTTATTGTGCTTAAACAGGTCTAAAACAGCTTTCAGAATCATCAACACGTTGTTGTTTTTGGTCCACTATGAGCAAGCGCGGTACCCATTTCGAACAGAGCTTTCTCATGCCCAAATGTTCATGCAAAATATGACCAACGCGTCCTTGTAATATCTTTAGGGCGTCAGCTATCTCACGCAATTTCACCTTTTTTCCAAAGCAATTTTGTGGTGTAACCACCTCATTTGGGCGTCCAGAGCGTTCAGCATCATTTGTATCTCGACCGCGTTTAAATTCAGCATATCAGTAAATAATTACTGATTTTCCAGGGATAGAGTCCCCGTAACACCTATTAAGCCATTGCTTTGCTTGACCGGTATTTTTTCTCATCAAAAAACAATGTTTAATCAACAACTTTTCCTTTGTTTTGTAAATATCAAAAGTCACTAAAACCACTGTAACTTTTAAACTAGTCGTCGAAATGTCATGAAACTTTGACACGTATCGTTAACTGGTACCTAAAAATCATATGTATTTTTTGAAAAGGGCGACATCTTTGTGTCAGACCAAAAACATTTCAACCTACGTATTAGATAGACAAGGTACAGTTTAAATTGGGGTATTATTTTT
Organism: Pachyrhynchus sulphureomaculatus; assembly: GCA_019049505.1. Classification (NCBI taxonomy): domain Eukaryota; kingdom Metazoa; phylum Arthropoda; class Insecta; order Coleoptera; family Curculionidae; genus Pachyrhynchus; species Pachyrhynchus sulphureomaculatus. The sequence goes on from CM032447.1 coordinate 140,241,964, forward strand.
ATCTGGTTAGAGTACTTAAATAAAATCATTTAAGCAAGTTAGTCTATTAGTTAAAGGAAAACTACTTATCATTGTCGATTAAACGACCTATTACAAAAAGTTATCCAACTTAGAGAATGTCCTGCATATAAAATAATATTTCACCAATTAATAGAAATATTACTAAATCTTCATATTTTTTATGTTATACACACAAATAATGGACAAGATATGTTTTATTAAACGAGACATTGGTAACAGACCTATTCTGTAAGTATTTCTAATGCTTTGTATCCGAGAAGGAGGAAACATTTTTTGATGTTAAAAGTTAAAAAAAAATATTTAAAAATATTTCGAATAATTTTTCAGTTTTAAGTTAATTTCTATTTGTTCTTCTTCTTAAAGGGCCATATACGATACGGACGCCTCGCCTTTGTCTGTGGTTGGTACCTTTTTAAGTATTTCCACCGACAAAGAGGGATTTACACTTTAATGCCGGTTCCGAACGGCCTAAAGTGAGAGGGATTTACTAGACATGATACTACGGGCGGTTTGCAGTTGCCTTTCCGAGGCGACCGTCATGTTATAAATTTTTTTATTATTTATTTATCTTTTTTTACTAATATTTCCGAAGCCGATATACGAACTAGGGCAGACACCTTAACCACTACGCTATATTCGCCCCTAATTTCTATTTAAAAAAGACGATATTCAAAAATTAAACAATGAGCTTTAATTTTCAGAGCGAAGTATGTATTGCATTTCCTTTTAATTAAGAAATATTGTAGCCCCAGAATCCCGTTATACTTTTATCCTTATAGTATGAAGTTTAATTAAAATTATGTGTATTATTATACAGCCCGGTCTAAAAGTGTGGAAATAACTTATTAACTTCGGAAAAAAAATAATATAAAAAAAATAAAGATATATTTACCATATGTTTCAAATCATACATAAATAATTCAAACAAAGACCTTTACTCGCCTAGTGGATCTTACTAAGTTTCTAAACTGCTCTGGAAATTTAAGACACATGTTTTGTAGATATCGTTGATTGAATCTGAATAAATCGATTTTTAAAGTGTCTCGTTTTTTCTTTCTTGTTATTCAGTACTATTATCTAGAATAATATCAGTTTCATGAGGACAAACTACAAAATCTTTTTTGTTGTAATTACTACTTATCTGGTTTTTAACTAAAATATTAGAAACAATAGTTTTTTTTTTACTTTTTGTAGCAACTTAACAATTTTGATTTTCATTTCATTTATCATTGTTCGGTAAAATAAAAGAAAATCTAGATATTTTAAAAACAATGTGTATAAATGTAATGAACAATATAATATATATATACATATATATATATATATATATATATATATATATATATATATATATATATATATATATATTTATTGTTCACCTCCCCGTAGGGATTTTACCCTTCTTCATATCCTGAGGATATCTGCGGAGATGTTATAAAAACTTAGAAGGTCATGTAATTGCAATTTATTGAGTGCAGCTGGCGTCTTAGACTTTCTTGTTCCTCAGTGGTTGGCACGTTGATACGTGCGCGGGCAATTTATAAAATATTGAGGTGTAGTATCCGCAACCCGTCAATGTTGTCCAACTGCCAAAACATACATTTTTGTATTGCACGACACTTTTTAAACAACGCGTTAGTGCTGCCACGGACGTTATTACCTGCCGGGACTGGAACTTGAGACCTTCTGCACTACAACAAGTACTACGCCACGGAGCCACGGGCCGTACAATATAAAAAATATATAAACATACACGGTATATCTCTGGAAATTAGTTATGTACATTTGATTCTTTTAAAACTTCTATAATACATACCAAATTGTTCATATCAGCTAGGATATTTTAATAAAATAAGTTATGGCAACTATGAATTTACAATAAGAGGTAACCATAAATACTTTCAACTCTCAACTTATTAACCGAATATGTTTGTATTAAAAAGAAATATATATATATTTACACTCCTTATTTTTGGTATATCTAAAACGTACAAGCTAAGGGTGAATTTTTTTTCAAAATTCAAAAATAGCATGAAAATTTAAAACAAAGATTAAAACAAAATAAATGCAACCATACTGTAGAACATAAAATAACAACTGGACAATCAACTACCAACCAGTACGGAATGATAGTATCAAATGAGACTTTGGCGAAACATCTGCGACCTGCTGATTAATAGACGCGTACCGGGATGTAGTAGAAATATATATATATATATATATATATATATATATATATATATATATATATATATATATATATATATATACATATATATATATATATATATATATATATATATGCTCCATAGCTTGTTATATATTTTTCCCATCTTTCGGGCAATTTGTGAATACCACTCCAGTAAAAATCTTCCCCTTTTGCTGCGAACCATTTATCGAGCCATTTTTCACATCTTCGTACCAACCAAACCGCTGTTCAGCAAGTGCGTGACCCATCGATGCAAACAACTGGTAATCGGAAGGAGCCAAGTCTGGTGAGTAAGCCGCATGGGGTAGAACTTCCCAGCTGAGTGCTTCCAACGTGTTTTGCCGTATGTGATGGAGCATTGTCATGAAGTAAAATGACTTTGTGTTGCCTCTTTCGGTATTCTGGCCTTTTTTCAAGCAGCCAACGATTTAAATCGGTCAATTGTTGTTGGTAACTTTTAGTATTAAGCGTTTCCCCACGTTTTAATAGCTCATAATAGACCTCGCCCCTCTGGTCCCACCAAACACAGAGCATCGTCTTTCTGCCAAAGCGATTCGGTCTTGCGGTCGATGTGGATGGTGCGCCTGGGTCTACCCATGATTTTTTGCGCTGGAGATTCTCAAAATAAATCCACTTTTCATACCCTGTAACTATATGATGCAAAAAATGACTTCCTTTTGTACCGAGCGAGCAAAATGTCACACGTGTTATTGCGTTTTTCCATTTGGCTGTCATTCAACTCATATGGTACCCATCTACCGGTTTTCGGAATCTTTTCCATATCTCGTAGCCGATTGGAAACAGCTTGTTCACTAACGCCCAATTACTCGGCGACTTGTTTTTGTGTTTGCGAATCATCTTCGTCCAACAATGCTTCCAATTCCACATCTTCGTATTTTTTTGGCGGTTTTCCACGTTCCTTGTCTGTAGCATCGAAGTCACCACTTTTGAAACGACGAAACCATCGTTCACACATATCTTGCAATGGAGCATGTTCACCATAAGCATCTCGAAGTAATCGGTATGATTCTACAGCAGCTTTCTTCAAATGAAAACAAAAAATTAATGCTGTCCGCGAATGCTCTTTGTTCGGTATAAATTTCGACATATTAAACACAACATCACAACACTATGCACACACTTTTCCAATTTATCACTCGTGTGCATCTGACACTTGTTAATGACACAACAAAATGACGCAGTCTCAAATCTTTATAGCACAAACTGCATTGGTCCACCATCTGTTGTCTGAAATCCGTATCTCATACTTGTACACCTGGTATATACACATATATATATATATATATATATATATATATATATATATATATATATATATATATATATATATATATATATATATATATATATATATATATATATATATATATATATATATATATATATATATATATATATATATATATATATCTTTGTAATAGACAGAATGAATACTTTTTTAACAATTAACATCGTAGCTAACGGCGGTTAGCCTAAAAATGTCATAATACAAAGACAAGTGTGTGCAAGTATTACATTATCTACATTTTTGAACTCATGTTGTTACAAGCTTTCATTCGACATCCTACTCGATGACCTGGTAATTTTTTTTTTTTCACTTCCGATTTCACCCTCCCCCCTAACTATTTAAGTCAAAATTTAACTTTAAAAACTACACGGCTCTGATGGAGCCATCAATTCCTATATTAGTGCCAATTTTCAACTTTCTCTATCAAATAGTTTCGGAGAAAATTAGGTGTGACAGATGGACAGACAGACAGATGAAGGGACAAACGCCGAAGTGATGTTATAATTGTTCCGTACGGAATACTAAAAAAGACTTTTTTATCGTTTTTCATTCTTTCTCCTCATGTACAAAAGAATATAGAGAGTATTCCATAGAAAACAAGAAAATTTTCTCTTTGCTTTCATGATAACTTGAAGTTTTACTGACTAGGTTCTACTTTTATTAAAAAATATATATAAATTATCATAATTGTACTTAAATGGATATTACGTAGAAATGCAGGTAAATTTTTTACATATGAAAGGCTAATTTCAATAAAATACGTTGCTACTCTTAAGAGAAGAAGGTGGTAATGTTTAGCCTCTGCATGTAAATTCTCTCTCTCTCTCTCTCATTTATTTACAACACGGAACCACGCCATTTAAAATATAGTTATCGTACTTAGAAGGTCATCTAATTGCAATTTATTGAGTGCAGATGCCGTCTTAGACCTGCTTGTTCGTCAATGGTAGACACGTTGATACGTGCGGCAATTCATAAAATATTGAGGCAACTTTTTACGGACGAAAATTTTTTAGCGGAAGCACAAATATCTGGTACTACACTACATACTATCAAATGAACGTTAATACTAATCCGATAAGTTAGAGCTGGATACAACTGTGCCAGAACAATCAATCGACGTTATATTACCGAAAAATATTCAACCGATCCCTGGAACCAAAACAAATGTATGTTATAAAATTTTATTGACTAAATCTTCAAAAACAGTGCAAAGTTGTGGGCGTGGTTTTGGACAAAGACGGGGTCGTGGTAGAGAAGGCGGCAATAATAACACTCAGAAACTTTGATTGATGATAAAATTTCAGGAAATAATTAAGACTTATTACCATAATAATTTTCTTATATGTAAAAAAACAAGTCCTTTCCCCGATATACTTAATCAAAAAAGTGGCAAAGCATTTAGTGCTGCTTCTTCCAGATTAAAACAAAACTTTGTAAATATATCTGCAGTGTGTTCGGAAACATAGGCACCGCGTGCGCTCAACACAATATGCATGAATCGTTGTTTATGTTCGACTGGATATGTGTACTTGGATAGCTACGGTTAACGAGAAACCGTTATCTTGCTTTAAGAACAACGTTAATAGTCCTATTTATAGGCGACTTCGGCCGAATTTACATATATTATGTCTAATAAACTTGTGGAAGCAAATTCAAATAAATTTAGCACTCTTAATAATTTTAAAAACACACAATGCGGTTATTAAATATTGAAATGTCCATTTTAGTAAATTGTGCCAGCTTCGTAAAAATTTAAAAATATGGACGAATAATAGATTTAAATAAATGAAAATATTTGTCTTGAATAGAAATGCCATTTTCCCTCTCATACCCCATCTCGGTGCCTGTGGCTCCGCCCTCACAGTTTGCCCTATTTTACATCATTGAAGTAATAAATGACATAAAAAAGTCCTATTAATCTCTTTTCTTACTACTAGCCCAGACTAACCTTCTGGGGCTTAATTAAATGTAATACTAATAAGTAATTTTTGACTGCCGCCGGCCGCATCGAAACTGTTACGCATAATTTTCATTAAAGCACTTAACCTTCCTCTATCTACATCTTACTGACAGTAAGTAAATATACATATATATATACATATATATATATATATATATATATATATATATATATATATATATATATACATATGTATATATATATATATATATATATATATATATATATATATATATATATATATATATATATACATATGTATATATATATATATATATATATATATATATATATATATATATATATATATACATACGTATATATATATATATATATATATATATATACATATGTATATATATATATATATATATATATATATATATATATATATATATATATATATATATATATATACTACTATTTTTCCTTTCACTATAAGTTGGAGTTATTCGTATCTGTGTGGACGCATTATGTGTCCGAGGTAGACTGTTTTTCTGATATTAATTGTCTGGAATAGCCATTGTGAAGCATTCATCTTTCTTAGCACTTCTCATTGGTCGTTCTACTAGTCTAGCTGATTCTAAGCATTTATTAGCGTTTGTAACTCTTCCTCAGGCTCTGCCAGAACCACGGTGTCATCTGCATATCTTAGATTGTTAACTACAATTCCATTGATTTTGGCGCCTTTTTAGCATTCTTCTAACGATGACTTAATTATATATTCCGCATACAGGTTAAAAAGGAGGAGGACGGATGCCTTTTATCTCCAATATATATTGCGAATAATTAATATATCTCGTCCATCCAGCCCCACTTTTTGCAAAATATGAATGAGTTTGTCATGTTTGATGCGGTAGAATGCATTTCTGAAGTCAACGAAGCACAGGTATAGCTTTTTCTGCACTTCTAGGTATCTTTCAACTATCAGGGTCAACTCCAGAATTGCTTCACTGGTGCCTGTTCCTCGTACTGGGATCGACTGAGGTATGCCTCATATTAACTGCGGATTCAATTGTAGATTATTCGCTTGAAGATTTTTGCGGCATAACTCATCAGGCATATCGTACGGTGGTCTTTGCATCTTCTCGCCTTCTATTTCTTAGGAAGAACTATATATGTAGATATCAGCCAGTCGTGTGAGAGTATGCCTGATTCATATATTTTGTTGAATAGTTTGGTTAATTTGTAAACTGCTGCTTCGCTCAAGTGTTTAAAGTGTTCAGCCAGTGTAGAGTCCTCTCCGGGAGCTTTATTGCATTTCGTTTCCTTCATGGCACTTATGACTTCTGTTACTAGAATGGTAACGTTCTTCCCTTCTTCGATCGGTTGACCGTCTTCTGGTCTTTCAGCTCCAAACAATTTTGAAAGATATCTTTCCTATGTTTGTTTTTGTTGCTCAGGATCGAGTTCGATTTCATTGTTCTTATTTTCTATTAAAGAGGTATTCCTGGGCTTGTAGAGGCCTGCGATCTCCTTTATCTTTTAGTGTAGTTTCCTATCTTCATGTTGCTCCTAAAGCTCTTCTGCCTTCATACACCTCTCGTTTAGCCACTGCTCCTGCGCCTTTCTTATATGTGCTTCAATTTCATTCTCTATTAAGCTGTTTATACTTCCGGTTATCTCTGTTTTTCACTTGGCGTCTTTCTTCTATCAATTTTAGAATTGTGTCCGCCATCCAGGGCTTTATTTTTCCGGAGTCTTGTGTTCCTATCTTAACTCTCCCCACTCCTATGATTGTGTTTTTAAAACTTATCCATATATTCTCGATGTATTTTTCCTTGGGTCACCATGTTCACTGGTTTGTGTTCCCATGTCCAGCTGCTCATCGTCGTAGTTTCTGTATTGCTCTATTTGCTCATCATTTGTGCCTTTCGATGCGATCATATTTGTTACCTTGCTGTTTTGGATTATTTTTTTAAGTTCTATTCTCATTGTTATTGCAACTGGGATGTGATCAGAGTTAATGTAGCTGCCGAGGTATGCTTTTGCGCTGAGAATGCCTATTCTGAATCTACTATTGATTACAATGTAGCGTATCTGATTTCTTTCAATCTGATTTTCTTGATCCTTTGAGGATTTCCAAGTGTACAGCCGTTTTTTTTTTTTTTTTGGCAATTTGAACCCAGGGTTGGTAATAATAAGGTTGGTTTCTTGACAGAATTGAACAAAATCTCGTGCCTCTGTCCACTTTTACGTCTCCCACCTTCGCATTCCAGTCCCCCATGAAGATGTTGACCTCATTGTTTTTCATGTACTTTTTTGCTTTTTCCACATCTCAATAAAACTCCTCCAGTTCATTCTCAGAGCTTTCTGTTGTTGATGCGTATACTTGACGTTTAATGGCTGTCCTTTAAGTTTAGTTAGCAATATTCTAGAGCTAACCGGTAAAAAGTTTATGACATATTTTGTAATTTTCGCTGTGAGAAGTAGACCCACGCCATACTGGGCCGCTTTGTTGTCACCTGAGTAATACAATATGTTTCCTTTATTTGTGGTGGTGGCTCCCTCACCCATCTATCTCACTTCACTCATTCCCAGTATATCCCACTTCATTCTCAACAATTCGACTTCGGCGTTCGCCAGTTTACCAGCTCTGAGTAATGTCTTTACTTTCCATGTAGCTATTTTTATTTTCCACCCGGGGATTCTTAGCAGCCCCTGATCATTGAAGGTCTGCAGGGGACTGGGGGATATAGTTTCAGTTTGTCTTTTCATAATGTTTTACTTGGGAAAAATAATGTGATGGTTTCCCACTTTCACATTCTATGCCACTGACCAGTTAGCGTTGGTTTATCCGCCTTTGAGGTGTTTCCATCTCTGGGCAATGTGGTGCCCCTTTCGGCAGCTACTTACCTGGAGAATTGCCGCTGATGGGGTGCTGGCTTTGGTTTGCTCCAGGCATTTCATTTCCCCGGTCTGAGAAGCATCCCCCACCCACCCGGGGAGGCGTCCGATGAAGGTCCAGCAATCCCACACAGGATATATATATATATATATATATATATATATATATATATATATATATATATATATATATATATATATATATAAACCAAAAAGCAAGCTTTGTATATTATTGTCGCAATATGTTCTTTACTTCTAAAACTAGTTGAATTAAATATAATGGAAAACCTGGGTAGATGATGTTACTTACAGGTAAAAAACAAATGCATAAAAATAGGATTATTCGATATTGAGGTCTGTCTGCAAGATTTGCTTGTCGGTTATTAACTAATGGATATATTAAGTGAGTAAGTTTGAGACAAGTTTCAAAAGGTTGAGTTTCACAAAAATATAATTTTTTGTGAAACTCAATATTATTAAGATTCTGATTCTAAATCTTATGGTTATTTTTTAACCGACAATTCTATGAAACAAAACTAAAATATTTTAGAAATTTTGAAATATTAATTTTGAGTTATTCGATCAAGATATACAAACTATTAATTGGAAAGAGACCGAAACTATTAATAATTTTGAATTCAAAGCTGATAATAAACTATAAATGATCAAACATAAAAAATACAATCCTTTGATTATCTCCACTATAAAAGAAATAACAGAGTTAAAAGTAAAAGCATTTCAGATTTATTCTCAAAATAAATATTATTCGTCTTGGAATTATTACGTAGATATAGAATATAATTTATAGAAAATAATAATAAAAAAGAAAAACACAATTAAATTAAGAAAAACTTAAATCTAAACAACCCAAAATCATTTTACAATATTAGGAAACATATTCATTTAAAAGAACCTAGATATGCGAGAGAAAATTTTAGTGCACAGGATTTAAATAATTTATCTATAAACTCTACAATATTTTTCAGTATGTCTATATTTAGTTTCATTTCATTTCAATAATAAATATTCTAATATCTAACAAGACAATAAATTTAAAAGCTATTTCAAGTTACAGTATTGCCATTTTTTACCTATAATTAAAACAAATTCCTGTAGATCGATGATATAATTACTCGGATGTTAAACTTTTGTATTATTGCTTAGATGCCCGCACACATAATATTTTCTTAAATTTTAAATAACTGTTCCCCAAATTTTCGGACAATTAGTATTATTCTAACAATTCTAAAAGTTCGTAATGCTCAAAATATAAATTACTGTCGCTTAATTTCTGTACAATTTCTAAGATTTTAGGATCTGCGTATTTAATCAAATTGAAAAAAGTACTATCACAGATTTCAGGGCAAATTTCAGTAAAACAATTTTAATTTGTAAATTTAAAGATGATATAATAGTCTCCCTAAAAGTTTTATTTCTTTGAATAATGACATAATTAATTAAACATAGATCTATTTACTTTAGTGTACAAACTTCTCAGTAGTTTGCTAATTATTTATTTTATAGAAATCAGATTACAAAAATCTTAACCGAAGTCGATATGTCAAATTCTCCACCAGCATCAGAAGGTGGTTCCTCAAGGATCTGTTATTGCCCCTTATTATTTATCTTATATACCTTTGAATTTCATTTCTCTAGCAGATATAGGAAAATTTTAGCCCTTGTTGATGATTTACCTTCCAGTCAATTTTGTATCCTTGACCAATGAAAATCCATTCCTCATTTCTAGAATTATAAATGATCATCCCTGACAGATGATGAATGAAATAACAACTAATTTACTTTTAATCGGCCATAGATTATGTGAAAATTAAAAATAATTCTAATTTTAAAGTCACTCTTAATGGTAATTTTATAAAATTTTAAAAAATTTAAATAACACATTGCCATAAACAGTGGTAATTAAACAAATACTACAGATTCTTCACAATAATTGCGCCAGATTTTCAACAGGGTTTAAAAAATACAGTCACGTATATAGACTCTAAATACACCTAACTTATCTTATAAATAAGATAATTTTAGAATAGAAACCTGACCACTTCTTTAATAGAATTCAATTTAGAAATACCATTCATAATCTTAACACAAGAAATCAAAATGGTTTAGACATACACATTCATCAAATCGAGAAATACAAATCTTCTTTGAAATAGATTTGTCCATTTATTTATTATAATATACCATCTAATCTAAAAGAAAATTAGGCTACAGTGCTTTCAAAAGTGACTTGGAAAGAATGATCAACTATTAATTTTAATCCTACCCTGTTTTGCCGACGTACTTTTTTATATAAATAATCTTAAGTGTTAATATTATTATTACTGATATTGATTAGTTTATTTATTAATTGTTGTTAATAAAAATAAAGTTCTTAATTATTGTTATAATACACTATAATATTTATAAAAATTAATAGGGCCATCGTTCACTATACTGGAAAGTCCAAATTTATTTGAATAAATTTCAAAGAGCGGACTTCAAAAAATTGTTATCGTCATCACTTCTAAGGCAGACTCAGCCTTTTTGTTTTTATGCATTCATATTACGATGTTATGCCATGTCGGTTCATTGAGAATCTGCTGCAGTTCCTTTAAAGCATCATTTTATTTCCATGTCTTTGAGTTTAATTTGTTGGAAAAGACGCCCTAGGATTGCGGTCTTTGAAATAATGTGGCGTTTATATTATGCGAATGCGAATTAAATGAACATTTCTATTCATGGCAATGGAGAAGAGAAATGATTTTGAGAACATTTGCTTTTTAATTGCTGTTCTTGGATGTTTTATTAAAACGTTTATTTACAAGAATTTAGGGGTTAATATAATGTTGATTATATACCGAAACAAATGAATATTTCGATATATGAAAATGGAGAAAAGCAATGATTAGGATAGTATTTACTTTTTAAGTACTTTGCTTGGATGAAAATGTGTTACAAATGTTTAAGAGGATATAAAAAAATTATAAGCAATATCGATTTAATGAGAAATTACAATTTTTGACATGAGATCTCTCAAATTAGAGTGACTTTTTGACGCTTCGCCTACGATTCCACTAGCCATATGCAGAGATGTTTATTATTTGAGATTGTATATCACTTATACAGTGTTGATGTTCAGCTACAGCTAATAGTACAGTTTATTCCTTTTTGATACAACTTTCGCGTTTAATAATTCGAGTTGATCTTCTACTACATACACGGCACCACATGTACTGGGAATTTTATAATATGAATTGACTTTTTGTAGACCAAATGTCCAAAAAGCGGTTACTCCTCCTTTTCGCCCACTATCATCTTAATTTTAGAAGATATGGCGATAAGGTTCTTTTTCACAAGCTCCCAAGTAAATATTGATCACTACAGGACAATTTATTCCTAAAATTTTCCTTAGAAAATAAAATATGTAGAAGGCAGAATTATTTCCATTAAATTTACAAAATATGAATTATGATTATTATGCCGGAATGTGTTTGATATTATAGAAACTGATCAAAATTTCAATCTGGAGATATTTTAGCCAGTCTTGTTGTTAAATCACATTATATAAATGTTTCAATTAACGATTTAGTTCATTCCGGCACAATACCGTTCATTCAACTTTGGTAAATTTAATAGAAGTATATTTGCCTTTTACATATTTTATTTTTCAACGAACCTGTTATGGACAATCCTCAAAAGGAACCATGTGTTCTCCACTGACTCCTGTGATAGTACACCTTGCCTTGGTAGGCTTTGAAAATAGGTAGTCTAAAAAGAAAAGAAATTGTGCCGATAGACTGACGACAGGTTTGGTATCTGATGACATTCCGAAGAAAACCTGAAGCCTTTTTGATCACCTCAATTAACAATATTTAAACGCAAAATTTATGGTAGAGACTTAACGAAATGATTTTGCGACATTTGGTTTCGAGATTCCAAATCATACTAATAGATGTCTGAATGCTAACTCACACCACTATCTTCTCAATTTTTTTGTATTATCAATCCATAGGAATTACAGCTTTATTAATATTTGAAGAATATTCTGCCTTATCAGAAACAGATAAACCAATCAGGGCTTTAAAAATTGATGGATATTGCACTGATAATGTTAGACATTCGTTTAATTTAAAAAACTAGACTTACAGACAAGTAATAAGAATCCACCAGAGAATAGCGTAGTTTAATCTTACCTACAAAATACTACTGTCAAAATAGCCAAATTGTGTAAAAGATTAAATATTTATACAATTCTCAACACTTGTAGGACAATACTTGAGATCGCTAATAAACACAGAATATAAACTGAAGAAGTCTATAAAATGTCCTGTTTTATGTGATATTCTGTTTGTAGGAAAAACTAGGAAATCTATATAAATAAGAATTTAGGAACATGGAAGACATATCACGAAGAAACAAATTCTATAATCAACTGCAGCTGAACGTCTTTACTTCACATTCTCAAATTTTTATAAGTTACAGTCTAGGGAATTAATCGAAATTTACAAACATCGTATCAGTATTAACAGAGATTCGGGTTATGGTCTACATCACACATGGAAAATTTTAACTCTAGATTACGGGTTGATGAGCAACTTTCAAATATAAAATAAGAAAGGCCGTAAAAGCTTGCTTGTCTTTATATCCATTTGGTAACGAAATAACGGCTTTTTAGTAAAAAAGGAGGTAAAACATTTTTAAAAGATGCATATTTGATTTTATCCTACATAAATTTTAAATTTAGGAAATGTAATATTTTTGCAATTTTTGAATGTTATTAATGACCACCAATATTAACGTAAATAAAAATCAACTATGTCGCAGATCTTTAAAATATCGCAATTAAATATGTCTTCGTTCAATACTGTTATTCTATAAATAAGTTCGAATTTATTAAGCCAATTAACTTAATTTTAAAGGAGTTTTACAAAAATATTATTTCTAAGACTATCCAAAGTTTGTCGTTCAATATTATTGATACAGCACCGAGTATCCAACTGATTAAAATGAGCGCAGACGTTTGAAGAAACTCGTTTGGCCAAAGCGAGCAAGAATATGAAGAAGCAATGTGCGTTCTAGTATCAGTTGACGAATATGTCGATCTTTCAATCAACAAACGATCGAGTAACGTAAATGTAGTCAGAAGTTCATTACATGGCATTCTGGATAAAGATTTATATTTAGATACAACTAGGTGAAGAATAGAGAGATTCTGCAATGCTTATCTCTCACATGCAGTAAAATAAAATAAAAGTAAGGTTAGGTTAGTATTCATCTTCTACAAACTTAGGGCGGGAATTTTTTTTCATTCCAGCACGACGCACTGATGTCAGTAGAATGAAAATAATTAAGCACCCCGGTTATTAGTATCTATTTAATGTGTCAACACAAGTTTCGAAATTAAAGTTGTGTCTAGCAGGTCTCTATCACTTCTTTCAATATCCCTAAGTTAATACGAATGTGAAATATATAAAATTTCATTTGAAATTAGAACTACACAATATTTATCACCACTGTACCAGACACTTTATTTTTTCACTAGACACGTGTTACATATTAGCATCATTAGGAACGACTAGTAAGTCGACAATCGGTCATCACTCGTAATGATGCTCACTTTGTTAGAAAAACGCGTGTAAGGTGCAAAAACAAAGTGTTTGTTGTTGTGGTGATAACTACGAGGTATACTCGGAAGGTAAGGTTACAATAGTCATTAAAAATTGAAAAATGCATATTTATTATTTAAATTTACAGGAAATAATACCGTAGTACTCAGCTATTTCTCCACAAAATCGCCTTGGGGTTCTCTGCTTCTTAGTGAGTCGTGCAACCAATTTTTTATAGCTGCGATAGTCGTCTCTGCCGCTAACTTCGCTACCCATTCAAGCACCGCATTCTTCACCTTCTCATCGCTGGAAAAACGTTTTCTCCCCATATGTAAAAAGGTCACCCCGTGCGAGGACTAGACTGTGGGTGGGATGGTTCAAAACATCCCAACAAAAAAAGGTGAGGAAATGTGTTGTTTTGAGTGCGGTATGGGGGCGGGCGTTATCGTGTAACAGGCAAACTCCCTTCGTTAGTCGCCCTCTCCTTTTGTTCTGACGCAGCTTTTTAAGAATCTCGCAGTATCTGTCAGCATTAATGATTTCACCCGAAGTCAAAAGATCCACGAGTAGTATCCGTATTTGATCCCAAAAAAATGTTGCCATGATTTTTTTTCAGCCTGTGGTGCGGACGGAGAACCCGTGCGTCCACTGTATCGAATGTCTTTTGCTTTCCGGTCTGTAGTGTGCAACCCATGTTTCATCACCTGTCACTATTCAGTCAAGAAAATCTTCCCCTTCGAGTTCATAACGGTCGAGAAACTCCTGAGCTGCACAAACTCGATTAATTTTGTATTTGTCCGTTAGCCTTTTTGGGACCCACCGCGGGCACAGTTTTAGAAAATTTCTTTTTTTCGGCCAATTTTTCATAAAGCACAGTTCGTCTGAACATTTCTCGTGAAGCTCATTCAGAGTCATACGGCAGTCTCCACGAATCATTTCTTCAACTTTTTGAGCAAACTCATGGTCTCCCCCTCATTTTTTCATTCTAAGCGTTTGTTCGACCGTTTTTAAAATATTGACACCACTTTGCCACTCTTTGACGAGACATCACATTACCGTAAACAGAAACAATTTCACGGTAAATGTTTGCAGCGGTATCATTTTTAGCAATCGCAAGATAGCGCGCACCTCGCACTTGGTGGGATCGGGAATTAGTGAAGTCAAACGATTCTGATGAAACCAGCTAGGTTACTAGTTCCAACGGTCGCTCGCTGTCTTCGTTAGGACCTCCTCTGCGTGCAGGAGTGCTAACTTAGAAAAAAAATCGTCGGGGTTACATGCACGTTGTAACCTTACTTTCCGAATATACCTCCAATTCTGTAATACCATTATGCCAAAGATCGCAAAATTCTAACATAATCTGAACTAATTAACTGTTGTTAGTGTTATTTGCAATAAAATATATCAATTTTTCTGTATTTTCTTAGTGATCTGTATACTTAAGTAGGAGAAAAACAGACCCTACCATAATAGAGATTAGAATAATAAACTCCAAATAACATCTCTTATAAGTTCCTAACTAAGGGAAATCGTTATACTTATTAAAGGTTTCTCTTATTTTTTTCAATACTCCGCAAACTCCAAACGGTGGGTGCAAGCTTCAAATAACGATAACAGCTAAGTTTAATTTCTGTTGCGCATGCTTGGAACAAAGTTAAGGACCTAGGCCTACCAAAATAAGCATCGCAAAATCTTTCTAATGACAACCAGCCAAAACTGTTCAGAGGCTTTTGAATGTTTTTCTTTTATAACTACTTTGTTAATATAGTAACCTGTTTAACAAAATAAATACGTTTTTTATTTATAATTGTTTCCTTCTTTTCCTTATTTAACTATATGGTATCCAAAACTAAATTGTTAATTTCATTTATATAAAATTCATTTCATTCATATCTGAATAATATATGTTTTTTAGTTCACGACTATAATTTCTCGGAGATCTATTCGTACAATTAAACTTTTTAACAGCAATATGTAGAACTTCTCTTCTAAACGGTTCTGAACAGAAGTTAATTAAAGTTCGAAAGGGATAACGGCGTATACCTCAAAAATATGCTTGACCATTTAAGATATTCGCCGAAAAGCTGTAAAAGATTTTAGTAAATTATGTTATATAATTAAAACTTAGAGAATAATAATACTCCCTCCAAAAAATAAATGAGGCATGATTCCCTGAAAAGGTTTAATGCAATCGTAACTAAAGGTTTGGAAAGTACGTCGATATTGACGCTTGAATCCTAAGAACCATAATCAGTCTTCAAGTATTAAGAATTTTCACTCCTGTATATTTTTGCATGGGATGATTTTTATTTTTTATAGACCGTTAGAAGCATGCCTTGCAGTGACTTCTGTTAAAATTTGAGCATGTCTAACAATTTGACAGTGCATACAGATGTTTAAACGTAAATATAGCTAAGTTGGGAATGTGGAATCTTTGGCACAATGATACTACTCAGTATATATCACCACTACACCAAACACTTTATTTTTGCGCTCGACGCGCGTTTCGCTAACCATGTTAGCTTCATCAGATCGATGATTGACTCAGATTTGACTCAGTCAATCATCGCTCCTGATGAAGCTAATATGGCTAGCGAAACGCGCGTGGAGTGCAAAAATAAAGTGTTTGGTGTAGTAGTGATATATACTGAGTAGTAAATATAGCTTCCAAAAGCTCTGAAAATAGCAGCAGTGAGCACGGATAAATATACATACAAAAAGATTTGATAAACAATGACTCGAAATACCAAAATCTTTGGGAGAATTACCTAAACCAAACCTGATAAATGACCTACTGAACCAAGAATTTAGACTGAATGAATAAAAAGAAATAAGTAGATATTTCTCCTTCATCAGTGACATCTTATTTTGGGCCTCTTGTCTGTTGGCATTTATTCATAAAACACAACATACGTCGGATATTTTTGAAGTAAAAGTCTTTATAGCCAATATCAATTTTTCAAAATTTGGTAAGGGATATGGTAGTACAACGAAAGTAAACTAAAACAAAAGTTTCTTATGGCATTATTGTCATTTTAAATAAAAAATTTTATAGTACTGAGTAGTGATCACTAGTTAGCTTAGATCACTTTCCTATCTCAAAAACAAATGCAGTTGCTATGGGCAGTATTTTAGTTATTATTATTTATTATTTAATAAATATGTATACAGAATTTAGAAATATAGATTTTATTGTGCTATTTACTAGTGAATTTTGGAAGAAGATATGGCAGCCAAAAATTTTGAATTTAATAAAATTGAATTGGTAATAAAGCGCTTCTTCTTGAAAGGACTGTCCGTTAAAGAAATTTACGATGACATGCTTCTTACATTGACGGAACAATGTCCTTTATACGCCAGGAGAAGGAGAAAGAGAGGAAGAATCGACATTAGTGATGAATACCGTGCTGAAAGACTCATTTCTATGTCTACCCGAGAGAATGTTGAGGACGTGCCTGAAATGATTTTTGTAGAATTTACGAATTGTATAACAGACACTCTGAATATGTCAGACAAACGTGTTTTTCACATTGTCCATTTTGATTTGGGTATGAGAAAATGATCAGATAAATGGATCTCTATATGTCTGAACGTCGACCAAAAATAACCACAATATGTAAATTGATCTGTAGCCCTTTTGAAGAGGACTTATCTAATTTTTTGGATCGAATAGTAACTATGAATAAAACGTGAGTCTATTATTTTGATTCAGAGACAAAATAACACTCGAAGGAGTGGAAACATGGCTCATCTCCCCCAAAAACTTTCGGTCACAGAAATCATCAGGACAAGTTCTTACTTCCGTATTTTGGAATAAAGAAGGAATGATTCTTACAGATTACTTGGGACAAAGCAAAATTTGATCTGGATAATATTACTCTTCATTTCTAACTAAACTTTTTAAAAAAATTGTAGAAAAACGGCGAGGCAAAAATATCTAAAGTGATGCTGTATTTGGGCCTATTCATTCTGCCATTTAACTGATTTATTTCCATCAGACTACTACCTACTACCAAAAATAAAAAAAAATCATTTAAATGAAGACGTAATAAATGTTGTCGAAGACTAGTTTACTAACCAAGACAAGGTATATTTGTAAAAGCTCTAGAATCACTTTATAAACATTACATTAAGTTAACATTTAAATACAAATACAGATTTTAACTTTATTATGTATTTATATGATGTATAGTCCAGTGCACATACATTAACGCGACGTAACCAATCCGAAACAAACACAAAGGCTCAATTTAAATACATCTGAAAATAACAAAAAACGTCGCTATAGGTGTACAGCTGCGTTCAATTTTTAATGGAATTACGGTTTTTGTAAATAAAAGGGACCACCATTTTACAACACTTTAAACAAAAACAGGACAGAAAAGATATTTATTCGCGTTTGTAATTAACAAGGACCACTATTTTGCAACACTATAAAAAACAATATCGCAAAGATGATGTTTATGGTAACTTTGATGGAATTAACATAGTTGTTAATCTCACCAAATTCTGGTTGCTATAAACATTTTTGTTGTACTCTCTTGTCTACAGTGTTGTGAAATGGTGTTTCTCTATTAATTACCATAGCCCGAAGCAACCAGAATTTTGAAGGATTAATGGTCTGTTTGGATTGGTATTGTTAATTTGCATTTCTGATTAAGGAGGACTACCTATTTAGATCACTGTAATAAAAGAGCGTAGAGAAGATGTTTATAGCAACCAGAAATTGACGGGATTAATTGACATTGTTAGTCCCGTCAAATTGTGGTTGCTATAAACTTCTTCCATGCTCTCTTTTGTTTACAATGTTGTAGGCTGATGATCCATATTTTTAAACGGATTTGGCATTTTTATTTGTTTCTATGTATTCGAATGAGGTATTTATATTTCAGTAGTACCGTGACCAAAATTGGCCTTAAGTGTAATTCAGTGTAGCTATAGAGCGCTATACCATTACTTACACTGCCAGGTAACATTATTGCAACAATACCAGTGGAAACAGCCAATTTGTTAGCTGAACTTTTTGCTTCACATTCTACTATTGATTTCCAAAGACAAACACCACCAACTATTTCCATAGTGCAGTTAAGGATCTCCGATATTATCTTCAAATAGCGTATCACAAAACGTATTTTAGTGAAGCTAGACATCAAAAAAGCTTCTGGCGCTGACGGGATACCTGCCATAGTACTCAAAACATGCGAGAGAGAACTAACACCAGTTTTCTGTAGACTTTTTAACTTATCCTACAGAAAGGGAATATTTCGTTCCTGCTGGAAAGGCGCTACAATTCAGCCGATACGCAAAAAAGGCAAGAAGACCTTGCCAAACAATTACCGACTAGTCACACTGCTTTCAATAATATCAAAAGTTATGGAAAATGCTATCAATCGGCATCTTCCAAAATATATTGAAGCCTTCAATATTATAAGGAAACATCAATCTGGCTGATGTTGTAAAGATCAACAGGAGATCTTTTAACTTATGTAACATGTGTTTGAAACAACGTTGGAGAATCTTGAGCGGTTGCACTTGATATATCCAAGGTGTTCGACCGTGTTTGTTATGATGGATTATTGGCTAAGCTACGTTATTATAGTATGTCTGAAAAGTTCTGTTTATGGCTCTCGAATTTTCTCAGAGAGCGTTCTTTGCAAGTGGCAGTTGACGGATTTCTTTCTAACACCTTTACCATCAACTCTGGCGTGCCTCAAGGCGCCATACTGTCTCCTACTCTCTTTCTCTTTTATATTAACGATCTGCTGGAAAGAATCAGGCATCCAATTTATAGCTTGAAGATGACTGTAAGCTTATTTCTTCTTTCACTTTGGACGCGTATGTCTTGGCATGAACATGTTGGAAGCATTGCAATGAGAGCATCTCAGGAGCTGAGAATATTATTAAGAACTAGAAAACTTTACACACTGGAACCATGGAATATTGCTCCCATGTTTGGAGCTTTGCTCCTAAACATATATTGCATTTGTTGGATTTTATTCAGAAAAGGGCTGTTTGCCTGATTGGAGATTCAGCACTGACCAGCAACCTTGACTCATTGGCACATCCAAAAACCGTTGGCGGCTTGAGTCTATTCTACAAGTATTTTTATGAAAAGTGTAATGGATGTAGCTCGCTTAATTCCTCCAAAAGTGGTATATGCTAGGAATACTCGTTGCGCTAATACTTCACATCCGTATGAAGTACAGCTTGTCAATGTACAACCCTTTTCAAGCAGTATTTTATATGGAGAACCTCATCCCTTTGAAATGATTTGCCCACACAATTTACAGCAATTCAAGACCAACGTGAATCGCTTTTTCCGTATGTACGTCGCTTCTCTAACGCTTTAGGGGCATATGTTCTCGTTCTAATTCCCCTAGAATTAGAAAAGAGAATGATTTTTTACTGAGTTTAAGCGCACGTCTTGAAGAATTGTTACGACATTAAATAATGATGTACTTTCGATGCTATATATGTCATCGAAAAAGTCTTTTGGGTTTCCAATAGGTATAGAAATTTTTTAAGTATAAAACATATATCTTCACACTTCCAATAAGTTTGAATGTTTAAATATTTCTTTTATAAAAAACTAGCCGTGCCCGCGGCTCCGCTCGCGTGGACTTGATTCATACTATCGTCACTGCTTATTCCGTATGTTACCTAACATAATAAAATATCTGCCATTATTTCCTCTTATCTCCCATTATCTCTACATAATTTCCATTATCTAGGCTTATTTCTGCTCATCTCCCATTATTTCTCCTTATCTCCCATTATCTAGGCTTATCTCGACTTATCTCGCAATATTTCTCCTTATCTCCCATTATTTCTCCTTATCTCCCATTATCTCACCATAAGTCCCATTACCTAGACTTATCTCTGCTTATCTCCCATTATTTATACTTATCTCCCGTTATCTCACCTTATCTCCCATTATCTAGGCTTATATCAAATTATATAGAACATATGTATAAATTTATAAAAACACTTAAATCGGTGGTTCTCAAGTGATAAGCGCACTAACGGACAGACAGAGAGATGTTGCATTTTATATATTATATTCTTTGCTACATGATATAGTTTCATATTTAATGGTTTAGGCAGTGTATTGCAAGAGAACGCGTTGACGGTAACCTTTTTTCCGACTTGATTCACTATTATCGCCATTGATTATTCTTTATGTTACCTAACGCAATAAAATATATCCTATAACCTGGTCAGAGAACATATGTATGTTTTAAAAAAAAGCATGTAAATCGGATAAGTGGTTCTCCAGTGATAAGCGCGCTAACGGATAGACAGACAGATAGGCAGAGAGACAGGCAGACAGACAGACAGAAAGACGTTGCATTTTATATATATTATAGATAGAAGATTATAGATAAGCTAGCCAGAGAACAAATGTATAAATTTTAAAAAAAAAAAACACGTTAATCGGATAAGTGGTTCTCGAGTGATAAGCGCACTAACGGACAGACAGACAGACAGAGAGACGTTGCATTTTATATATAAATTAGAGATATAAATTATTATTATTATTATGTAACCTGGCCAAAGAATATATGTATGAATTTAAAAAAAGACACGTAAATCGGATAAGTAGTTCTCGCATGACAAACGCACTGATGGACAGAGAGACATTGCATTTTATATATATTATAGATTATAGATATTCTCTGCTACATAATATTGTTCCATATTTAATGGTTTAGGCTGTGTATGGCAAGAGAACGCGCTAGCGGCAAACTTTTTCCGACTTCATTCACTATTATCGTCACTGCTCATTCCTTATGCTACCCATTGTAATAAAATATAGCCTATAACCTCACCAGAGAACATATGTATGTTCTAAAAAAAAAGTACCTAAATTGGATAAGTGGTTCTTCAGTGATAAGCGCACTAACGGATAGACAGACAGACAGAAATACGTTGCATTTTATATATATTGAGATGTAATAAAATATATATATATATATATATATATATATATATATATATATATATATATATATATATATATATCTATAACCTGATCAGAGAACCAGAATTTAAAAAATCACGTAAATCGGATAAGTGGTTCTCGAGGGATAAGCGCACTAATGGACAGACAGAGAGACGTTGCATTTTATATATATATCATAGATATACATTATTATTATATTACCTGACCAAAGAATATACTCGTATGTATGAATTTAAAAAAAGACACGTAAATCGGATAAGTGGTTCTCGCGTGATAAACGCACTAATGGGCAGATAGACAGACAGAGAGACATTGCATTTTATATATATTATAGATTATAGATATTCTTTGCTACATAATATTGTTCCATATTTAATGGTTTAGGCTGTGTATTGAAAGGGAACGCGCTAACTGCAAACTTTTTTCCGACTTCATTTACTATTATCGTCACTGCTCATTCCTTATGCTACCTATCGTAATAAAATATAGCCTATAACCTGGCCAGAGAACATATGTATGTTTTAAAAAAAAGTACGTAAATCGGATAAGTGGTTCTCGAGGGATAAGCGCACTAATGGACAGACAGAGAGACGTTGCATTTAATATATATCATAGATATACATTATTATTATATTACCTGACCAAAGAATATACTCGTATGTATGAATTTAAAAAAAGACACGTAAATCGGATAAGTGGTTCTCGCGTGATAAACGCACTAATGGGCAGATAGACAGACAGACAGACGTTGCATTTTATATATATTATAGATAAATTGCATTGCACTTATC
The DNA here is from genome assembly GCA_019049505.1 of Pachyrhynchus sulphureomaculatus. Classification (NCBI taxonomy): domain Eukaryota; kingdom Metazoa; phylum Arthropoda; class Insecta; order Coleoptera; family Curculionidae; genus Pachyrhynchus; species Pachyrhynchus sulphureomaculatus. The sequence goes on from CM032447.1 coordinate 140,264,673, forward strand.
GATGTAATATATTATTAATTTGTCAATAAAAATAGAGAAAAGGTTCTTCCTTACTCTTAATTTTTTAATTATAACATATAATAATATATAAAAAACGTTTTTGGATTTCATAAAGGATTAAATCAAAATAGAGACGTGCACTGATGTGAAGAAGAAAAGCAATGAGGAGATAGGAACGCTGAAACTTCGCTTGGTTTATTTATATTTATTTTGCTCTAAGCTTATCTCTTAAGAATTGCAGAGTTGCAAGAATAAGGAATAAAATAAAAGATATTTTTGAAATATTGGAACTTAAGTCAATTTATAGACTGTATCTGCAATGGGAATTACTCTTATTCATTCTTAGGGCTGGAAATATTAGGAAATTATAAATTCATTCTATTGCAAAGTTTAAAATGAGAAAAATTATACTGAGTACTCTAAATACGGCAAGGATACCGCCTACCTATTCAATATTTAATATTTGTTCAGTATTAAAGACTAAATGGCATATATATTTTTTGGAAGAAATACATTTTTAAGGAGCGAACTCAACGCTTAAATTTGGCGATCCAAAACTTCTCTTTTTATTAATTTATTATTTATTAGATTATTTTTACCTCTACATTCCATTTATATCGTATGTTGATGAGAAGTACCTTACTAGTGATAGTTTGTTTATATGTACAAACTACAAGCAGGATAATTGGCGGTGTGTGGTAGTACAGCTTTATAGGCTACTAGCATCTCCTGAAACACAAGCAGGACTTTCCAACACATTCTCTGTAAATTAGTAAGCCGTAGGTGATAGAATGGTAATACAAAAGACTTTTTAACCCAAATATGGGCATCAGGATGTATGTTTGCTATTTCTTTTGAAACTGCCGGTTTAAATTTTAAGGCGATTTTTTATATATTTTAAAGGGTTTCATAGCGATAGAGTAAAATGCAAGCCTAAATATTAACATTAGAACACACTATTGTAGTCTACGAATCTATAATTAATTTTCCTTCCAGTCCAGTAGGGTTCAACCGTCTAATTGTTATTCACGGGTTGCGAAGATCACATATTACCACCAGTTGCTACTGGCAAGTTCTGAAGATCATATATTACAAATATATGTTTTGTTTTTGTTAATGCAAAATAATAGATTAAAAGTTTCATAATTTTCGATTTCACCTAACGTTAACTATTAGTTGTAATATACGTATCGGCGGTAGTTGAGTCTAAACTTTTAACTGTTGTCTTCGTGTTGTGCTTGTTGCCAATTTAGTGTTAGACACCTTATCGGGGTCATTCTTTTGGAGCGGTTTAAATGCTCAAATTAGCGATAAATAAACAATAGACATCATTGTGTTAATTAACAATGCTTGTATGCATCAGCGATAGATATTGACCGACACTATTAATGTCGGGATCCATCGTGATCTTCTCAAATTCCTAAACAGATAATAGTTGCTTTCTATCTGTCTTATACCATTCCTACGATCTCGAGTCACCAATTAGTTTGTATAATATTTTCTTTCATCACTACTGTGTGACATAGACTAGGATGACCAACATCTTCAACTTAATCTTGTCATTATTTAAAAGAGACGTGATCATCGTTTAACAGTAGCGTACGATGGTACAGACCTCTCCTTAGTACTCTCTAAGTCCTCTTGAATTTCTTCAGCAACTTTTCACTTCTTTACTTTACGTTACCGCATGCTATTCGAATTTCTATACATTCTTGTTTTTACTCGACACCGTGTGGCTTTATGGACGCTACTTCCAAACTACATGTTTATTTCATTATACTTAATTTCATTTATTCCCTTCTTAGTTAAGATTACGCTCTTAAAACTACTTTTACAACATATGTTAATCTATAAATACAAATGCTCGAAATATATAAAAGACAACTTAAACGTATCCTATTCTAATTTAGCCTAGGAGTGTACATAAAAATTTGAGATATTGGGACTTAAATTCTTGAACTGAAGCTAATTGGACTAGATACATGTAAACGTGTTGATGGGTGAGGGATGCTATGCGTCATGAGAAGTGGAGTCTGATGGCCTCTTGGCGATATTTAATGGAGCCTGCCCTCCTTATATATATTTCAGAGTCTTAAGGGCAGTATTCGGTGGCACATGGGTTTTCTAGAAAAGCAAGAATAACTCATGTTCGCTTTGATCTATTTTACTAAGAAATAATACTTGGACTTTTTTTATATAATATATAAAAATTCTTCACAACAATGACGTAAAACGTTTTACAATCGGTTGTTGTACTTTCTAAGGAAATCGCAGCTACCCTTCAAAGATTACAGGCATATATTAACTACTTATTTTAACTAAAATATAATATTGCAGATTGTTATACATTAAGACCACCGTTCAATCCTGGAATATCTTATAAAACTCAAAACAAGTATAACATTATTATTGTAAAACTTAAAAAAATGATTCAGTAACTACATTTAACTTTTCTCTAAAATACCGACATTTTGCCACAAGTCATATCGTTTTAAAAATATTAGCTGACTATTCAGACGTTGGAACATATATAAGTTAAATATACTAAATTGTTTTCAAGATAATTTCTAATAAAATGATGTTTGACATCAACATGCTTTGTTCTTCTCTTTCCAAAGTACATGCCGTTTTAATAGTGGATCGATTATCCTCATTTTCATAGGAAAGTGTTTCTATTTAGAATTTCCTGTACAAATTGTGCAATATATACTCTGTGAAACCATTTTAAAGAGTAGCATACTCCAATTTTGCACTTAAAAGAATAACAGTTACTTGTTTTTCCCGGTATTGTTTTTCCTCTCATTCTTATAGTTTACAAAATTCGCATCAACAAAAGCAGGAATTAAATTCTTATCAATAAAATTATTTTACATTATTAGAACCATAGTTTTGTGTTTTCAAATATCTTATAACACAGTTTAAAAATACTCAATGTTCTTTAGTAAAACCATTTTGAAACTGACTAAATTAACTTATACTAGAGCTTAAATCGGGCCTACTGTCTGGCAGAACATACACTAAATGATCTGTTAATTCTCTATAGGGAAGATTTTCATTTAATTCTGAGTTTATTTTCACATCTAAATGAATTTGAATAAAGGACTTTGTACTGTCTAGCACATTAAATTTAACTAAAAATCTTATTAATTCATTCTCTCTGTTTTTAATCATACATTTTATATTTGGATCTAGAAAATAAAATCAGATCATCCACATAAATTAGTAGGTATGTATCACTATTATAATATAAAGATGAAATCCATACAGAGATTTCTTCAGTTTGTACAGATTATTTGAATTATTAACGTTTAGTCAATTAGGATCAAAATAACTTTCTTCAACTCAGCATTTAGAAAGACACACTTATCGTCTAATTCAGAAATAGAGAGTCGTTCATGAACACTTAAACTCAACAAAATTCTTATAGTTAGCATTCTCATCATAGAAGCGTAAATTTCGTAAAAATAGGGTTACACTGCTTGTAGTCACGTGCTAGTAACCTTGCATTTTTCACTAATTTACTGTCAATTTCGGTTTCATGAAATACTCATTAAAATTAAATGCGGTTTTAAATTTTTGAAAACGGCATTATTACTCATGCCTGATTTTTGTTTAAAACACTTAGCTCACAATCAGCAGATTCTTTCCAACCTTTTTCAATTGATATTGCTTTTTTATATATTGAGGAATTTTATCATAAAGCCGATAGCGCTATTATCTAATGTAATTTCATAATCTTCCAATTTTTTAAGGAAATTTTTATGCACCTCTGCGTCTTCTGATCTTTTTTATATGCTCTTCAGCTTCACCAGACCTGTCATTTGAACTTTTGCTATTAACCAAATCATTTTCTTCCTTCTTCTTTTCTTTTCACTATTTAAATTATTATTTCCCCATTCATTGCTTTCTTTCCTTAAGTTCAACTTACGTGTTTGTTCGTACCTTTAGGGTTCATCCAAGATAAACGTCTCTAACAGTTGTTTCTTGAGTATTCTATATTTTATACTGATTTTCAGTGTAACCCATTATCAACATTTTACTGCTACGAGTATCAAGTTTTCGAATTCTTTCTTCTTTCGCAATGAGTATATAGACATTACATTCAAATACCATTATCTCTTTTATATTTACCTTCGTTCTATACAATATTTCAGAAGGCGTTTCTCTTACCAGGTGTACAATTATGAAATGCGGATTTTTTTTCTAAAAAAAACATGTTAAATTCGGAACAATGATAAAAAGTGCTTTATTCAAAGTATGCTCCATCGTTTGTTATACATTTTTCCCATCTTTCGGGCAATTTGTGAATACTACGCCAGTAAAAATCTTGTCCTTTTGCTGCAAACCATTCATCGAGCCATTTTTTCACATCTTCGTACGAACCAAAGCGCTGTTCAGCAAGTGCGTGACCCATCGATGCAAACAGTGGTACAAACAAGTGGTAATCGAAAGGAGCCAAGTCTGGTAAATAAGCCGCATTAGGTAGAACTTCCCAGCTGAGTGCTTCCAACGTGTCGCGAACTGGTTTTGCCGTATGTGATGGAGCATTGTCATGAAGAAAAATGACTTTGTGTTGCCTCTTTCGGTATTCCGGCCTTTTTTCAAGCAGTGAACGGGTCAAATCGGTCAATTGTTGTTGGTAACGTTTAGTATTAACGTTTCCCAAGGTTTTTTAACAGCTCATAATAGACCACGCTCCTCCGGTCCCACCACACATAGAGCATACGTCTTTCTGCCAAAGCGATTCGGTCTTGCGGTCGATTTGGATGGTGCGCCTGGGTCTACCCCATGATTTTTGGCTCTTGGGATTCTCAAAATAAATCCACTTTTCATCCCCTATACTATACGATGCAAAATTGCATCCTTTTGTTACCGAACGAGCAAAATGTCACACGTGTTTTTGCGATTTTCCATTTGCCTGTCGTTCAACTCATGTGGTACCCATCTACCGGTTTTCTGAATCTTTCCATCTCTCGTAGCCGATTGGAAACAGTTTGTTGACTAACGCCCAATTGCTCGGCAAGTTGTTTTTGTGTTTGCGAATCATCTTCGTCCAACAATGCTTGCAATTTCACATCTTCGTATTTTTTTGGCGGTTTTCCACGTTCCTTGTCTGCAACATCGAAGTCACCACTTTTGAAACACCGAAACCATCGTTCGCACGTATCTTACGATGGAGCATGTTCACCATAAGCTTCTCGAAGTAATCGGTAGGATTCAACAGCAGTTTTCTTTAAATGAAAACAAAAAATTAATGCTGTCCGCGAATGCTCTTTGTTCGGTATAAATTTCGACATATTGAACACAACAACACAACACTATGCACACACTTTTCCAATTTATCACTCGTGCGCGTCTGACACTTGTTGATGACACAACAAAATGGCGCAGTGTCAAATCTTTATACCACAAACTGCATTGGTGCACCATCTGTTGTCTGAAATCCGCATTTTATGCTTGTACACTGGTATTTTCAAGAATCTATGTTGGTGTTCGATTTATAAGGTAGCTGTTGTTTGTACGGCTTAAGCATCTAACCTTTCCATAAGTGTCCTATTTTACCTTTCGAGATACCGATTTGTTGAGCATTGTATGAAAATAAACTATTCAATTCTTCTAAGTTGGGAATGTGGAATCTTTGGCACAATGATACTACTCAGTATATATCACCACTACACCAAACACTTTATTTTTGCGCTCGACGCGCGTTTCGCTAACCATGTTAGCTCCTGATGAAGCTAACATGGTTAGCGAAACGCGCGTCGAGTGCAAAAATAAAGTGTTTGGTGTAGTGGTGATATATACTGAGTAGTATTCAATTCTTATTTCCGTTTGGTTACTATAAATTTGAATTCTTTTAAAGTATGTTATCCGCCATTACCATATCTTAATATTTCGAGTTTACGATCAAATTTTGCTGCAACTATTTTTCCAAAACTTCACTTTTATGTTGGAGCAAGTAATAGACTGTGAAGTGTGAATAATGGTCAATATACTTGTTTCTTTTTGCTGCAGAGACATGCGACATTGTGTGCGAAAAAAACGATTCACGTTGGTATTGCTGTAAATTGTACTTGGTGGAAAACACAGTCCTGAGCAAATCATTCCAATGGAATGAGGTACTCTCCACATAAAAGGATTGTACTTCATACGGATGTGAAGAGTTAGCGTGACATGTTTTCCTAGTATACACCGCTTTGGGAGGAATTAAGCGGGCTACATTCATCGAATACTTTCCAATAAAAATGCTTGTAGAACTCAAGTCGCCAAACTGTTCTTCCATTGTTCCAAGAAATTAAGGGTGCTGGTCAGTTCTGGGTGTCCAATCAGACGAACAGCTCTCTTCTGAATAGAACCCAACAAATTCAGTGTATGTTTGGGAGCAAAAAAGCCCCAAACATGGGAGCAGCATTCCATCGCTGGTCGAATTTGAGCTGTGTACAGAATTAACAGTTGTTGGAGTCTGGGGAGTATAAAGCTCGAAATTATATTCACACAGCTTTCGAGGTCTTGTTGCTATGCTTGCAACATGCCAAAATAACATACAGCAATGAATGACGATGCTAGAAGAATGGAATACCCCGACCCAACTCAGCAACGTTAACTTTTTTAGAAAAAAAAAACTGCCGCCCCGCCTTGGTTTTTGTAACCTCACATTCTGCTTGGTTATTGTCATCCCAAGATGGAATTTCTTCTACATCTTTGTTAAATTAAACGATTGTTGTGTGCAGATATTTGCATGAATAGCCGATGTTCGAGCGTTCAAGGGCATGAAAAAAATAGGCTTGCTGCCTTCTGCAAAGTGTAGATTGGATTCCTGGTCCTTTCCAGCAGATCGTTAATATAAATGAGACAGAAAGTAGGAGACAGTAGGGCCGCCCTGGAGCACATCGGCGTTGCTAGTGATGGTATTAGAAAGAAATCTGTAGAAATGCCACTCGTAAAGGAACGCTCTCGTAAGGAAACACGAGAGCCATAAATAGAACTTTTCAGGACATACCATAAGAGCGTAGCTCAGCCAACAATTCATCGTGCCGAACACGGTCGAATGCC
>CM032447.1:140271825-140316108 GCA_019049505.1 Pachyrhynchus sulphureomaculatus
TTTGACTTTAGATAATACAAATATCAATGTTTACGATTTGGAAAGGATTTAATATACGTTTCAGTTTTGACAAGTGGGATATATGCTTTTAATTTACCACATTTATCAGTTTGGCAAATATTATAACCATTAATAAAATATTTAATCTCTGTTTTCGTTTTACGCCAATAATAGGTTTTACTTTAATTTAAACGATTATAACTTTCTTCGATAATCCTATGGTTCCTTTCTGCGTCGTGGTCATTTTTGTTAAAATAAATTGACAAAAATATTAGTGGCTAGTTTTCTAGAATAAACGATTTTTGGGTTATTTGAGTTGTTTACTTGAACTGACGAAATTTTTCGTTAAAATTACGGCAAATTTACAAAAATATTGTTGATTAGTTTTATACAATAAGCGATTTTTGGATTATTTAAATTATTTACTTAAACTTAGTAAACATTATATCTGAAAATGTGTTTTCGGTGAGTTGTTATAAATATTCAAGATTATTTTGATTTTGGTTAATGAAAAATAATTGAAAACGGACGAGGCCCATTTTTCAGCAGAGTACCCACTGTTCTCTTATTTGTTAAATCCATCAAGAGACGAGTATAATTCGTTGTATCCTACCATCGTTTGAATTTTGTTCTATTAAATTAAACAGCCAAACTGGAGGTATGTGATCTATATAGATACAAAAATTTACGGCGAAGTAAATGAGGACGAAAATGTAATCATGCCTATATAATTGCTAATAGTTCTTTTTCAACAGTAGAATATCTTCTGACATCTGTTTAAAAGTGCTAAGCTATCAGTTTATAATTATATATATATATATATATATATATCTATATAATATATATATATATATATATATATATATATATATATATATACATGTATATATATATATATATATATATATATATACATATATATATATATATATATATATATATATATATATATATATATATATATATATATATATATATATATATATATATATATATATTTATATACGAGTACATGTTTATATATATATACATATTTATATATATATATATATATATATATATATATATATATATATATATATATATATATATATTATATATATATATATATATATATATATATATATATATATATATATATATATATATATATATAATATATATATATATATATATGTATATATATCTATTAACGTCTATGTAGGACGGAGGACCTTCATGAACATGAAAAATATTTTCACTAGATCCGACCTTAGTCTAGAACCTCGAGAGCGTATGATTAGATGCTATATTTTTTCGGTACTCCTATATGGATAGGAAGGCTGAACTCTTAATTCCAGCACAGAGAAACGACTAAAAGCTTTCAAAATGTATGTTTATAGAAGGATTCGACGGATATAATGAAAAGAAAAACTAGTTATACCAGTCATATAATGACAAATTTTAATATCATATCAGAAAGAATATGAACTTTCTTATCAGAATATGATTTTAGTAAAATAGTTTTAAATAATTTTAATGTATTAGCTTTATATCGCATCAGAAAGGGTTTGAACTTTCATATCAGACTGCTGACCTTTTTTTCCTATATTAATAATTTTATTTAATAAAATAATTTTGAACAATTTTATAATTACCCATCTTATCAGGAAAAGTTTGAACTATCTTATTAGAATGTTGGCCTTTTTAATAATATCATTTATTAAAATAATTTTAATCAATTTTAATATTCTCCCTCTCTCTCCATATGAAAACTGCCCCTAAAAAAACTATCCCCTAAAAAACCACTTCCTCTAATGAGGCCTTTTTGACACATCTAATAGTACCTTTTTGATGGCTTTTTACTTCTTTTTAAGGCCTTTTTGACCTGTTTTTTGCTCATAATATACCGTTTTGACGAGTTTTTAACTTCACCTGGTATAGGCCTTTTTGGGTAAGATCTACTGGACGTGTTACGTCACTGACAAACATTTCTTGTTCGGATTACCTCCTTGAAACACAGGTGACTACAAGAAAAGGTACGGTTAGCGACGCACAGGTCAACGTTTACTCACTTGAACACACACAGATTAGTAGGCAGGTAAATGTCTTCGGCCAGTGGTAACCCCTTTGGATCAGATCTGCCGTCGAGCTGTCCCCTCCAGCTATACTGCAGGTGGTGTTCGTACTCAAAAAGTGGTGGCGGTGGCATTTTTTGCTAGCAAAACAAATTTTAAAGAAAGATTACTTAATTTTAAAAACCATTTTATTTCGAGAAACTTGTCAAAACTGGATTTACCTGGTCAAAAATTAAGCATTGTCGCAACTATTTAGCGGCTTGATTTTTGCAAAGTTATGTGAACTCTGGACTAAAAAGTTCCAATAGGACAATTTGTTAGACAGACGACGCCAAAGTCAAAGTTACAAATATAAAATGTTAAAGTGTACATTATAATTAGTTTACTGATATTCGTACAACAGTCACAGGGGCATGTTCACTGCAGAGACACAATGTCTCTATTCCGGAAGTTCCAGTAAAGCTTTGCTACTTAAGATCAGTCGTCTAGTTCCATCTTTTACGTAATTTTTAATGAAATGATAATGAAGTCGATTAACAAATGGATTAATGGGAATATATCGTTCCGTAGACGACATATACAATGTTCCCGAACGGTACAGAAGTTTTAAAACGTGTCCGCATAAATACATGTTTATTCAAAGAAAACGGCATTTTTAATATTTGTATGAAAGATTGACTTTCTATTGAATAACGATCTAGATTGATACCGGAAATTCGTACGATAATCTGCCGAATTTCAATTTATAAATATATATACAGTGAAGTCCGTTTATAACGAACTCCAAAAACTCACTAAAAATGGTTCGCTATATCCGAAGTTCATTACAAACAGTAAACAAAATCTAATATCATTTTTCACTACTTTTTATTTAGATTAAGCGCTAATGCTTAGAAAAATGAATAATAATAATTATTAAATTAAAAGAAATCGTTCAAAGGAAAATAAAACAAGTCACACTAAAGTTATTGTTATGTATGTTGGTACATATACGAGTATAAACGAAAACATTAAAATACGTAGTTTATACAATAAGATCAGTAATTTTCGTTTGTATAATTTTACTTGAAAAGGAAATGGTGTTTATATAATTGTCAAGGTCACAAAAACTACTCAATATACGTTCAGGAACTCACGAGATTCCAAAAAATTGTTTGAGTCATTTCCTTAGTCATTTCTGAAATGGATGGAACATAAATATTATCTCCTTCTCCAAGCTCGTCTTCGTCGTCATTATCGCTTAAAATCTTTTCAGAAATCACTGATGTCACAATTTGATCCTCAGGTAATATTTCTGTCGTCATTAATTCATTAACAGAACATACAGTGATTAAACATCTTTTTAATATCGATTTCTACTGTACTTTGTTGAATGTCAGCATCATAAACAAATTCTAGACAATCAGTAGGATCTTCTCGTTTTTCAATCCACTGAGTCAATGGTAGGTCATCATCTGAGTCATATCTACATTCCTTCCTTAAAAATCCGCCATGCTTTAAAAACAGTTTGCAATGTTTCTCTACTGACTTGCCAAGGCATATGGTTAAAGTTTATAGCGTCCATAAGAGTTACAGAAAAAATGTTACTTTTATCGATCGTCTCTAACATTTTCATAAGTAAAATATTTCTATAATGACATTTTAAATAATGTATCATACCTTGATCCATAGGCTGGAGGTTTGCACTTGTGTTTGGAGGCATAAAAACCCATCTTATTTGCTGTAGAACAACCACAGGGTGCGCTGGACAGTTGTCAATCAAAAGTAATATTTTTCTGTTTGTGAATTTTAATTGTTTGCCCCATTCGATCAGTTCGTTTTTAAAATTTTCTGATGTCATCCAGGCTTTACTGTTTGATTTGTACTTTACTGGTAAATGTTTGTTTTTAAAACACCTGGGATTGGCAGACTTTCCTATCACCAACAATTTTCTTTTCTCTGTTCCAGACATATTTGCAGTTACCAACACAGTAATCCTTACTTTTGATAATTTTCCACCAGTACAATTCTCTCCGGCAAACTTTAATGTCTTATCAGGCGTCATCTTGTAAAATGAACCTTTTTCATCCGCATTAAAAATGTCCACTTATTTATAACTGATCAACAACAGTCATATCAACTCCTGCAGTTTCTCCTACTATCTTACCCCCACTAATATTATGTCGTTTTTTAAATCGTTCAATCCAACTTCTAGAACAGTTTAACTCGGTGTCCCTATTTTCCTTCCCAATTCACTAGCTTTCTCTTGTAAAGTATAGCCAGTAATAGGAACATATTCATGTCGTTTTTGACTAAAGCATTTAAGGAGTCCTTGATCGATTTGGTCATGTGTAGATTTTCTTACTTTTTTTACTTTTTTACAACTAAAGTTTCGTTTAACACAGATTGATAAGATTTCTTGCCTCTTCTTCCATATAATAGAAACCGTAGATTTAGTTAAATTCAACTGTTTGCAAACATTACTTTGTTTGACTAAATTTTCTGTTTTCCTTATAATATCGTGTTTGTCTTTTAAAGTAAATGCTTTACGTTTTTGTGTACTCATTTTAAAATAAAAACTTAAACATTCACTTTGCTACTTTGGTCAAATATGCATTAGAACCGCATAACACAACAAGTGAATTTAAAAATAATACTGCTCGAACTAGCGACGTGGCGGAAATAAGTAGAATAGGGGTTCCCATCGAGTTTCGGCGAATTTCCTAGATCAAGTCGCGCGACACCGAGTACATGGAGTGGCAAGTTCATTATAAACGGATATAAAACATCCAAATTTGGCTTTATCCGGAAGTTCGTTATAACCGAAAACAATTTGCATTGGTCTTATGGAAGTTTTTTCGTATATATATATATATATATATATATATATATATATATATATATATATATATATATATATATATATATATATATATATTTGAAGGTCTGCCAAAATTTCGGTCCCCACCTGTTTGTTCCAATCTACTGCATACGTAGTAATGATTTACTGCAGCGGTTTGCAATTGCTAAAAATAAAATAATTAATGGATTTCATTTTAACTGTAACAATGTTTGAGAAATTTGAAGGAATTATTCAGGATTTTATAAATTTTTATTTTTAAGCATAAAAAAGAAGGAGTAACAAGCTGAACCTCATACGGATGTGAAGTATTAGCGCGATGTGTATTTCTAACATGCATCGCTCTGGGGTAATTAAGCGGGCTACATTCATCGAACATTTTCCCTGAAAATACTTGTAGAATAAACTGCAGTCGCGAAACCGTTCTTCGATGTTCCAATGAATCAAGGTAGCTGGCCAATTCCCGGTCTCCAATCAGGCGAATATCTCTCTTCTGGATAGAATCCAACAAATGTTTTGGGAGCAGAACCCCAAACATGGGGTGCAGTATTCCATCGTTGGCTGAATTTGAACTTTGTACAGAGTTAAGAGTTGTTGAGGAGTGAAAAAACGTTCTAGTTCGAAATAATATTCCAAGCTTTTGAGAGATTCTCTTTGATATGTAAGTAACATGTTCATGTCAAGACATATTTACTTCCAAATTAACGCCCAACAAATTGAGTGACGATGCTAGCGGAATGGAGTACTCCAACATAACTATGTCCGGTTAAGCAAAGTTAACTTTTTTAGAAAAAATTGCTGCCTGGGCTTTTGTAGCGGTAAATTCTACTTGGTTACTGTCACTCTGAGATAGAATTTCTTCCAGGTATTTATTGAGTTGAACGACTTCCTGTTATCTGCGGATATTTGCATGAGTAGCCGATATTCGAGGGTTTAAAGTGAATGAAGAGATAAGCATACTGACATCTACAAAGCTGTAAATTAGATTCCTGGTCTTTTCCAGCAGAAAATCTCCTTTTGATCTATGTTTACGAAAGCCTTATTGATAGTCGCTAATAATTTTAGAAGATGCTGATTGATAGTCTTTTCCATGACTTTCGATATTATTGAAAGCAATGCGATTGGTCAGTAGTTGTTTGGCAAGGTCTTCTTGCCTTTTTTGGGTGTCGGCTGAATTGTAAAGCATTTCCAGCAGGTAGAAAATATTCTCGTTCTGTGAGATGGGTTGAAAAGTCTACAGAAAACTGGTGTTAGTTCTCTCGCACAGTTTTTCAATACTATAGCAGGTATTCCGTCAGCGTCAGAATCTTTTTTGGTGCCCAACTTCATTAAAATACGTGTTATGGTACGCTCTCTGAAGACAATATCGGGCATTCTTGATTGCACTATAGTAGGTAGTGTTTTTCCTTGGAAATCGACAGTAAAGTGTGATGAAGGAGTTCAGCCAATAAGTTCGCTTTCTCAACAGGTGTTGTTGCAATAGAATTATCTGGCGTTGTGAGTGCTAGTATAGTAAATTTGGTGAAATTTTGACTAACTGTCTTAGCAATTCACCAAAAGCACTGGAAATGTTGGTGCAAGCAAGAAGTTTGTTTGGTTTCGTCGATATTTTCTCGAATCTATTCCAGGGACGAACAAAGATGTTACTATTTATGACGTTAGGATTTCCACGCCAATGTCGGTAGGCAAGATGTTAAGATGTCTTTGGGAATGCATGCGTCTTTTCAGTAGATATTCTGCGATATGGAAAATTTCAGACAGTGACTCGGTTAATTAACTTAATGTCGAAAATTGTTTATTAGTAGCTTCTACTATTACAAATATTAGGAAATAACTATTTCATTTACATTCTATAAGATATTTAGAGAAAAATTCTGCACTCTGTTTGTCGTTTGGAAGCCACAAGTATAAAAAAAAAATACTGCTGTTCAATTGGTGCACGGCTTTCGCAACTTAGACTGAAGCTGTATGGAAGCCGTACGATTTCGTCATCATTGCAAAATTTGACACATCTGAACACTCGTCTAACTTTGTAATTTTTTAGAAATATACTGGATTTTCCATATGAAAAGAAAATTTGCATGACCTTAGTATTGGCCATTTCGTTGTTGGTATAGTCGAGTGTAGCAACTAAATTATTTAGTAGGACCAATAATAACGTCCGATAAATTAATAATTTTTGCGTTAGTGAACCCTATTATAGTTATTCATTAAACCGATATACTTCTAACAAGTTAAATTAGTAAAAATTCCAAATAGTCCATTTAGTGTTATGATTCCTTAACTTGTAACGAATTCTCTTCTTATTTTTACATTCTTGTTAATTATACTAATTGCACTAAAATTTTTGCGAGAACTTTTTTATAATTATCAACGCTCGCTTCGCTAATTACATGCACGTAGAGTAAGTAAGAGTAACGTCAAAGTGTAATATCATGGATTAACTGAAAGCTTTGTTAGGGTTATCTGAAAGAGCGTAAACACCACCGATCCCGAAATTAACATAGAGTCGCAATGTCTGGCAAGCGCGGTTAAGGATGTCGGTGCCAATTTTACCGAGAGGCCTGTATGTATAAATCGGCTAGGCTTTTGCTAAGCCTTAAATTAAGATTATATATATATATATATATATATATATATATATATATATATATATATATATATATATATATATATGTATATATATATATATATATATATATATATATATATATATATATATATATATATATATATGTATATATATATATATATATATATATATATATATATATATATATATATATATATGTATATATATACATATATATATATATATATATATATATATATATATATATATATATATATATATATATATATATATATATATATATTGGGTCTGGGAAAAAGTTCATGGCGTTATATTTCTCTTTTTTTCTTATTGTTCTCGGTGATTAAGATCTTGGTTCCTTCATAATTAAATGTGTATTTGTTTTCCTCTTCGTGCTTTGTTAGTGCTGTTCTATTATTTTTGTGATATTTGTGTCCTTTTGTCCGATCTTCCAAATATTGGCCAGTTTGCCCTATATAACTACCTTCACAATTATTGCAGAGAATCTGGTAGACAACATTTTGTTTTTCGGGGCTTTGGTTTTTAATTTTGAAAAATTGGTTGCCAGTAAGTTATAGGCTCTATGAGCGATATTTATATTATGCTTTTTAAAAAGTTTTTCAATTTTTTGTGAAAATCCGTTCAAGTATGGTAAAATGATATGCTTTGTTTTTTTTTGGGACTTTTTTGTTGGTTTTCATTTTCGGTAGAATTATAAAATTTATGTATCCGTCTTTTAAATATTTAGTTTATAAGATATACCGGGTAGTTGTTTGATTCCAGTGCTTTTTTGGCTTTGTTTATTGACTCTTTCCGGTATTCTGGGACTGTTAGGAATATTGCCCGATCTGTCAAACCAATTGTGACTGATTTCTTGTATTGGATGGTTTGAGTTATAATTTAGATATCTAGAGGACCATGTTTTCTTTGTGTACCACTCTGTTTTTATACTTTGGTCTTTGTTGTGTAATGTTAGGTCAAGGAAATTTATTTTTTTTTATACATATATATATATATATATATATATATATATATATATAATATATATATATATATATATATACATATATATATATATATATATATATATATATATATATATATATATATATATATATATATATATGTATATATTGGGTCTGGGAAAAAGTTCATGGCGTCTTTCCCGATAGATGGCGTCAATTGCAAATAACTCAAGAGGCACCGATCGCAACGACACCACACACACTTCGAGCGTTACTTTGAGTGTATAAACATCGAAACTGGTGCAGTGGTTGGAAAGTTGCGCTATATTTTGCAATATTATTACGACCAAGGGCAGAACGCTGCGCAGGCTTGTGAAAAAATTTGTGCTGTGTACGGTGAAGGTACTTTAATCAAAATCTGCTGCATGGAAATGGTTCGCTCGCTTTCGTTCTGGTAATTTTGACGTGAAAGATGAGTCACGCTCTGGTCGTTCAATCACTGAAAAAGCTGATGAAATTCTTGAAAAAGTCCAGCAAGATAAGCATATCAGCAGTGTCGATATTGGTATGGAGCTAGGCATTGACCACAAAACGGTTTTGAACCATTTACACAAAGCTGGCTACAAAAAGAAGCTCAATGTATGGGTTCCTCATGAGTTGAGTTTCAAAAACATGATAGACCGAATTAACATCTGCGATGCGCTGCTGAAACGCAATGCAATCGAGCCATTTCTGAAACGTATCATAACCGGTGATGAAAAATGGATCACGTACGACAATCGAAAGCTTAAAAGATAGTGAACAAGGGATGGTGAGCCATCACAAGCGTTCGCGAAGCCAGGATTGACGCCGAAAAAGGTGATGCTGTGTGTGTGGTGGGATTGGAAGGGAATCGTCCACCATGAGCTACTTCCAGTTGGTTAGACGATTGATTCTCAACTCTTCTGTGGACAACTAGAGAGATTACGCCAGGCAATTGAAAGAAAACGAATTGATTAATAGGAAAGGTGTTGTCTTCCATCATGACAACGCCCGACCACACACTTCTTTGATGACCGTCAAAAAGTGCGAGAGCTTGGTTGGGAAGTTTTGATGCATCCACCGTATAGTCCAGACATAGTACCATCTGACTATCACTTGTTCCGATCTCTGCAGAACTCTCTCGATGGAATTAAGGTGCTTTCAAAAGAAGCCTGTGAAAACCACTTGATTCAGGCTTTCAACCAGAAACCACAGAAGTTCTTCACCGATGGCATCATGGCTATGCCCGAAAAATGGCCTAAACATTGTCGATAATAATGGAGCATATTTGGTTTAAATAAATTCATTTTCACACTATAAGAAAACTAGTTGAATTTTACTAAAAAAAGCCACAAACTTTTTCCCAAATCTGATATATATATATATATATATATATATATATATATATATATATATATATATATATATATATATATATATATATACATATATACATATATATATATATATATATATATATATATATATATATATATATATATATATATATATATATATATATATATATGTATATATTATTTATTTTTATTTTTCAATTTTCTTAGGTTTGGAGATCAGTTATAGAATGAAACTTTCCAAAATTTATTGTGATCCTTTCCTTTCGTTGTCATTATTGACGTTTAAGGTTATTTGTTTCTTTTTTGTTGTGGATAGCAGTTGGTGTTTTCTGTACCATAATAGATTCCAATATTTCTTTTTTTTTCTTATTGTTTTCAGTGATTAAGATCTTGGTTCCTTCATAATTACATGTGTGTTTGTTTTCCTCTTTGCTTTGTTAGTGCTGCTATTTTTGTTAGTGCTGTTCTGTACAATTATTATAAGGAATTAATCTTTTTGTTTTTTTTGTCATATTCGTGTCCTTTTATCCGATTTTCCAAAAATTGGCCAGTTTGCCTTGTATAACTATCTTCACAATTATTATAAGGAATCTGGAATCTTTGGAATCTTTTTGTATCCATTTTTTGAATATTTGGTTTAGAAGATATATTGGGTAGTTGTTTAATTCCAGTGCTTTTTTGGCTTTGTTTATTGACTCTTTTCAGTATTCTGGGTCTGTCAGACCAATTATGACTGATTTCTTGTATTTTAGTGGTTGGTTTGAGTTATAATTTAGATACCTAGACGACCATGTTTTCTTTGTGTACCACTCTGTTTTTTATACTTTGGGCTTTGTTGTGTAATGTTAGGTCAAGGAAATTTATTTTTTTATCTATTTCTATTTCTATTTTGAACTGTAGTCTTTTATTGTAATTGTTAAACTTGTTTAAAATATATTGTACACATTTTTTTGGAATGGTAGTAATACAATCATCAACGAACTTATAGAAAAATGGTATTTCAAATGGTATGTTGGAAAGGACACTCTCCTCTAAATCCTCCATTACTAATTGCTCTGCACACTGAATATGGATAAACACATTACACATCCGTCTATTTGTTGATATAGATTTTCTTCAAATTGAAAATATGTTGAGTTCAGAAACAATTTGGTTGCAGCACTAAATTCCTCTATTGGTATATCGGTAAATACTTTGATTTCGTTCCATTTTTTCTTTATAGTTTCAGTTGCAGGAGTCAGAGGTACACTGGTGTACAGTGCTATGACGTCAAGGGATACCAATATATAGTCCGGTGGAAGTTTTATTTTTGTTTTTTTTTTTCCTTGAAATGGAATGAGTCTTTAATATTGTAGTTATTTTTGAAAATTATCTTTTCGATTATATTTTTGAGAAATCTAGTTGTTAAAGAGGTGTTGAATGCATGAAATTATTGGTTGCAGTGGTAGCGCAATTAATAATGGAGGACTTAGAGGGGAGTGTCCTTTCCAACATACTATATTATTGCCATTCCAAAAAATTGTGTACAATATATTTTAAACAAACAATTACAATAAGAAACTACAATTCACAATACAGAAACAGAAATAGATAAAAAAAATTAATTTCCTTGACCTAACATTACACAACAAAGACCAAAGTATAAAAACAGAATGGTACACAAAGAAAACATGGTCCTCTAGATATCTAAATTATAACTCAAACCATCCAATACAAGAAATCAGTCACAATTGGTCTGACAGATCGGGCAATATTCCTAACAGTCCCAGAATACCGGAAAGAGTCAATAAACAAAGCCAAAAAAGCACTGGAATCAAACAACTACCCGGTATATCTTATAAACTAAATATTTAAAAGACGGATACATAAATTTTATAATTCTACCGAAAATGAAAACCAACAACAAAAAAGTCCCAAAAAAAACAAAGCATATCATTTTACCATACTTGAACGGATTTTCACAAAAAATTGAAAAACTTTTTAAAAAGCATAATATAAATATCGCTCATAGAGCCTATAACTTACTGGCAACCAATTTTTCAAAATTAAAAACCAAAGCCCCGAAAAAAAAACAAAATGTTGTCTACCAGATTCTCTGCAATAATTGTGAAGGTAGTTATATAGGGCCAACTGGCCAATATTTGGAAGATCGGACAAAAGGACACAAATATCACAAAAATAATAGAACAGCACTAACAAAGCACTAAGAGGAAAACAAACACACATTTAATTATGAAGAAACCAAGATCTTAATCACTGAGAACAATAAGAAAAAAAGAGAAATATTGGAATCTATTATGATACAAAAAATACCAACCGCTCTCAACAACAAAAAAGAAACAAATAACCTAATATATATATGGCAGTACTATCAACGTAGTCTACATGTTGTGTTCGTCGCAATTTTTAAAACAAAAATAAATGACACTGACAACTAATTAACATGTGGTTCGTGTAACGAAAAAATGAAAAAGAGTACGTTGTGATTCATTAAAATGGGCTATGATAAATATTAACCTAAACATCCACGTCCAAGGTAAGAATTAACTTAACACTCATAAAGTTAATTATTTTAGTCTTAATAAATTAACAATAAATGCATTTTCAAAAAGCATTTTATGGATTAAATATGTATAATTTTAGCCAAACTAAACAAAAATTTCAAGAAAGGCAAACTGTGCCGAAACATCAATAATAAAAGGAAAGGATTACAATAAATTTTGGGAAGTTTTCATTCTATAATTGACCTCCAAACCCAAGAAAATTGAGAAATAAAAAAAAGTACATACAGGGTCAAAAAAAAACAACAAAATCATATATATATATATATATATATATATATATATATATATATATATATATAATGTATACATATATATATATATATATATATATATATATATATATATATATATATGTATATATATATATATATATATATATATATATATATATATATATATATATACATATATATATATATATATATATATATATATATATATATATACATATATATATATATATATATATAATTTTTGTTTAGACAAAATAAAACTCGAAAAATTAATTTTCATTTAAATATGAAATTTCACTTTTAGAAGCTGACGCCAAATTAATTAACTTGATTTGTTTATTAGATAGGCTTGAATAATCTGTGTGAGCTTCCTAACGAAGATAGCTAGAACCAGAGAGTTTATGTTTTTAGTGTTCCGTACCAAAATTGAAAAACGGAACATTTCTGAAATCACTTAGGTGTGTGTCTGTTTGTCACAGTCGATTTTCTCCGAAACTATTTGACGTAGAAAGTTGAAATTTGTCACAAATATAGGAATTGTTAGCCGAATTACAGCCGTGTAGTTTTGAAAGTTAAATTTAAGGGGTTAGTTTTGAGGGGTGAAATCGGAAGTGAAACAAAAAAATTTCAAAATCAGCGAGTAGGGTGTCAAATGAAAGCTTGAGAAAACACGAGCTCAAAAATATATATGTTATCATGTAATACTCGTGCAAAATTTCTTTATATTATTTTTAAAAAATTGACAAAAATTCTGGAATTTTCTCCATAAGGTGTAGACTGAATGAAAATTATGATAATTTATCTGGTATAGGTGTTAATAATAGTCTATCCACCTATCTGAATAGCACTAAGCTTATACAAATGGTAAAAGATACTAGTTCTATGAGGCGGAACCTGCAATTTCCAATTTTCCTAATGATATAGAAGTTCACGTTCACTGATCATCTTGTACCTCCGTACCAAAAATTTTTATTTTAAAAGCAATCAAATAGTAAAAGTTTACAAAAGAGTAAAAGACTATTGTTTTATAACTTTTAGAACACTTCTTTTAGTAGCATCATTTTTTTTATTAGAGTTAATATCTCACACTTTTTAGCACCTAATAAACTAATTATTTCCATTAATATTCAAGACTTGATATTAATTGGCTTAGATTCTCTATTTTGAATTTATAAAATACGGAATGTATATACGTAATCTACGATTTCAAGAACGTCTGATACAGAAATTATTTAAATTGATTGAAATAGGAAATTACTTTACTATGTCAAACTCACAATTGTCAACTTGGACTACACCCTCAAAAACCCACCAATATCAGTTCTAGTCAAAATCGAATATTCTTTCCCGCTTTTCTTGTTTTAACTTTCCTTTTTTAAAGGTAGTTAGTGTATTTGTAAAAAATCACAACTGAGATTCTTGATTTTCTTCAAGTTTTAAGACTCCTTGAACACGGAAAACATAGTCTCTGTATCTGTCACGAAATGAGATGTGAATTTCAAAACCTAATGAGGGGATAAAACTCATAGTTTTTTTTGAGCAATATCGCTGAAGGCGAAGGGGGTGGGGATTAATAAATTTTGTATGGTTTTAATATAAATGTGGTCATTTTTTCTGTTCTACTTTAAATATTTACGTAAAATATTTGTTTATTATCTCAACAAAAACATGTAAGGGATGGGTGAGGATATTAGAGGTTTTTGGAGTCGAGAAATTCAAGATTATTATTTCATTAACACCAGAAGGGAGTGAATGGGTTGGGGAGTCGTTAAATATTGTATAATTTCAATAATATTTTGAGAATTTTTACACGTTTTTTGGTTGACAAAAGTGACAAATTTTAAGCGTATTATTTATAGTATAATATATAAGGGGTTAATAGAGTGAGGTAGGATGTTAGAGAGGTTGCTTCATGTATATCCTGCTCTATGCCTTTTTCAAGGTTGCAAGGAATATGAAAATTATGGTTTTTTTTCATTACTATCAATTTTAGTAAGAAAATGGGGTTGAAAGAGACGTTAAAAGTAGGTGGCTCAGATTGTTTAAGTTTTTGTTGATTGTATTGACAATGCGATCAAGGTTAAAATGGCTGTGGTATAGAATAATATAAAACCATTTAACGATAATACCTATTTTAACTGGGAACTCGGAGTAAAGCTGTTACTGGAACAGCATGGTGTGTGGAAAATTGTAGAAAATAACTAACTTGCCGAAAATAAGAAATCTTATTGTATATTATCTTGCAGATAATATGTTGGAAATGATAAAAGTAAAATTATTGTTAAGAAAGTTATTAACATTTTAAGATGCACTTATCTGCAAATTGGAATTGCAAACCAGGTGTAACTGCAATAGAAGTTACGTAATTTGAAATTTATGGGTCAAGATTCATTTAATGACTCCATGGTTGATTTTGAGAAGTGGTGTTTGAATTATGTAGCTGTGGAAGTTCAATTGTTCAGTATCCTTGGATTTTGATAAAGTTATTAGCAGAGAAAACCAGGCAGAAAAATAGCTAAGGAGATGTAGTAAAAATCGCAGGTATTCTTTGATATTGAAGATAGACAAAATAAATTTAAACCTTTTCTACTGTAATAAAACGTATTTTGATGAAGCTAGACACCAAAAGAGCTTCTGGCACTGACAGTATATCTGCTATAGTACTCAAAAAATGCACGAGAGAAGTAACACCAGAATTTTGTATACTTTTCAACCTATCCTACAAAAAGAAAATATTTCCTTCCTGTTGGAAGTGCGCTATAGTTCAGCCAACACCCAAAAAAGGCAAGAAGACCTTGCCAAATCGACTGGTCAGTCGTACTCCTTCAAATAATAACAAAAATCATGGAAAAGGCTATCAATCAGCATCTTCTAAAACATCTTAAAGGATTGCACGTTATTAGCGACCATCAATATAACTTTCTTAAGCAAAGATCAACAATAAATCTTCTAATTTATGTAACATATGTTTGGTACAACGCAATTGAACACTTTGGAGGATCTTGAGCGGTTGAACTTGGTATATCTAAGGCATTCGACCGTGTTCGGCACGATGAATTGTTGGCTGAGCTACGCTCTTATGGTATGTCTGAAAAGTTCTATTTATGGCTCTCGTGTTTCCTTAGAGAGCGTTCTTTACGAGTGGCATTCTACAGATTTCTTTCTAATACCATCACTAGCAACGCCGATGTGCTCCAGGGCGCCCTACTGTCTCCTACTTTCTGTCTCATTTATATTAACGATCTGCTGGAAAGGACCAGGAATCCAATCTACAGCTTTGCAGAAGGCAGCAAGCCTATTTTTTTCATGCCCTTTGAACGCTCGAACATCGGCTATTCATGCAAATATCTGCACACAACAATCGTTTAATTTAACAAAGATGTAGAAGAAATTCCATCTTGGGATCACAATAACCAAGCAGAATGTGAGGTTACAAAAACCAAGGCGGCAGTTTTTTTTCTAAAAAAGTTAACGTTGTTGAGTTGGGTCGGGGTATTCCATTCTTCTAGCATCGTCATTCATTTGCTGTACGTTATTTTGGCATGTTGCAAGCATAGCAACAAGACCTCGAAAGCTGTGAATATTATTTCGAGCTTTATACTCCCCAGACTCCAACAACTGTTAATTCTGTACACAGCTCAAATTCGACCAGCGATGGAATGCTGCTCCCATGTTTGGGGCTTTGCTCCCAAACATACACTGAATTTGTTGGGTTCTATTCAGAAGAGAGCTGTTCGTCTGATTGGACACCCAGAACTGACCAGCACCCTTAATTTCTTGGAACATGGAAGAACAGTTGGCGACTTGAGTTCTACAAGCATTTTTATGGAAAGTATTCGATGAATGTAGCCCGCTTAATTCCTCCCAAAGCGGTGTATACTAGGAATACATGTCACGCTAACTCTTCACATCCGTATGAAGTACAATCCTTTTATGTGGAGTACCTCATTCCATTGGAATGATTTGCTCAGGACTGTGTTTTCCACCAAGTACAATTTACAGCAATACCAACGTGAATCGTTTTTTTCGCACACATGTCGCATGTCTCTGCAGCAAAAAGAAACAATTATTGACCATTATTCACACTTCACAGTCTATTACTTGCTCCAACATAAAAGTGAAGTTTTGGAAAAATAGTTGAAGCAAAATTTGATCGTAAACTCGAAATATTAAGATATGGTAATGGCGGATAACATACTTTAAAAGAATTTCAAATTTATAGTAACCAAACGGAAATAAGAATTGAATACTACTCAGTATATATCACCACTACACCAAACACTTTATTTTTGCACTAGACGCGCGTTTCGCTAACCATGTTAGCTTCATCAGGAGCTAACATCGACGCGCGTTTCGCTAACCATGTTAGCTTCATCAGGAGCTAACATGGTTAGCGAAACGCGCGTCGAGTGCAAAAATAAAGTGTTTGGTGTAGTGGTGATATATACTGAGTAGTATCATTGTGCCAAAGATTCCACATTCCCAACTTAGAAGAATTGAATAGTTTATTTCATACAATGCTCAACAAATCGGTATCTCGAAAGGTAAAATAGGACACTTATGGAAAGGGTTAGATGCTTAAGCCGTACAAACAACAGCTACCTTATAAATCGAACACCAACATAGATTCTTGAAAATACCAGGTGTACAAGCATAAAATGCGGATTTCAGACAACAGATGGTGCACCAATGCAGTTTGTGGTATAAAGATTTGACACTGCGCCATTTTGTTGTGTCATCAACAAGTGTCAGACGCGCACGAGTGATAAATTGGAAAAGTGTGTGCATAGTGTTGTGTTGTTGTGTTCAATATGTCGAAATTTATACCGAACAAAGAGCATTCGCGGACAGCATTAATTTTTGTTTTCATTTAAAGAAAACTGCTGTTGAATCCTACCGATTACTTCGAGAAGCTTATGGTGAACATGCTCCATCGTAAGATACGTGCGAACGATGGTTTCGGTGTTTCAAAAGTGGTGACTTCGATGTTGCAGACAAGGAACGTGGAAAACCGCCAAAAAAATACGAAGATGTGAAATTGCAAGCATTGTTGGACGAAGATGATTCGCAAACACAAAAACAACTTGCCGAGCAATTGGGCGTTAGTCAACAAACTGTTTCCAATCGGCTACGAGAGATGGGAAAGATTCAGAAAACCGGTAGATGGGTACCACATGAGTTGAACGACAGGCAAATGGAAAATCGCAAAAACACGTGTGACATTTTGCTCGTTCGGTACAAAAGGATGCAATTTTGCATCGTATAGTATAGGGGATGAAAAGTGGATTTATTTTGAGAATCCCAAGAACCAAAAATCATGGGTAGACCCAGGCGCACCATCCAAATCGACCGCAAGACCGAATCGCTTTGGCAGAAAGACGATGCTCTATGTGTGGTGGAACCGGAGGAGCGTGGTCTATTATGAGCTGTTAAAACCTTGGGAAACGGTTAATACTAAACGTTACCAACAACAATTGACCGATTTGACCCGTTCACTGCTTGAAAAAAGGCCGGAATACCGAAAGAGGCAACACAAAGTCATTTTTCTTCATGACAATGCTCCATCACATACGGCAAAACCAGTTCGCGACACGTTGGAAGCACTCAGCTGGGAAGTTCTACCTAATGCGGCTTATTCACCAGACTTGGCTCCTTTCGATTACCACTTGTTTGTACCACTTGTTTGCATCGATGGGTCACGCACTTGCTGAACAGCGCTTTGGTTAGTACGAAGATGTGAAAAAAATGGCTCGATGAATGGTTTGCAGCAAAAGGACAAGATTTTTACTGGCGTAGTATTCACAAATTGCCCGAAAGATGGGAAAAATGTATAACAAACGATGGAGCATACTTTGAATAAAGCACTTTTTATCATTGTTCCGAATTTAACATGTTTTTTTAGAAAAAAAATCCGCATTTCATAATTGTACACCTGGTAAGAGAACGCCTTCTGAAATATTGTATAGAACGAAGGTAAATATAAAAGAGATAATGGTATTTGAATGTAATGTCTATATACTCATTGCGAAAGAAGAAAGAATTCGAAAACTTGATACTCGTAGCAGTAAAATGTTGATAATGGGTTACACTGAAAATCAGTATAAAATATAGAATACTCAAGAAACAACTGTTAGAGACGTTATCTTGGATGAACCCTAAAGGTACGAACAAACACGTAAGTTGAACTTAAGGAAAGAAAGCAATGAATGGGGAAATAATAATTTAAATAGTGAAAAGAAAAGAAGAAGGAAGAAAATGATTTGGTTAATAGCAAAAGTTCAAATGACAGGTCTGGTGAAGCTGAAGAGCATATAAAAAAGATCAGAAGACGCAGAGGTGCATAAAAATTTCCTTAAAAATTGGAAGATTATGAAATTACATTAGATAATAGCGCTATCGGCTTTATGATAAAATTCCTCAATATATAAAAAAGCAATATCAATTGAAAAAGGTTGGAAAGAATCTGCTGATTGTGAGCTAAGTGTTTTAAACAAAAATCAGGCATGAGTAATAATGCCGTTTTCAAAAATTTAAACCGCATTTAATTTTAATGAGTATTTCATGAAACCGAAATTGACAGTAAATTAGTGAAAAATGCAAGGTTACTAGCACGTGACTACAAGCAGTGTAACCCTATTTTTACGAAATTTACGCTTCTATGATGAGAATGCTAACTATAAGAATTTTGTTGAGTTTAAGTGTTCATGAACGACTCTCTATTTCTGAATTAGACGATAAGTGTGTCTTTCTAAATGCTGAGTTGAAGAAAGTTATTTTGATCCTAATTGACTAAACGTTAATAATTCAAATAATCTGTACAAACTGAAGAAATCTCTGTATGGATTTCATCTTTATATTATAATAGTGATACATACCTACTAATTTATGTGGATGATCTGATTTTATTTTCTAGATCCAAATATAAAATGTATGATTAAAAACAGAGAGAATGAATTAATAAGATTTTTAGTTAAATTTAATGTGCTAGACAGTACAAAGTCCTTTATTCAAATTCATTTAGATGTGAAAATAAACTCAGAATTAAATGAAAATCTTCCCTATAGAGAATTAACAGATCATTTAGTGTATGTTCTGCCAGACAGTAGGCCCGATTTAAGCTCTAGTATAAGTTAATTTAGTCAGTTTCAAAATGGTTTTACTAAAGAACATTGAGTATTTTTAAACTGTGTTATAAGATATTTGAAAACACAAAACTATGGTTCTAATAATGTAAAATAATTTTATTGATAAGAATTTAATTCCTGCTTTTGTTGATGCGAATTTTGTAAACTATAAGAATGAGAGGAAAAACAATACCGGGAAAACAAGTAACTGTTATTCTTTTAAGTGCAAAATTGGAGTATGCTACTCTTTAAAATGGTTTCACAGAGTATATATTGCACAATTTGTACAGGAAATTCTAAATAGAAACACTTTCCTATGAAAATGAGGATAATCGATCCACTATTAAAACGGCATGTACTTTGGAAAGAGAAGAACAAAGCATGTTGATGTCAAACATCATTTTATTAGAAATTATCTTGAAAACAATTTAGTATATTTAACTTATATATGTTCCAACGTCTGAATAGTCAGCTAATATTTTTAAAACGATATGACTTGTGGCAAAATGTCGGTATTTTAGAGAAAAGTTAAATGTAGTTACTGAATCATTTTTTTAAGTTTTACAATAATAATGTTATACTTGTTTTGAGTTTTATAAGATATTCCAGGATTGAACGGTGGTCTTAATGTATAACAATCTGCAATATTATATTTTAGTTAAAATAAGTAGTTAATATATGCCTGTAATCTTTGAAGGGTAGCTGCGATTTCCTTAGAAAGTACAACAACCGATTGTAAAACGTTTACGTCATTGTTGTGAAGAATTTTTATATATTATATAAAAAAAGTCCAAGTATTATTTCTTAGTAAAATAGATCAAAGCGAACATGAGTTATTCTTGCTTTTCTAGAAAACCCATGTGCCACCGAATACTGCCCGTAAGACTCTGAAATATATATAAGGAGGGCAGGCTCCATTAAATATCGCCAAGAGGCCATAAGACTCCACTTCTCATGACGCATAGCATCCCTCACCCATCAACACGTTTACATGTATCTAGTCCGATTAGCTTCAGTTCAAGAATTTAAGTCCCAATATCTCAAATTTTTATGTACACTCCTAGGCTAAATTAGAATAGGATACGTTTAAGTTGTCTTTTATATATTTCGAGCATTTGTATTTATAGATTAACATATGTTGTAAAAGTAGTTTAAGAGCGTAATCTTAACTAAGAAGGGAATAAATGAAATTAAGTATAATGAAATAAACATGTAGTTTCCATAAAGCCACACGGTGTCGAATAAAAACAAGAATGTATAGAAATTCGAATAGCATGCGGTAACGTAAAGTAAAGAAGTGAAAAGTTGCTGAAGAAATTCAAGAGGACTTAGAGAGTACTAAGGAGAGGTCTGTACCATCGTACGCTACTGTTAAACGATGATCACGTCTCTTTTAATAATGACAAGATTAAGTTGAAGATGTTGGTCATCCTAGTCTATGTCACACAGTAGTGATGAAAGAAAATATTATACAAACTAATTGGTGACTCGAGATCGTAGGAATGGTATAAGACAGATAGAAAGCAACTATTATCTGTTTAGGAATTTGAGAAGATCACGATGGATCCCGACATCAATAGTGTCGGTCAATATCTATCGCTGATGCATACAAGCATTGTTAATTAACACAATGATGTCTATTGTTTATTTATCGCTAATTTGAGCATTTAAACCGCTCCAAAAGAATGACCCCGATAAGGTGTCTAACACTAAATTGGCAACAAGCACAACACGAAGACAACAGTTAAAAGTTTAGACTCAACTACCGCCGATACGTATATTACAACTAATTGTTAACGTTAGGTGAAATCGAAAATTATGAAACTTTTAATCTATTATTTTGCATTAACAAAAACAAAACATATATTTGTAATATATGATCTTCAGAACTTGCCAGTAGCAACTGGTGGTAATCTGTGATCTTCGCAACCCGTGAATAACAATTAGACGGTTGAACCCTACTGGACTGGAAGGAAAATTAATTATAGATTCGTAGACTACAATAGTGTGTTCTAATGTTAATATTTAGGCTTGCATTTTACTCTATCGCTATGAAACCCTTTAAAATATATAAAAAATCGCCTTAAAATTTAACCGGCAGTTTCAAAAGAAATAGCAAACATACATCCTGATGCCCATATTTGGGTTAAAAAGTCTTTTGTATTACCATTCTATCACCTACGGCTTACTAATTTACAGAGAATGTGTTGGAAAGTTCTGCTTGTGTTTCAGGAGATGCTAGTAGCCTATAAAGCTGTACTACCACACACCGCCAATTATCCTGCTTGTAGTTTGTACATATAAACAAACTATCACTAGTAAGGTACTTCTCATCAACATACGATATAAATGGAATGTAGAGGTAAAAATAATCTAATAAATAATAAATTAATAAAAAGAGAAGTTTTGGATCGCCAAATTTAGGCGTTGAGTTCGCTCCTTAAAAATGTATTTCTTCCAAAAAATATATATGCCATTTAGTCTTTAATACTGAACAAATATTAAATATTGAATAGGTAGGCGGTATCCTTGCCGTATTTAGAGTACTCAGTATAATTTTTCTCATTTTAAACTTTGCAATAGAATGAATTTATAATTTCCTAATATTTCCAGCCCTAAGAATGAATAAGAGTAATTCCCATTGCAGATACAGTCTATAAATTGACTTAAGTTCCAATATTTCAAAAATATCTTTTATTTATTCCTTATTCTTGCAACTCTGCAATTCTTAAGAGATAAGCTTAGAGCAAAATAAATATAAATAAACCAAGCGAAGTTTCAGCGTTCCTATCTCCTCATTGCTTTTCTTCTTCACATCAGTGCACGTCTCTATTTTGATTTAATCCTTTATGAAATCCAAAAACGTTTTTTATATTATTATATGTTATAATTAAAAAATTAAGAGTAAGGAAGAACCTTTTCTCTATTTTTATTGACAAATTAATAATATATTACATCGATAAGTGCAATGCAATTTATCTATAATATATATAAAATGCAACGTCTGTCTGTCTGTCTATCTGCCCATTAGTGCGTTTATCACGCGAGAACCACTTATCCGATTTACGTGTCTTTTTTTAAATTCATACATACGAGTATATTCTTTGGTCAGGTAATATAATAATAATGTATATCTATGATATATATTAAATGCAACGTCTCTCTGTCTGTCCATTAGTGCGCTTATCCCTCGAGAACCACTTATCCGATTTACGTACTTTTTTTTTAAAACATACATATGTTCTCTGGCCAGGTTATAGGCTATATTTTATTACGATAGGTAGCATAAGGAATGAGCAGTGACGATAATAGTAAATGAAGTCGGAAAAAAGTTTGCAGTTAGCGCGTTCCCTTGCAATACACAGCCAAACCATTAAATATGGAACAATATTATGTAGCAAAGAATATCTATAATCTATAATATATATAAAATGCAATGTCTCTCTGTCTGTCTATCTGCCCATTAGTGCGTTTATCACGCGAGAACCACTTATCCGATTTACGTGTCTTTTTTTAAATTCATACATACGAGTATATTCTTTGGTCAGGTAATATAATAATAATGTATATCTATGATATATATAAAATGCAACGTCTCTCTGTCTGTCCATTAGTGCGCTTATCCCTCGAGAACCACTTATCCGATTTACGTGATTTTTTAAATTCTGGTTCTCTGATCAGGTTATAGATATATATATATATATATATATATATATATATATATATATATATATATATATATATATATATATATATATATATATATTTTATTACATCTCAATATATATAAAATGCAACGTATTTCTGTCTGTCTGTCTATCCGTTAGTGCGCTTATCACTGGAGAACCACTTATCCAATTTAGGTACTTTTTTTTTAGAACATACATATGTTCTCTGGTGAGGTTATAGGCTATATTTTATTACAATGGGTAGCATAAGGAATGAGCAGTGACGATAATAGTGAATGAAGTCGGAAAAAGTTTGCCGCTAGCGCGTTCTCTTGCCATACACAGCCTAAACCATTAAATATGGAACAATATTATGTAGCAGAGAATATCTATAATCTATAATATATATAAAATGCAATGTCTCTCTGTCCATCAGTGCGTTTGTGATGCGAGAACTACTTATCCGATTTACGTGTCTTTTTTTAAATTCATACATATATTCTTTGGCCAGGTTACATAATAATAATAATAATTTATATCTCTAATTTATATATAAAATGCAACGTCTCTCTGTCTGTCTGTCCGTTAGTGCGCTTATCACTCGAGAACCACTTAGCCGATTAACGTGTTTTTTTTTTTTTAAATTTATACATTTGTTCTCTGGCTAGCTTATCTATAATCTTCTATCTATAATATATATAAAATGCAACGTCTTTCTGTCTGTCTGTCTGCCTGTCTCTCTGCCTATCTGTCTGTCTATCCGTTAGCGCGCTTATCACTGGAGAACCACTTATCCGATTTACATGCTTTTTTTTAAAACATACATATGTTCTCTGACCAGGTTATAGGATATATTTTATTGCGTTAGGTAACATAAAGAATAATCAATGGCGATAATAGTGAATCAAGTCGGAAAAAAGGTTACCGTCAACGCGTTCTCTTGCAATACACTGCCTAAACCATTAAATATGAAACTATATCATGTAGCAAAGAATATAATATATAAAATGCAACATCTCTCTGTCTGTCCGTTAGTGCGCTTATCACTTGAGAACCACCGATTTAAGTGTTTTTTATAAATTTATACATATGTTCTATATAATTTGATATAAGCCTAGATAATGGGAGATAAGGTGAGATAACGGGAGATAAGTATAAATAATGGGAGATAAGCAGAGATAAGTCTAGGTAATGGGACTTATGGTGAGATAATGGGAGATAAGGAGAAATAATGGGAGATAAGGAGAAATATTGCGAGATAAGTCGAGATAAGCCTAGATAATGGGAGATAAGGTGCGATCATGGGAGATAAGGAGAAATAATGGAAGATAAGGAGAAATAATGGGAGATGAGCAGAAATAAGCCTAGATAATGGAAATTATGTAGAGATAATGGGAGATAAGAGGAAATAATGGCAGATATTTTATTACGTTAGGTAACATACGGAATAAGCAGTGACGATAGTAGTGAATCAAGTCCACGCGAGCGGAGCCGCGGGCACGGCTAGTTTTTTATAAAAGAAATATTTAAACATTCAAACTTATTGGAAGTGTGAAGATAACACATGGGCTGAAAAATCCCGGGCCTAACACATAGATGGCGCTAGTTTTATTGCAGTCACCTTTTTTTCAGTTAATACTAACCTTCAAAAGACAGCTGTTAAAATTTCATGATATTCTATTCATTAGTTTGTGAGTTATTGTGCTAAGAGTGACGCTACTTTTGTTATTTTCAAAACAATGGATCAAAAACAATTTCGTGTTTTAATTTTACACTGCTTCTTGATGGGAAAAAATACCGTTCAAGCGAAGCAATGGCTTGAAAAGTGTTATGGGGACTCCGCTCCATCAGAAACAACAATAAAACGTTGGTTTGCTGACTTCAAACGTGGTCGTAGAGACACCGATGATGCAGAACGCAGTGGACGTCCAAATGAGGCGGTAACACCAGAAAACATCAAAAAAATCCATAAAATCGTTTTGAATGATCGAAAAGTGAAGTTGCGTTAGTTAGCTGACATCGTAAAGATATCAAAAGAACGTGTTGGCTTTATATTGCATGAGCATTTGACTATGAGAAAGCTCTGTTCAAAGTGGGTGCCGCGTTTGCTCACTGTTGATCAAAAACAATAACGTGTTGATGATTCTGAGCAGTGTTTTGGCCATGTTTAAACGTAACAAACCGGAATGTTTGCGTCGATATGTGACAATGGATGAAACATGGATCCATCACTTCACTCCGGAATCAAAACGATCGTCATCTGAGTGGACAGCAACTGGTGAACCTCGTCCAAAGCGCCCGAAAGCACAACAATCGGCTGGAAAGGTTATGGCCTCGGTATTTTGGGATGTGCGTGGTGTAATATTCATCGACTATCTTGAGAAAGGAAATACCATCAACAGTAAATATTATATAGCGTTATTGGAGCGTTTGAAGGCCGAAATTGCAAAGAAACGACCGCATATGGCAAAGAAAAAAAATTTTGTTTCATCAAGACAACGCACCGTGTCACAAGTCAATCAAAACAATGGCAAAACTACATGAATTGAACTTCGAATTGCTCCCACATCCACCGTATTCGCCAGATTTGGCTCCCAGCGACTACTGGCTGTTCGCAGACCTGAAAAAAAAAAATGCTCGCCGGTAAGAAATTTCGCACGAATGAAGAGGTTATCGCTGAAACTGAGGCCTATTTTGAGGCAAAAGATAAATCGTTCTACAAAAGTGGTATTGAAATGTTAGAGCGGCGCTGGAATGATTGCGTGGCTCTTGATGGAGATTACGTTGATGAATAAAGCTAATTTTTGAACCAAAAAAACCGTGTTTTCTTTGTTAGGCCCGGGACTTTTCAGCCGATGTGTTATATGTTTTATACTTAAAAATTTCTATACCTATTGGAAACCCAAAAGACTTTTTCGATGACATATATAGCATCGAAAGTACATCATTATTTAATGTCTTAACAATTCTTCAAGACGTGCGCTTAAACTCAGTAAAAAATCATTCTCTTTTCTAATTCTAGGGGAATTAGAACGGGAACATATGCCCCTAAAGCGTTAGAGAAGCGACGTACGTACGGAAAAAAGCGATTCACGTTGGTCTTGAATTGCTGTAAATTGTGTGGGCAAATCATTTCAAAGGGATGAGGTTCTCCATATAAAATACTGCTTGAAAAAGGGTTGTACATTGACAAGCTGTACTTCATACGGATGTGAAGTATTAGCGCAACGAGTATTCCTAGCATATACCACTTTTGGAGGAATTAAGCGAGCTACATCCATTACACTTTTCATAAAAATACTTGTAGAATAGACTCAAGCCGCCAACGGTTTTTTGGATGTGCCAATGAGTCAAGGTTGCTGGTCAGTGCTGAATCTCCAATCAGGCAAACAGCCCTTTTCTGAATAAAATCCAACAAATGCAATATATGTTTAGGAGCAAAGCTCCAAACATGGGAGCAATATTCCATGGTTCCAGTGTGTAAAGTTTTCTAGTTCTTAATAATATTCTCAGCTCCTGAGATGCTCTCATTGCAATGCTTCCAACATGTTCATGCCAAGACATACGCGTCCAAAGTGAAAGAAGAAATAAGCTTACAGTCATCTTCAAGCTATAAATTGGATGCCTGATTCTTTCCAGCAGATCGTTAATATAAAAGAGAAAGATAGTAGGAGACAGTATGGCGCCTTGAGGCACGCCAGAGTTGATGGTAAAGGTGTTAGAAAGAAATCCGTCAACTGCCACTTGTAAAGAACGCTCTCTGAGAAAATTCGAGAGCCATAAACAGAACTTTTCAGACATACTATAATAACGTAGCTTAGCCAATAATCCATCATAACAAACACGGTCGAACGCCTTGGATATATCAAGTGCAACCGCTCGAGATTCTCCAACGTTGTTCCAAACACATGTTACATAAGTTAGAAGATCTCCTGTTGATCTTTGCTTACATCAGCCAGATTGATGTTCCCTTATAATATTGAAGGCTTCAATATATTTTGGAAGATGCCGATTGATAGCATTTTCCATAACTTTTGATATTATTGAAAGCAGTGTGACTAGTCGGTAATTCTTTGGCAAGGTCTTCTTGCCTTTTTTGCGTATCGGCTGAATTGTAGCGCCTTTCCAGCAGGAACGAAATATTCCCTTTCTGTAGAATAAGTTAAAACGTCTACAGAAAACTGGTGTTAGTTCTCTCTCGCATGTTTTGAGTACTATGGCAGGTATCCCGTCAGCGCCAGAAGCTTTTTTGATGTCTAGCTTCACTAAAATACGTTTTGTGATACGCTATTTGAAGATAATATCGGAGATCCTTAACTGCACTATGGAAATAGTTGGTGGTGTTTGTCTTTGGAAATCAATAGTAGAATGTGAAGCAAAAAGTTCAGCTAACAAATTGGCTGTTTCCACTGGTATTGTTGCAATAATGTTATCTGGCAGTGTAAGTAATGGTATAGCGCTCTATAGCTACACTGAATTACACTTAAGGCGAATTTTGGTCCCGGTACTACTGAAATATAAATACCTCATTCGAATACATGGAAGCAAATAAAAATGCCAAATCCGTTTAAAAATATGGACCATCAGCCTACAACATTGTAAACAAAAGAGCGCATGGAAGAAGTTTATAGCAACCACAATTTGAAGGGACTAACAATGTCAATTATTCCCGTCAATTTCTGGTTGCTATAAACATCTTCTCTACGCTCTTTTATTACAGTGATCTAAATAGGTAATCTCTTTAATCAGAAATGCAAATTAACAATACCAATCCAAACAGACCATTAATCCTTCAAAATTCTGGTTGCTCTGGGCTATGGTAATTAATAGAGAAACACCATTTCACAACACTGTAGACAAGAGAGTGCAACAAAAATGTTTATAGCAACCAGAATTTGGTGAGATTAACAACTATGTTAATTCCATCAAAGTTACCATAAACATCATCTTTGCGATATTGTTTTTTATAGTGTTGCAAAATAGTGGTCCTTGTTAATTACAAACGCGAATAAATATCTTTTCTGTCCTGTTTTGTTTAAAGTGTTGTAAAATGGTGGTCCCTTTTATTTACAAAGACCGTAATTCCATTAAAAATTGAACGCAGCTGTACACCTATAGCGACGTTTTTTGTTATTTTCAGATGTATTTAAATTGAGCCTTTGTGTTTGTTTCGGATTGGTTACGTCGCGTTAATGTATGTGCACTGGACTATATGTCATATAAATACATAATAAAGTTAAAATCTGTATTTGTATTTAAATGTTAACTTAATGTAATGTTTATAAAGTGATTCTAGAGCTTTTACAAATATACCTTGTCTTGGTTAGTAAACTAGTCTTCGATAACATTTATTACGTCTTCATTTAAATGATTTTTTTTTTTATTTTTGGTAGTAGGTAGTAGTCTGATGGAAATAAATCAGTTAAATGGCAGAATTAATAGGCCCAAATACAGCATCACTTTAGATATTTTACCTCGCCGTTTTACTACAATTTTTTTAAAAAGTTTAGTTAGAAATGAAGAGTAATATTATCCAGATCAAATTTTGCTTTGTCCCAAGTAATCTTCCTTATTCCAAAATACGGAAGTAAGAACTTGTCCTGATGATTTCTGTGACCGAAAGTTTTTGGGGGAGATGAGCCATGTTTCCACTCCTTCGAGTGTTATTTTGTCTCTGAATCAAAATAATAGACTCACGTTTCATTCATAGTTACTATTCGATCCAAAAAATTAGATAAGTCCTCTTCAAAAGGGCTACAGATCAATTTAAATATTGTGACTCTAGGTTATTTTTGGTCGACGTTCAGACATATAGAGATCCATTTATCTGATCATTTTCTCATACCCAAATCAAAATGGACAATGTGAAAAACACGTTTGTCTGACATATTCAGAGTGTCTGTTATACAATTCGTAAATTCTACAAAAATCATTTCAGGCACGTCCTCAACATTCTCTCGGGTAGACATAGCAATGAGTCTTTCAGCACGGTATTCATCACTAATGTCGATTCTTCCTCTCTTTCTCCTTCTCCTGGCGTATAAAGGACATTGTTCCGTCAATGTAAGAAGCATGTCATCGTAACTTTCTTTAACGGACAGTCCTTTCAAGAAGAAGCGCTTTATTACCAATCGATATTCGATTTTATTAAATTCAAAATTTTTGGCTGCCATATCTTCTTCCAAAATTCACTAGCAAATAGCACAATAAAATCTATATTTCTAAATTCTGTATACGTATTTATTAAATAATAAATAATAATAACTAAAATACTGCCCAAAGCAACTGCATTTGTTTTTGAGATAGGAAAGTGATCTAAGCTAACTAGTGATCACTACTCAGTACTATAAAATTTTTTATTTAAAATGACAATAATGCCATAAGAAACTTTTGTTTTAGTTTACTTTCGTTGTACTACCATATCCCTTACCAAATTTTGAAAAATTGATATTGGCTATAAAGACTTTTACTTCAAAAATATCCGACGTATGCTGTGTTTTATGAATAAATGCCAACAGACAAGAGGCCCAAAATAAAGAGATGTCACTAATGAAGGAGAAATATCTACTTATTTCTTTTTATTCATTCAGTCTAAATTCTTGGTTCAGTAGGTCATTTATCAGGTTTGGTTTAGGTAATTCTCCCAAAGATTTTGGTATTTCGAGTCATTGTTTATCAAATCTTTTTGTATGTATATTTATCCGTGCTCACTGCTGCTATTTTCAGAGCTTTTGGAAGCTATATTTACTACTCAGTATATATCACCACTACACTAAACACTTTATTTTTGCGCTCCACGCGCGTTTCGCTAGCCATATTAGCTTCATCAGGAGCGATGATTGACTGAGTCAAATCTGAGTTAATCATCGATCCTGATGAAGCTAACATGGTTAGCGAAACGCGCGTCGAGTGTAAAAATAAAGTGTTTGGTGTAGTGGTGATATATACTGAGTAGTATCATTGTGCCAAAGATTCCACATTCCCAACTTAGCTATATTTACGTTTAAACATCTGTATGCACTGTCAAATTGTTAGACATGCTCAAATTTTAACAGAAGTCGCTGCAAGCCATGCTTCTAACGGTCTATAAAAAATAAAAAGCATCCCATGCAAAAATATACAGGAGTGAAAATTCTTAATACTTAAAGACTGATTATGGTTCTTAGGATTCAAGCGTCAATATCGACGTACTTTCCAAACCTTTAGTTACGATTGCATTAAACCGTTTCAGGGAATCATGCCTCATTTATTTTTTGGAGGGGAGTATTATTATTCTCTAAGTTTTAATTATATAACATAATTTACTAAAATCTTTTACAGCTTTTCGGCGAATATCTTAAATGGTCAAGCATATTTTTGAGGTATACGCCGTTATCCCTTTCGAACTTCTGTTCAGAACCGTTTAGAAGAGAAGTTCTACATATTGCTGTTAAAAAGTTCAATTGTACGAATAGATCTCCGAGAAATTATAGTCGTGAACTAAAAACATATATTATTCAGATATGAATGAAATGAATTTTATATAAATGAAATTAACAATTTAGTTTTGGATACCATATAGTTAAATAGGAAAAGAAGGAAACAATTATAAATAAAAAACGTATTTTTATTTTGTTAAACGGGTCACTATATTAACAAATAAACGAAAAACATTAAAAAGCCTCTGAACAGTTTTGGCTGGTTGTCATTAGAAAGATTTTGCAATGCTTATTTTGGTAGGCCTAGGTCCTTAACTTTGTTCCAAGCATGCGCAATAGAAATTAAACTTAGCTGTTATCGTTATTTGAAGCTTGCACCCACCGTTTGGAGTTTGCGGAGTATTGAAAATAAAATAAGAGAAACCTTTAATAAGTATAACGATTTCCCTTAGTTAGGAACTTATAAGAGATGTTATTTGGAGTTTATTATTCTAATCTCTATTATGGTAGGGTCTGTTTTTCTCCTACTTAAGTGTACAGATCACTAAGAAAATACAGAAAAATTGATATATTTTATTGCAAATAACACTAACAACAGTTAATTAGTTCAGATTATGTTAGAATTTTTGCGATCTTTGGCATAATGGTATTACAGAATTGGAGGTATATTCGGAAAGTAAGGTTACAACGCGCATGTAACCCCGACGATTTTTTTTTCTAAGTTAGCACTCCTGCATGCAGAGGAGGTCCTAACGAAGACAGCGAGCGACTGTTGGAATTAGTAACCTAGCTGGTTTCATCAGAATCGTTTGACTTCATTCATTCCCGATCCCACCAAGTGCGAGGTGCGCGCTATCTTGCGATTGCTAAAAATGAGACCGCTGCAAACATTTACCGTGAAATTGTTTCTGTTTACGGTAATGTGATGTCTCGTCAAAGAGTGGCAAAGTGGTGTCAATATTTAAAAAAAATAAAAACGGTCGAACAAACGCTCAGAATGAAAAAACTGAGGGGGGAGACCATTGATTGTGGGTGATGAGTTTGCTCAAAAAGTTGAAGAGACTGCCGTATGACTCTGAATGAGCTTCACGAGAAATGTCCAGACGAACTGTGCTTTATGAAAAATTGGCCGAAAAATTGAAATTTCGAAAACTGTGCCCGCGGTGGGTCCCAAAAAGGCTAACGGACGAATACAAAATTAATCGAGTTTGTGCAGCTCAGGAGTTTCTCGACCGTTATGAACTCGAAGGGGAAGATTTTCTTGACTGAATAGTGACAGGTGATGAAACATGGGTTGCACTCTACAGACCGGAAAGCAAAAGACATTCGATACAGTGGACGCACGGGTTCTCCGTCCGCACCACAGGCTGAAAAAAAAATCATGGCAACATTTTTTTGGGATCAAATACGGATACTACTCGTCGATCTTTTGACTTCGGGTGAAATCATTATTGCTGACCGATACTGCGAGATTCTTAAAAGGCTGCGTCGAGCCATTCAGAACAAAAGGAGAGGGCGACTAACGAAGGGAGTTTGCCCGTTACACGATAACGCCCGCCCCCATACCACACTCAAAACAACACATTTCCTCACCTTTTTTTGTTGGGATGTTTTGAACCATCCCACTCACAGTCTAGTCCTCGCACGGGGCGACCTTTTTACATATGGGAGGAAAACGTTTTTCCAGCGATGAGAAGGTGAAGAATGCGGTGCTTGAATGGGTAGCGAAGTTAGCGGCAGAGACGACTATCGCAGCTATAAAAAATTGGTTGCACGACTCACTAAAAAGCAGAGAACCCCAAGGCGATTTTGTGGAGAAATAGCTGAGTACTACGGTATTATTTCCTGTAAATTTAAATAATAAATATGCATTTTTCAATTTTTAATGACTATTGTAACCTTACCTTCCGAATATAGCTCCTAGTTATCACCACGACAACAAACACTTTGTTTTTGCACCTTACACGCGTTTTTCTAACAAAGTGAGCATCATTACGAGTGATGACCGATTGTCGACTTACTAGTCGTTCCTAATGATGCTAATATGTAACACGTGTCTAGTGAAAAAATAAAGTGTCTGGTACAGTGGTGATAAATATTGTGTAGTTCTAATTTCAAATGAAATTTTATTTATTTCACATTCGTATTAACTTAGAGATATTGAAAGAAGTGATAGAGACCTGCTAGACACAACTTTAATTTCGAAACTTGTGTTGACATATTAAATAGATACTAATAACCGGGGTGCTTAATTATTTTCATTCTACTGACATCAGTGCGTCGTGCTGGAATGAAAAAAAATTCCCGCCCTAAGTTTGTAGAAGATGAATACTAACCTAACCTTACTTTTATTTTATTTTATTGCATGTGAGACATAAGCGTTGCAGAATCTCTCTATTCTTCACCTAATTGTATTCTTGTAGGTATCTAAATATAAATCTTTATCCAGAATACCATGTAACGAACTTCTGACTACATTTACGTTACTCGATCGTTTGTTGATTGAAGGATCGACATATTCGCCAACTGATACTAGAACGCACATTGCTTCTTCATATTCTTGTTCGCTTTGGCCAAACGAGTTTCTTCAAACGTCTGCGCTCATTTTAATCAGTTGGATACTCGGTGCTGTATCAATAATATTGAACGAGAAACTTTGGATAGTCTTAGAAATAATATTTTTGTAAAACTCCTTTAAAATTAAGTTAATTGGCTTAATAAATTCGAACTTATTTATAGAATAACAGTATTGAACGAAGACATATTTAATTGCGATATTTTAAAGATCTGCGACGTAGTCGATTTTTACTTACGGTAATATTGGTGGTCATCAATAATATTCAAAAATTGCAAAAATATTACATTTCCTAAATTTAAAATTTATGTAGGATAAAATCAAATATGCATCTTTTAAAAATGTTTTACCTCCTTTTTTACTAAAAAGCCGTTATTTCGTTACCAAATGGATACAAAGACAAGCAAGCTTTTACGGCCTTTCTTAAAGTTGCTCCTCAACCCGTAATCTAGAGTTAAAATTTTCCATGTGTGATGTAGACCATAACCCGAATCTCTATTAATACTGATACGATGTTTGTAAATTTCGATTAATTCCCTAGACTGTAACTTATAAAAATTTGAGAATGTGAAGTAAAGACGATCAGCTGCAGTTGATTATAGAATTTGTTTCTTCGTGATATGTCTTCCATGTTCCTAAATTCTTATATAGATTTCCTAGTTTTTCCTACAAACAAAATATCACATAAAACAGGACATTTTATAGACTTCTTCAGTTTATATTCTGTATTTATTAGCGATCTCAAGTATTGTCCTACAAGTGTTGAGAATTGTATAAATATTTAATCTTTTACACAATTTGGCTATTTTGACAGTAGTATTTTGTAGGTAATATTAAACTATGCTATTCTCTGGTGGATTCTTATTACTTGTCTGTAAGTCTAGTTTTTAAATTAAACGAATATCTAACATTATCACTGCAATATCCATCAATTTTTAAAGCCCTGATTGGTTTATCTGTTTCTGATAAGGCAGAATATTCTTCAAATATTAATAAAGCTGTAATTCCTACGAATTGATAATAAAAAAAAAATTGAGAAGATAGTGGTGTGAGTTAGCATTCAGACATCTATTAGTATGATTTGGAATCTCGAAACCAAATGTCGCAAAATCATTTCGTTAAGTCTCTACCGCAAATTTTGCGTTTAAATATTGTTGATTGAGGTGATCAAAAAGGCTTCAGGTTTTCTTCAGAATGTCATCACATACCAAACCTGTCGTCAGTCTATCGGCACAATTTCTTTTCTTTTAGACTAGCTATTTTCAAAGCCTACCAAGGCAAGGTGTACCATCACAGGAGTCAGTGGAGAACACATGGTTCCTTTTGAGGATTGTCCATAAAAGGTTCGTTGAAAAATGAAATATGTAAAAGGCAAACATACTTCTATTAAATTTACCAAAGTTGAATGAACGGTATTGTGCCGGAATGAACTAAATCGTTAATTGAAACATTTATATAATGTGATTTAACAACAAGACTGGCTAAAATATCTCCAGATTGAAATTTTGACCAGTTTCTATAATATCAAACACATTCCGGCATAATAATCATAATTCATCTTTTGTAAATTTAATGGAAATAATTCTGCCTTCTACATATTTTATTTTCTAAGGAAAATTTTAGGAATAAATTCTCCTGTAGTGATCAATATTTACTTGGGAGCTTGTGAAAAAGAACCTTATCGCCATATCTTCTAAAATTAAGATGATAGTGGGCGAAAAGGAGGAGTAACCGCTTTTTGGACATTTGGTCTACAAAAAGTCAATTCATATTATAAAATTCCCAGTTCATGTGGTGCCGTGTATGTAGTAGAAGATCAACTCGAACTATTAAACGCGAAAGTTGTATCAAAAAGGAATAAACTGTACTATTAGCTGTAGCTGAACATCAACACTGTATAAGTGATATACAATCTCAAATAATAAACATCTCTGTATATGGCTAGTCGTAGGCGAAGCGTCAAAAAGTCACTCTAATTTGACAAGATCTCATGTCAAAAATTGTAATTTCTCATTAAATCGATATTGCTTATAACTTCTATATCCTCTTAAACATTTGTAACACATTTTCATCCAAGCAAAGTACTTAAAAAGTAAACACTATCCTAATCATTGCTTTTCTTCATTGTCATATATCGAAATATTCATTTGTTTCGGTATATAATCAACATTATATTAACCCCTAAATTCTTGTAAATAAACGTTTTAATAAAACATCCAAGCACAGCAATTAAAAAGCAAATGTTCTCAAAATCATTTCCCTTCTCCATTGCCATGAATAGAAATGTTCATTTAATTCGCATTCGCATAATATAACGCCACATTATTTCAAAGACCGCAATCCTAGGGCGTCTTTTCCAACAAATTAAACTCAAAGACATGG
This sequence comes from Pachyrhynchus sulphureomaculatus, assembly GCA_019049505.1. Taxonomy (NCBI): domain Eukaryota; kingdom Metazoa; phylum Arthropoda; class Insecta; order Coleoptera; family Curculionidae; genus Pachyrhynchus; species Pachyrhynchus sulphureomaculatus. Next base: position 140,307,623 of record CM032447.1, read on the forward strand.
AAATAAAATGATGCTTTAAAGGAACTGCAGCAGATTCTCAATGAACCGACATGGCATAACATCGTAATATGAATGCATAAAAACAAAAAGGCTGAGTCTGCCTTAGAAGTGATGACGATAACAATTTTTTGAAGTCCGCTCTTTGAAATTTATTCAAATAAATTTGGACTTTCCAGTATAGTGAACGATGGCCCTATTAATTTTTATAAATATTATAGTGTATTATAACAATAATTAAGAACTTTATTTTTATTAACAACAATTAATAAATAAACTAATCAATATCAGTAATAATAATATTAACACTTAAGATTATTTATATAAAAAAGTACGTCGGCAAAACAGGGTAGGATTAAAATTAATAGTTGATCATTCTTCCAAGTCACTTTTGAAAGCACTGTAGCCTAATTTCTTTTAGATTAGATGGTATATTATAATAAATAAATGGACAAATCTATTTCAAAGAAGATTTGTATTTCTCGATTTGATGAATGTGTATGTCTAAACCATTTTGATTTCTTGTGTTAAGATTATGAATGGTATTTCTAAATTGAATTCTATTAAAGAAATGGTCAGGTTTCTATTCTAAAATTATCTTATTTATAAGATAAGTTAGGTGTATTTGTATATTTACGTGACTGTATTTTGTAAACCCTGTTGAAAATCTGGCGCAATTATTGTGAAGAATCTGTAGTATTTGTTTAATTACCACTTATGTTGTTTATGGCAATGTGTTATTTAAATTTTTTAAAATTTTATAAAATTACCACTAAGAGTGACTTTAAAATTAGAATTATTTTTAATTTTCACATAATCTATGGCCGATTAAAAGTAAAGTAGTTGTTATTTTATTCATCATCTGTGAGGGATGATCATTTATAATTCTAGAAATGAGAAATAGATTTTCATTGGTCAAGGATACAAAATTGACTGGAAGGTAAATCATCAACAAGGGCTAAAATTTTCCTATATCTGCTACAGAAATGAAATTCAAAGGTATATAAGATAAATAATAAGGGGCAATAACAGATCCTTGAGGAACCACCTTCTGATGCTGGTGGAGAATTTGACATATCGACTTCGGTTAAGATTTTTGTAATCTGATTTCTATAAAATAAATAATTAGCAAACTACTGAGAAGTTTGTACACTAAAGTAAATAGATCTATGCTTAATTAATTATGTCATTATTCAAAGAAATAAAACTTTTAGCGGGACCATTATATCATCTTTAAATTTACAAATTATAATTGTTTTACTGAAATTTGCCCTGAAATCTGTGATAGTACTTTTTTCAATTTGATTAAATACGCAGATCCTAAAATCTTAGAAACTGTACAGAAATTAAGCGACAGTAATTTATATTGTGAGCATTATGAACTTTTAGAATTGTTAGAATAATACTAATTGTCCGAAAATTTGGGGAACAGTTTTTTTTAACATCCGAGTAATTATATCATCGGTCTACAGGAATTTGTTTTAATTATAGGTAAAAAATGGCAATACTGTAACTTGAAATAGGTTTTAAATTTATTGTCTTGTTAGATATTAGAATATTTATTATTGAAATGAAATGAAACTAAATATAGACATGCTGAAAAATATTGCAGAGTTTATAGATAAATTATTTAAATCCTGTGCACTAAAATTTTCTCTCGCATATCTAGGTTCTTTTAAATGAATATGTTTCCTAAATTATTGTAAAATGATTTTGGGTTGTTTAGATTTAAGTTTTTCTTAATTTAATTGTGTTTTTCTTTTTTATTATTATTTTTTATAAATTATTTTCTATATCTAATAATTCCAGGACGAATAATATTTATTTTGAGAATAAATCTGAAATGCTTTCACTTTTAACTCTGTTATTTCTTTTATAGTGGAGATAATCAAAGGATTGTATTTTTTATTTTTGATCATTTATAGTTTATTATCAGCTTTGAGTTCAAAATTATTAATAGTTTCGGTCTCTTTCCAATTAATAGTTTGTATATCTTAATCGAATAACTCAAATTTAATATTTCAAAATTTCTAAAATATTTTAGTTTTGTTTCATAGAATGGTCGGTTAGAAAATAACCATAAGAATTAGAATCAGAATCTTAATAATATTGAGTTTCACAAAAAATTATATTTTTGTGAAACTCAACTTTTTGAAACTTGTCTCAAACTTACTCACTTAATATATCCATTAGTTAATAACCGACAAGGAAATCTTGCACAGACAGACCTCAATAACGCATAATCCTATTTTTATGCATTTGTTTTTTACCTGCAAGTAACATCATCTACCCAGGTTTTCCATTATATTTAATTCAACTAGTTTTAGAAGTAAAGAACATATTGCAACAATAATATACAAAGCTTGCTTTTTCGTTTATATATATATATATATATATATATATATATATATATATATATATATATATATATCCTGTGTGGGGTTGCTGGACCTTCATCGGACGCCTCCCCGGGTGGGGTGGGGGCTGCTTCTCAAACCGGGGAAATGAAATGCCCGAAGCAAACCAAAGCCAGCACACCATCAGCGGCGGTTCTCCAGGTAAGAAGCGGCTGAAAAGGGCACCCTTTTGCCCAGAGATGGAAACACGTCAAAGGCGGATCAAGCAATACTAACTTGTCAAGGGCATAAGATGTGAAAGTGGGAAACCACATTATTTTTTTTCCAAGTAAAACATTACGGAAAGACAAACTGAAACTACAGCCCCCAGTCCCCGGCAGACCTTCAAGGGTTAGGGGGTGCTAAGAATCCCCGGGTGGAAAATAAAAATAGCTACATGAAACGTAAAAACTTTACAAAGAGCTGGTAAACTAGCGAACGCCGAATTGTTGAGAATAAAGTGGGATATACTGAAAATGAGTAAAGTGAAATGGATGGGTAAGGGAGCCACCACCACAGATAAAGGAAACATATTCTATTACTCAGATGACAACAAAGCTGCCCAGTATGGCGTGGGTGTACTTCTCACAGCGAAAATTACAAAATATATCATAAACTTTTTACCGGTCAGCTCCTGAGTATTGCTAATTAAACTTAAAGGACAACCATTAAACGTCAAGTATACGCGCCAACAACAGATAGCTACGAGGATGAACTGGAGGAGTTTTATTGGGATGTGGAAAAAGCAAAAAAGTACAAGAAAAAACAATGCGGTCAACATCTTCATGGGGTACCGGAATGCGAAGGTGGGAGACTTAAAAGTGGACAGTACCTTAGGCCGGTACTGTTTTCAATTGGGTACTAGGAATGACAGAGGGCACAAGGTTTGTTCAATTCTGTCAAGAAACCAACCTTGTTATTACCAACCCTTGGTTCAAATTGCCAAAAAAAAACGGCTGTACACTTGAAAATCCTCAAAAAATCAGGAAAATCAGATTGAAAGAAATCAGATAGACTACATCGTAATCAATAGTAGATTCAGAATAGGCATTCTCAGCGCAAACAGAGTCGGAAGTCTAAATAGCTTAATAGAGAATGAAATTGAAGCACATACGAGGCATGTTTTTTAAGTAAGTACCGTTTTGGAATTAAAAAAAGACGTGCAAAGATATCGCTATAATTTTATTTTTACATGAAAGCCTGTACCTTAATCTACTTTTCTACATAATTTCCGTGAATATTGAGGCACTTGTCATAACGTGGCACCAGTTTTTGAATACCCTCCTCATAAAATTCTGCCGCCTGACTTGTTAACCACTGTATCACAAATGTTTTGACTTCGTTATCGTCTTGAAGACGCTGACCACCCAGGTGCTTCTTCAAGTGCAGGAACAAATGGTAGTCGCTGGGCGCCAGATCAGGGCTGTATGGAGGATGATCTAGAGTTTCCCATTTAAAAGATTTGATGAGATCTTTGGTCCGATTAGCCACATGTGGACGGGCATTGTCATGCAGCAAAACGATACCCTTACTCAACTTGCCACGTCTTTTGTTCTGGATTGCACGACGCAGATTGTTCAATGTCTCACAATAAGACGCTGCATTGATTGTCTCATTACGAGGCAGAAACTCCACTAGCAATACTCCTTTTCTGTCCCAAAAAACTGTGCACATGATTTTGCGGGCAGAAATTGTTTGCTTAAACTTCACTTTTTTGGGTGATGATGAATGTCGCCATTCCATGGATTGTTGTTTCGATTCTGGTGTGACGTAGGCCACCCATGTTTCGTCACCAGTAACAATTTGGTCTAAAAAATGTTCACCTTCATTGTGGTACCGCTCAAGGAAAGTCAATGCACTGCCTAAACGTTGGGTTTTGTGCAAATCCGTCAACATTTTTGGAACCCAACGTGAACACAATTTCCGGTAATTCAAGTTCTCGGTCACAATGCGATACAAAACACTACGAGAATATTGAGGAAAGCAGTCGCACAATGATGAAATTGTAAAGCGTTTGTTTCTCTCTCACCTTTTCGTCCACTTTCTGCACCAAATCTTCATTAACGACCGAAGGACGCCCCCACTCCGTTCTTCATCATGCACATTTGTGCGGCCATCTTTAAATGCTCTCACCCATTTCCTTACCATTCCATCACTCATAATGTTTTGTCCGTAAACTTCACAGATCTCACGATGAATATCGATCGGTTTTACGCCTTTAGCACTAAGAAATCGTATAACAGCCCGTACTTCACAATCGGCGGGACTCACGATTGTCGGAGGCATCTTAAACACTCAGTAAACAACGTATACAATGAAGAATCAGACTGTAATGGCGTCAGTGCGTAGACATGAGATGTAGGTTACCAGCGCGCATGCGCGGAACGCCGACCGTATCGCTGCGGCGGCGGAATCGCAAAACGGTACTTACTTAAAAAACATGCCTCGTATAAGAAAGGCGCAGGAGCAGTGGCTAAACGAGAGGTGTATGGAGGTGGAAGCTTCAGGCGCAACATGAATATAGGAAACTACATTAAAAGATACAGGAGGTCGCAGGCCTCTACAAGCGCAAGAATACCTCTTTAATAGAAAACAAGAACAATGAAATCGAACTCGATCCTGAGAAACAAAAACAAACATAGGAAAGATATCTTTCAAAATTGTTTGGAGATGAAAGACCAGAAGACGGTCAACCGATCGAAGAAGGGGGGAACGTTACCATTCTAGTAACAGAAGTCATAAGTGCCATGAAGGAAACAAAATGCAATAAAGCTCCCGGAGAGGACTCTACACTGGTTGAATACTTCAAAAACTTGAGCGAAGCAGCAGTTTACAAATTAACCAAACTATTCAACAAAATATATGAATCAGGAACACTCTCACACGACTGGCTGATATCTACATATATAGCTCTTCTCAAGAAATATAAGGCGAGAAGATGCGAGTACCACCGTACGTTATGCCTGATAAGTCATGCCGCAAAAATCTTCATGCGAATAATCTACAATTCAATCCGCAGTTAATGTGAGGCATACCTCAGTCGATCCCAGTACGAGTTTAGAAGAGGAACAGACACCAGTGAAGCAATTCTGGAGTTGACCCTAAAAGCTGAAAGATACCTAAAAGTGCAGAAAAAGCTATGCATGTGCTTCGTTGACTACAGAAAGGCGTTCGACCGCATCAAACATGACAAAACTAATTCATATTTTGCAAGAAGTGGGGCTGGATGGACGAGATATATTAATTATTCGCAAAATATATTGTAACCATAAAGGATGTGTTCGCATAGATAATGGTAATACATATTATAGCAACATAAAAAGGGAAGTCCGTCAAGGATGCCTTTTATCTCCATTCCTTTTTAATGTGTATGCGGAATATATAATTAAGTCATAGTTAGAAGAATGCTCAAAAGGCGCCAAAATCAATGGAAGTATAGTTAACAATCTAAGACACGCAGATGACACCGTGGTTCTGGCAGAGTCTGAAGAATAGTTACGAACGCTAATAAATGTCCTTTCAGAATGCTTAGAATCAGCTAGACTAGCAGAACGACCAGTGAGAAGTGCTAAGCAAGGCGAATGATCCACAATGGCTAGTCCACACAATTAAGATCAGAAAAACAGCTTACTTCGGACACATAATGCGTCACATGTTAGAAATACACGTCGCGCTGGTGCTTCACATCCGTATGAGGTTCAGCTTGTTACTCCGCGTACAACGCTTTTCAAGCAATCTTTTATATGAAGAACGTCATCCCTTTGGAATAATTTGCCCAGCGCTGTGTTTCCCACCGAGTACAATTTACAGCGATTCAAGAACAACGCTTTTTTTCCGCACTCTGCCGCTCCTGGAGCGCTTTAGGGACTTCCCTGCAGCTAGACCCATAAATATATATATATATATATATATATATATATATATATATATATATATATATATATACACGTATATATATATATATATATATATATATATATATATATATATATATACATAATATATATATATATATATATATATATATATATATATATATATATATATATATAATATATATATATATATATATATATATATATATATATATATATATACATATATATATATATATATATATATATATATATATATATATATATATATATATATATATATATATATATACATATGATCTCCAAGGTGCCACATTATCCCATTTGATGTTAAAATGCCAAATTTACACTTAATCGAAATATATGTTTTTTCAAGATTCATAGCAATTCTATTTGATTCATTTTAATAACATGCCTAATAACAGTAAACAGTAAAAAGAAGATTTTTTATTTAGAACTATAAAACAAATTAGAAAGGATGGTCCTTGACCAACTTTTGTTCTACTATTGGTAACATAAACTATCTGTCGAAAAACGTTTTTTTTATATATCAAAAAACAAGTCCTTTCCCCGATATACTTAATTAAAAAAGTTGCAAAACATTTAGTGCTGCTTCTTCCAGACTAAAACAAAACTTTGTAAATATATCTGCAGTGTGTTCGGAAACATAGGCACCGCGTGCGCTCAACACAATATGCATGAATCGTTGTTTATGTTCGGCTGGATATATGTACTTGGATAGCTACGGTTAACGAGAAACCGTTATCTTGCTTTAAGAACAACGTTAATAGTCCTATTTATAGGCGACTTCGGCCGAATTTACATATATTATGTCTAATGAACTTGTGGAAGCAAATGACGTAATTTCATATTCAAATAAATTTAGCACTCTTAATAATTTTAAAAACACAATGCAGTTTTTCAAATATTGAAATGTCCATTTTAGTAAATTGTGCCAGCTTCATAAAAATTTAAAAATATGGACGAATAATAGACTTAAATAAATGAAAATATTTGTCTTGAATAGAAATGCCATTTTCCCTCTCATACCCCATAGCGATGCCTGTGGCTCCGCCCTCACAGTTTGCCCTATTTACATCATTGAAGTAATAAATGACATAAAAAAGTCATATTAGTCTCTTTTCTTACTACTAGCCCAGACTAACCTCCTGAGGCTTAATTAAATATAATACTAATAAGTAATTTTTGACTGCCGGCCGCATAGAAACTGTTAAGCATAATTTTCATTAAAGCACTTAACCTTCCGCTATCTGCATCTTACTGACAGTAAGTAAATATATATATATATATATATATATATATATATATATATATATATATATATATATATATTTATATATATATATATATATATATATATATATATGTATATATATATATATATATATATATATATATATATATATATATATATATATATATATATATATATATATATATACATACATATATATATATATATATATATGTATATATATATATATATATATATATATTATATATATATATATATATATATATATATGTATGTATATATATATATATATATATATATATATATATATATATATATATATATATATATATATATATATATATATATATATATATATATATATATATATATATATATATATATATATATATACATACATATATATATATATATATATATATATATATATATATATATATATATATATATTTATATATATATATATATATATATATATATATATATATATATATATATATATATATATATATATATATATATATATATATATATATATATATATATATATTGTAACATTCATTTTTTCCTAGATTTCAAGACCATGTAATGTTACTGATTTTTCACTTCAAATTGTACTTATTTTCATTTTTGTATCGAACGGTATATTAAACAGAGATTCCAAGACGTCCGGTATATAGTGTGTTGTGCGGGTTGCCGACCGAATCTATCGAATTCATAGTGCGCCGGGATTGGTGAAATATTTGTATCCGGTTTTGGTTCCGGCGTCGCGATATTACAGGCAAAGTCGCACGGTTTATTTAAGGCTCCGCAGAGCTCGAATCGAGGCTGTTTTCCATCGAGCCGCAGCCGAGCTATTTTCCATCTAGCCGCCGAGTAGGCTTAGTACCATCTAGCCGACAGGCTAATTTTCATCAGAGTCGCCAAGTAGGCTTCCTTCGA
>CM032447.1:140316208-140401208 GCA_019049505.1 Pachyrhynchus sulphureomaculatus
AGGCAACATTTAGGAGAATGGTCATCCAAAAAAAAAAATGAAACGTGGGACAAAAAATGCAAGGAAGTAGATACATACTTAGGAGGAACCAAACCATCGGAAGCTTGGAAATTCGTGAAGTCACTAAAAACAGAAAACACTAACAACATGAATATAAACCCCATAAAATTAGAGGAAAGGTACCAGCAGTACTCCCGAGAACTTCCCGAAAATAGAGAGCAGTATGCAACGCAAACACTAACCAATTACCATAGTCAGGGCCAATATATAAATATACCACAAAGGATGGTTTGGAAAGGCGTTAGGTCGTTGAAGAATAGAAAAGCGGCTGGACCAGAGAGCATCCCCGCAGAATTGCTAAAAATGGGACTGGGAAGTTAATAATAATGCTGAGACACATATTCGAAGAATATATAAATAGAAAGATAATACCACAGATTTGGAAAGAAGCATAGATAACAACAATCCACAAAAATGAAGATAGAACGAACTGTCAAAACTATAGATGTATATCAGTAACAAGCACCCTTAGTAGAGTCTACAGAAAAATTTTAAGGAATATAGTTAAGGATGAATATAGTCATCATGCGATTGAACAACAATCTGGTTTTAGAGCTGGTAGATCATGTGTAGATAATATCTTTAGTGTAATTCATTTAAATTAAATAAAGACATCAGCAACCATAGAGCTCCATTTATTGTTTGTACAACTAACCAATGCATATGATACCGTCCCAGTAAAAAAACTATGGCAAATATTAGAACGATCAACCATCAGCAGTACAACAATCACCGCTGTAAAATAACTGTACGATGTTCCCGAATAAAGTTGGGAAACATGCTTTACGAAAATTTTTTCCATAATGAAGGGTGTCAGATAGGACTGCTATCTGTCTCCTACATTATTCAAAATTTACCTGAACGAGGCACTAAAGAGATGGAAAAGACATTTGGATGAATGAGAATATAGCTGACCGATGCGACGTTAAAGACTTTACATTTTGCCCACGATTAGGTGGTTATGGCACAGGACAAGGAAGACCTTGAATTTATAACAAAAAAACTTTATAAAGTTTCTGATTTGATGACTCTGATGGCGCTACAACTAGTTGTTATAAAAATTTCCATTTGTATTATTACTAATCTGTATTCGTGGCTTCGTTTACGGTCACATTTTTTTTTTTTTTTTTTTATGGATCTAGCACACGTGCTGCAGGGAAGTCCCTAAAGCGCTCCAGGAGCGGCATGAGTGCGTAAAAAAAAGGTTCGCGTGGTGAGGTGGGTTCGTTTTTGAAATGACCGATTCACGTTGTTCTTGAATCGCTGTAAATTGTACTCGGTGGGAAACACGGCGCTGGGCAAATTATTCCAAATTGATGACGTTCTCCATATAAAAGATTGCTTGAAAAGCGTTGTACGCGGAGTAACAAGCTGAACCTCATACGGATATGACGCACCAGCGCGACGTGTATTTCTAACATGCACCGCTTTGGGAGGAATTAAGCGGGCTACATCCTTCGAACACTTTCCATGAAAATATTTGTAGAACAGACTCAAGTCGCCAACCGTTCTTCGATGTTCCAGCGAATCAAGGCCGCCGGTCAATTCCGGGTCCCCAACCAGACGGACCGCCCTTCTCTGAACAGAATCCAACAAATGCAGTGTATGTTTGGGAGCGAGCCCCCAAACGTGGGAGCAGTATTCCATAGTTGGTCGAATTTGGGCTTTGTAAAGAATTAACAGTTGTTGTGGGGTGTAAAGCTTTCTGGTTCTAAATAATATTCCCAACTTTTGAGAAGCTCTCCTTGCTATGCCTGCAACATGTTCATGCCAGGACATATTTGCTCCCAAACTAACGCCCAACAAATTGAGCGACGAAGCTAGGGGAATGGAGTGCCCCGACATAACTATGTCGGGTTCAGCAACGTCAACTTTTTTAGAAAAAACTGCCGCCTGGGTTTTTTGTAGCGTTAAATTCCACTTGGTTACTGTCACCCCAAGATAGAGTTTCTTCCAGATCTTTGTTAAGTTGAACAACCTCCTGCTGTCTGCGGATATTCGCCTGAGCAGCCGATGTCCGAGCGTTCAAGGTGAATGAAGAGACAAGCGTACTGTCATCTGTAAAGCTGTAGATTGGATTCCCGGTCTTTTCCAGCAGATCGTTAATGTAAATGAGAAAGAGAGTAGGAGACAGTATGGAGCCCTGGGGCACACCGGCGTTGATAGTGAGGGTGTTAGAAAGAAATCCGTCGACCGCTACTCGTAAAGAACGCTCTCTGAGGAAACATGAGAGCCACAAACAGAACCTTTCAGACATACCATAAGAGCGTAACTTAGCCAACAGTGCATCGTGCCAAACACGGTCGAATGCCTTGGATATGTCAAGAGCAACCGCTCGAGATTCTCCCAAGTGTTCAATTGTTGTTGTTCCATACATGTGTTACATAAGTCAGAAGATCTCCTGTTGATCTATGTTTACGAAAACCATATTGGTGATCGCTAATAATATTGAATCGTTCAAGATATTTTAGAAAATGCTCATTGATAACCTTTTCCATGACTTTCGATATTATTGAAAGCAGTGCAACTGGTCGGTAGTTATTTGGCAAGGTCTTCTTGCCTTTTTTAGGTATCGGCTGAACCGTGGCACATTTCCAGCAGGACGGAAATATTCCCTTTCTGTAGGATAGGTTAAAAAGTCTACAGAAAACTGGTGTTAGTTCCCTTGCACAGTTTTTGAGAACTATGGCAGGTATTCCGTCAGCGCCAGAAGCCTTCTTGGTGTCTAGCTTCATTAAAATTCGCTTTATGATGCGCTGTCTGAAGACAACATCGGGCATCCGTGACTGCAATATGGGAATAGTAGGTGGTGTTTTTTCCTTGGAAATCGACAGTAGAATGTGAAGCAAAGAGTTCAGCCAACAAGTTCGCTCTCTCAACAGGTGTGGTTGCAATGGAATTATCTGGCCGTGTGAGTGGTGGTATGGTAGATTCGGTAAAATTTTGACTAACTGCCTTAGCGACTGCCCAAAAGGACCTGGAATTGTTGGGACAAGCGAGAAGTTTGTTTCTAATTCGTTGATTGTGTGCCTCCTTGGTTTCGTCGATAATTCCCTTGCATCTGTTCCGGGCACGAACAAAGATGTTACCCTTGCATCTGTTCCGGGCACGAACAAAGATGTTACGATTTACGGTGTTAGAATTTTCACGTAAATCTCCGGATTGGTGGTTAAAAAGGATAATCAGATCAAGAAGACTGGCAAACTCCCCGTCTCGATCAGGGATCCGTGTTGGCTCGTCAATAAGCTGAGTTAAGCCATAACTGATTGAGAATGATTCAGCTTCACGACCTTGTTCGTCGTATTTGAATATTTAAGCCAGTTGATATTGTGGACATTAAAGTCGCCCAGGTTGGCAATTTCGGCACTTGGATAGTTAATTTGTAAATGATCGATGGTGTCTGCAAGAGAAGCGAAAATTGTTCGAAAATTGGTATCACTTGGTGGTCGATACAGGATACAGATGAACCTTGTGGTTTGTTGAGTCGTTATTTTTAACCACATAACATCAAAGTTTGGGGGCTCCAGAGCTTCTTCTCATTAACAAGAGAGGTCGCTTCTGACAAAAAGACAGATTCCAAAGTTACACCTAAATCGGGAATAGAAGTCGTACCCAGGATAAAGATAGTTGGCCGTGCTGGTCGATGGACTGACCTTGGTTTCACATAGAGCGAGTACATGAGGTTTATTTGATTGCAGGTATTGATGCACTGAATTTATGTTCGAGTTTAAACCTCGTATGTTGCAAAAATTTATCTTAAAATTATGATGTCTGCAAGTCGACGCCCCCGACCAGCCCTCACCCGGAGATCCGAACGGGGGGCCATTCTACCTCCGGAACTTGCATCCAGGCGCCTCATCATGCTCTTTGGTCCCACAGTAGTTAATGTGGAATTTTCCTGTTCTGTCACATGTTTATCTTTGCCTTCTTTGGCTTTGATCCAGGGGGTGTTATTATTGGGTAGTTTGGGTTCTGACCAGATACTTTTCACACACACAACATGTGTATTCACCATCAAAATAATTTATCAGAGCCTCAGCGTTTGTTGCCTTTGTTAAATATTTTAATTGTGACAGATATAGCTTTCAACTTTGATAACAATCAGGCAAAAAATGTCCATTTTGCAACCAATCTGCAGGGCCGTTTGGCAGAATCCGTACAAATTGGTACGTAAATAGGTAAGTTGGGATAGTTACCTCCGATATCAAGGGACGAAGTCTATATACGATTTATAGATCACTCCAGCAGAATTTGTTCACGTGCTAGTTTGCGTAATGATGGCAACTAAAGAGAAGAAAGTATAGAGGAGTGTTATCGAATTATGCAAAGAGAGTATCTCGTCGAAAATTTTGAGTCTATACAGAGAAAGTAACGAGAATAGGTTCGATTCTAAAATCCTTATCATGTTCATGTCTAACTCAGCTTTCTTTCATTTTTCAGTCCAGTACATTTTTACCCTCTTTTTCGCCTCGTATTGTAGTTGAAGCTATAATTGAAACGGCACGGGGGCCATTGTACTAAAGGTGGTCACTCAGAAAATGATATCGGGACTAATATTGAGACATGAGTACAGTAGCGTACTGTACTACAGCTGACTTTAAACTTGTTTTATATTTATTTAATATTTTTCATTTAGACACCCACATGCAAGTTACCAACAATTTATTATTAATTCAAGAAAAAAAAACAGTTCAATACAATAGTTGCAGCTAGTAAAAAGGACTTTTCTTGAGTATTTTTTTTATATACTAGGTGTTTCAAAAATGCTCGACCAGGCAAAGTTGTATTTTTAAATATGGAACTGTATATTGATAGGTATTTGTATTTTATTATTGTATTAATTCTTCTGAACAATGTGTAAAAATGACACCTTTTACAGACATTTTATCCAAGGGTGCATTTTAAAGTAAAATGACTTTCATGTTCCTATTTGTTATGTTCTTTTTTTCAACAAATGAACTGGAACAATAATTTTATTTTTCTTTCAGACTCTTTTATAAAGAAAATTAATATTTTTCTACAATGTGAAAGATTTTTTTAGATAAAAAGCTAAATAGGGTCGTAAATATATGCTCCAAAAATGCTATTTCGTCAGTCTATATTTTGCAAAATTATTTGATTCAGATGTGGAGTGTGCCGCATAAAATTTACTTAGAATTGATCGTAGAATCAAAATCTAATAACATACAATTATCGTGAAAACAGGAACTTTCCTTTCTTAAGTATTTTTCAGTATATGCAAAAAATTTATTTTTAAAAATGCACTTGTAACTTTTGCAATATTTTTAAGCGTTCATGTAAAAAAGGGAATTATTGGGTTTTAAATATTCGAAAATTTATTTTAATACGTACTGAATTAATTATGATTTAAATTATAGAATATAAAGAGCTTAAGTTAACATTAAACTATAACCAAACTAGACATTACATAGGTCATCATCATCATCATCATTAGCTTATTCCATCCATAGTCGGATGTAAGCCTCCCCAAATTGTTTCCAATGAGCTTTGTTTGCTTTTTGCATCTAATCCTGTCCCGCTAATCTTTTTATGTCGTCCGTACATCTTGTCTGTAGTTTACCTCTGCATCTTTTGTGTTCTCTAAGCCTCTATTCAACTATACGACTTGTCCATCTGTTATCATTCATCCTTGCGATATGCAACGCCCAATTACACCTTTAATATACATATTCGTTGTATTACATCTGTCACTCTTGATCTTCTTCGAATCTCGATGTTAGGAATACGATCTTGAAGTCTAATATTTAGCATTTTCCTCTCCATTGTTCTTTGGGTTACCTCCTGTACTTTTATTTAAAGCCCACGTTTCAGTGCCATATGTTAATATTGGCAGTACATATTGATCGAATACCCTGGCTTTTATTGTATTTGAGATATCCAATTTAAATGTAGATTGTAACCTTCCGAACGTAGACCAAGCTAACAGGACTCTTCTATCCAAGTTTGCCTTTAAATTATTTTTTGATGTTTCGATTTTATGTATATTATATATATATATATATATATATATATATATATATATATATATACATATATATATATATATATATATATATATATATATATATATATATATATATATATATATATATATATATATATATATATATATATATATATATATATATATATATATATATATATATATATATAATATATATATATATATATATATATATATATATATATATATATATATATATATATATATATATATATATATATATATATATATATATATATATATATATATATATATATATATATATATATATATATATATATATATATATATTTATGAATGTTTGTACCTTTCCTATTTTTTCACCTTCCATTAATAGTTCCTGGCTGTTATCTTCACTTTTATTGTTCAAATATTTGGTTTTGGTGAAGTTTATTTTTAGATCTGTTTCTCGAGACTTGTTATTTAATTCCATCAGCATTTATTGTAATTCTTCCTTTGTGTTAGGGATCAGAGTGAAGTCATCTGCAAATCTTAAGTGATTTAATCGTTTACCGTCCATTAGTATTATTTTATTTTCCCACTTTAACGATTTGAACAGATTTGGGGATATCGAGTGGCCTTGTCTAAAACCTATTTTATTTTTTATTTTATTTGTTTCTTGTTACTTAAGGCATTAAAGACTGCCCATATCTCTACAGAATCAAATGCTTTTTCATAGGCAACCATTGCTATCCACACAAGGTGACCTTATAGTCATTTGCTTTTTACACTAGTAATCTAAATGTTTGAAGATGGTCAAAAATGCTATATCCCGGTTTAAATACCGCTTGTTCACGTGGTTGATAACTATCTAATTTGTTCGTTAATCTATATGTTATAATTCTAGTTAGTATTTTGTATAGTACCGATAAAAGGCTGATGGGTGTGTAATTCTCCACTTTAAATTTGTTCCCCTTTTTAAAAATAAGCGCAATTAAGGCGTTTACCCAAGGTGTTGATATTTTACTTTCTATAAGGCACCTGTTAAATAGAGCTTAAGGAGATTGTATTATTGATGCCCCTCCATACCTCATCATTTCTATAATTATTTCATCGTTCCCTTGTTCTTTATTGTTGTGCATATGTTGTAGAGCCTTCATTATTTTATCCATTGTTACATCGGGAATTTCTTTAGATCCTACATTTCTTACGATCACTTTATTTCCTTCTTCTTTTCCGGGCGGTGGCGATATTTTCGTGTCCTATAGTGTTTGATAATATTTCTATGTAGCTTCCTTTATCTGTTTGATTTGTGCGATCTCTTGGTTACCGTTATTTACAAGTTTTATTATTTGATATCACCCTTCATTCATTTGTTTATTTAGGTGTTTCAAACTTTTTCTCTCTTTCAGAGTTTCTTCTATTTTCGAGTTTCTTTATTGTCTGACGTCTTCTCTGATCTTTTTCTTAATTTTTATTGTCTATTTCTGCCAATTCTATTCTGTCATTTGTAGGATCATTTCTTACTAGTCTTCTCTGTTTCATGAGATTTTGTGTCTTTTTACTTATTTTTTGTGTTTTGTCTTTTTTCGATGTTGCTATTTGTTTTGTAGTCGTGAGTAGGCTGTTGGTTATTTGTACGTTTAGTTCTGTTTGGTAGTTTATGTTTCATATGATTTTCTGTCTGTGTTTTGCTTTATTACTTCTGTTGGTGTCTTTATCTTTATATGCGTTATCAATCTACGTCTTTCCGGCTTCAGATTTATTATTATTTTTGCTCTGAGAATCCGATGGTCGCTGACAATGCTTATCGTGTTCAGAACTGTCGTGTCAATTACAATATTCTTGTGATTTGATAAAACATAATCAATTTCGTTTTTTGTTATACCATCTGGGCTTTGCCACGTCCATCGTCTATGTTCTGGCTTTTGGAAAAATGTGTTCATAACGTACAAGTTATTTTCGTTTACAAAATTTGATAAGATTTCTTTTCTGCTATTCCTTCTACCCAAACCAAACTTCCTGACACTCTTCTCATTTGTATTCGCTGGTTTCCCCATTTTAGCAACGAAGTCGCCGATTGTTATGATATATCTTGTTTTATGGTGTAACAATGCTTTGTTTATATCTTCGTAGAATTGATCAGTTTCTTCTTCCTCGCTGTCTGATGTCAGTGCATATACCTGAATGTTCTTACATTTACATCTTCTGTTCATCTGTATGTTTACTGAAATCACTTTTTCCGATATGGCTTTGTATAAATAAAATGTATAATTACACAATTAATTACAGAATTAAATCTCTTCCTTCTTATTTTTTGTTTACAAATTTTACTTTACAAGAGCATCATTTGTCGCGCTGGTCAACTGATTTTGAACTTATTTTAATTTCATGGATATTAATTTCTTACAGTTAAAATAAAACATATTGCAATATTCGGTGTTTTATTTCCGGTAATCCACTTTTCGAACATATAAAAAAGTATTTTTTCTAGTAAATGCAGAAAGTATCACTTTACTGTACCATTTTACCACAATTATAAAATCGAATAAATAAATTAATATATAAAAATAAATATGTATTATTAGTAATTATTTATTTATTAATATGCAAGAAAATAATGTAAATAAAATATTAGACAATTATTTGTGGAATTAGCTAGTTTTAATACGCTTATGGAAAAACTGTTTTAAATAATTTTCTGATTAACGAAAATTTTAACCCTTTCTTAATAATTTTAATTTTTTAGCCGGGATATTACAGCCATTTCCTTTTATCTTTATACAAATTCAAGATTTTATCCACTGCTTTTCTATTTTAAGTAAATATTTCAGTTAAAAATAGTCCAGTAAATGAATTGATAGCTAGGTAAGCAATTATTTATAGTAAAAAAGTATTAATTTTGTGTTTAGTCTTTCCTTTAAATAGCCATCGCAGATGTCATCTTCCAATTATATGACTAAGAAAACTTGTATATATGAAATAGTAAATAAAAGACATGTAAAAAACTTTAATTAAGCAATGAAGACCGTACTATATTTAAATAGAAATAAGAGGGAAAATATTAATAGGAGCCACTGAAGGATTCTAAATTCTACGCTAAAATTAACAATATTTTGTCTAATAAAAGTTGACGTGCGATAGCTTGTATATTTTAATACGTTCGATTATCGATAATTGTCTTTCACCGCAAAATTCTAAGAGGCGCATTTTAAAAATTATAGTTTACAGGAATATTTTCTTACCTGCTTTTTCCACAGTAGAAGTATTTAAGTAAGTTAGTATAATTATAAATATAAAAACAAAAATTTAGATTTAGTCTTATTTGCAAAAAATGTTCGATCACTAATTATTTTAAACAGAAGTGCTATGTTGTGTTTAGAATTAGCAGTTGTATTCATTTGAAGAAAGCTTATATAATTTCATCTCAATTTTTAGAAATCCTGGAAATCTCTCGAATAAAATTGTTGTGTCCCAAATGTATTTTGAGATTTTTGAAATCCAGTCTTAGATTTTTTATTGACTATCTATAGATAATTTTAAATATTATTTATGGTATGCTGATACCTAAATTAAATATTTATATGCAAACATAAGTAACAACCTGAATCTCATACGGATATGACTTATTAGCCCAACGTACATTTCTAGTGGGCTATATCCATCGAACACTTTCCATGAAAATACTTGCAGAATAGACTCAAGTTGCCAACCGTTCTTCGGTGTTCCAACGAATCAAGGTTGCTGGCGAGTTCCGGGTCTCCAATCAGGCGAACAGCCTTCTTCTAAATAGAATCCAATTCGGCAGTGTTTGTTTGGGAGCAGAGCCCCAAACATGGAAGCAGTATTCCACCGCTGGTCGAATTTGAACTTTGTACAGAATTAACAGTTGTAGAGTGTAAAGCTTTCTAGTTCGAAATAATATTCCCAGCTTTTGAGAAGCTCTCTTTGCTATGCTCGCATATGGTTATGCCAAGACATATTTGCTCCCAAATTAACGCCCAGCAAATTGAGTGTCGATGTTAAAGGAACGGAGTGCCCTGATATAATTATTTCTGGTTCAACAAAGTTAAATTTTTTAGAAAAAACTGCCGCCTGGGTTTTTGTATTGTTAAGTTCTACTTGGTTACTGTCACCACAAGATAGATTTTTTTCCAGGTCTTTATTAAGTTGAACTACTTCCTGCTGTCATTTGAATGAGTAACCGATGTTCGAACGTTCAAAGTGAGATAAACGTACTATCATCTTTAAAGCTATAGATTGGATTCCTGGTATTTTCCAGCAGATCGTTAATGTAAATGAGATAGAGTGTAGGAGGCACTATGGTGCTCTAGGGCCCACCGGCGTTTATAGTTAAGGTGTTAGAAAGAAACCCGTCGATTGCCGCTCGTAAAGGTTTTTTGAGGAAACTTGAGAGCCATAAACAGCACTTTTCAGACATACCATAAGAGAGTAGCTTAGCCAACAACCCATCGTGCCTTGCCTTTTTTGGGTATCGGCTGAACTGTCAGCAGGTAGGAAATATTCCCTTTCTGTAGCATAGGTTGAAAAGTCTACAGAAAACTGGTGTTAGTTCCCTTGCGCAGTTTTTGAATACTATAGCAGATATTCCGTCAGCGCCAGAAGATTTTTGGTGTCTTGCTTCATTAAAATACATTTTATGATACGCTGTCTAAAGACAATATCGGGCATCCTCGACTGCACTATAGGAATAGTAGGTGGTGATTTTCCTTGAAAATTAACGCATTCACAACAGGTGTTGTTGCAAAAGAATTATCTGGCCGTTTAAGTGGTGGTATAGTGAATGTGGTAAAATTTTGAATAACAGCCTTAGCGACTGACTAAAAGGACCTACAAATGTTAAGGCTAGTAAGAAGTTTGTTTCTAATTCGTTGATTGTGTACCTTCTTGGTTTCATCGATAATTTCTTTGTATCTGTTCAGGGCAGGAACAAAGATATTACTATATATGACGTTAGAATTTTCACTCCATTGTCGGTAGGCAAGATATTTAGAAGCATCAGTTTCTTGATATTTTCGGTCAAATAAAGGCTTACCGTTGGAAGGGCATTTCTTCGAAAAAGGGATGTAAGTTTCCATACCAGCCAAAATAACATCAAAAACCTCCTTAGCTCAGTCAGATGGGTCGTCGAATCGAAAACAAACATCTAACCAGGGGAAAGTTCGAAAATATCCCATTAGTTCTTCCCATTTAGCAGATCTGTAGTGCCAAATCTTGCGCGGTTTAAGCGTCTCTCTGTTACTGATTGGTAAGATACTCAGTGTGGAAGGCAGTTTATGGTCAGAAGAATCTAACAGCGGATTTACGGTGACAGTGTAAATCTCTGGATTGGTGGTTAAAAACAGATCAAGAAGACTGACGAACTCTCCGTCTTGATCAGGGATCCGTGTTGGCTCGTCAATAAGCTGAGTTAAGTTACATCTGATTGAGAGTTATTCAGCTTCACGAACTTGTTCGTCGGTAATATTGGAATACTTAAGCCAATTGATGTTGTGAACATTAAAGTCGCCCAGGATGGCAAATTCGGCATTTGGATAGTTTGGATAGATCTGTAAATGATCGATGGTATCTGCAAGAGGAGCGAAAAGTGTTCTAGACATGTATAGCTAGAACTTCAAAAAATATTTTGTGGCTTTAGTCATAGCACGTAGATATTCAACATTGTCTCTGAGAGATAGAAAATATGAATTTCTCATTTGACGTGAAATTACAGTCTATTTAACAGTTAATATTAAAATATTAGGTCTTGGAAGCCAGCCATTTGACAATTTGATTTTTTTTTAAAGATAAACTACTGATTTGTTGTGATTAGACACGTTTATTAACATTTTTCTTAAAATTAGTTGATCAGGAGATTAATTGTTGGTACCACGTGTAAACTTTCATAATTGTGCTACTAGCCAAACCTTAAACAGATTGGTTAACCAAATAATACCAAAATTAATATTTTTTTTTCAGGCCGACACGAAATGAGTTAACGTAGTCAACGCAAGAGATCTAAGCGCTATCCACAAGCCAGCGAGCTAAAGTAACTGATCAGAAATATTTCCTTCCTACACTAAACTACAGCTGCAGACAAGCAATTATAGTGCAAGTCCTATTTTAAATAAAGTTAAAGACCTGATTAGCATTAAGTTTAAAGGTTTGTTTATGGTATAAGTACTTATTTTGGTTTTATAAGCAGTTACACCTGTTATGTTTACATTTATTTATTTTATTTATTTGTAACTGAGCCCGTCACAAAGTAAT
This sequence comes from Pachyrhynchus sulphureomaculatus, assembly GCA_019049505.1. NCBI lineage: Eukaryota > Metazoa > Arthropoda > Insecta > Coleoptera > Curculionidae > Pachyrhynchus > Pachyrhynchus sulphureomaculatus. The sequence continues at coordinate 140,328,504 of CM032447.1, forward strand.
TAATGGGATCGTATAAAGCGATAAGTCTATACTTTACAATGTAAATAAAAACCAGCACAAGAAACACCCTTGAGACGGCACTAATGCTTGAAACATCATAGTATAAGTTCATAAAACTTAAAACATAAAACTCCGCAAAGCCAAAACAAATTATATAAAGCGCATGTCAAGATCGCATTGATGCCATTCGCATGTACAGGGATGATCCCAACATAATATTCGTAGTAGTTCTTGGCGAGAAAATATTTCCGCGATCTACCATGATCTCTGGAAACAACAAACTTGAGTTCTTCCAACAAAGGTCAAACGACACTACCATTACCGATTTTAAACTGATCGAGACGGGGAGTTCGCCAGTCTTCTTGATCTGTTTTTAACCACCAATCCGGAGATTTACACGGTCACCGTAAATCCGCCGTTAGGTTCTTCCGACCATAAACTGCTTTCGACATCGAATATCCTGCCAATCAGTGACAGAGAGGCGCCTAGGCTGCGCAAGATTTGGCACTAGAAATCTGCTAAATGGGAAAATCTCATGAAATATTTTCGAACTTTCTCTTGGATGGACGTTTGTTTTTGATCCGACAACCCATCTGACTACGCCAGGGAGGTCTCTGATGTTATTTTGGCTGGAATGGAAGCTTACATCACTTTTTCGAAGAAATGCCCTTCCAACGGCAAGCCTTGGTTTGACCGAAAATGCAAAGAAGCTGTTGCTTCTAAACATATTGCCTACCGACAATGGCGTGAAAATCCTAACACCATAAATCGTAACACCTTTGTTCGTGTCCGGAACAGATGCAAAGGAATTATCCACGAGGCCAAGGAGGCACACGATCAACGAATCAGAAAGAAACTTCTCGCTTGTCCCAATAATTCCAGGTTCTTTTGGACAGTCGCTAAGGCAGTTAGTCAAAATTTCACCAAATCCACCATACCACCACCATTGCAACCACACCTATTGAGAGAGCGAACTTGTTGGCTGAACTCTTTGCTTCACATTCTACTGTCGATTTCCAAGGAAAAACACCACCTACTGTTCCCATATTGCAGTCAAGGATGCCCGATGTTGTCTTCAGACAGCGTATCATAAAGCGTATTTTAATGAAGCTAGACACCAAAAAGGCTTCTGGCGCTGACGGAATACCTGCCATAGTTCTCGAAAACTGCGCAAGGGAACTAACACCAGTTTTCTTTAGATTTCTCAACCTATCCTACAGAAAGGGAATATTTCCGTCCTGCTGGAAATGTGCCACGGTTCAGCCGATACCTAAAAAAGGCAAGAAAACCTTGCCAAATAACTACCGACCAGTCGCACTGCTTTCAATAATATCGAAAGTCATTGAAAAGGTTATCAATCAGCATCTTCTAAAATATTTTAAACGATTCAATATTATTAGCGATCACCAATATGGCTTTCGTAAACATAGATCAACAGGAGATCGTCTGGCTTTTGTAACACATGTTTGGAACAACGCAATTGAACACTTTGGAGAATCTCGAGCGGTTGCTCTTGACATATCCAAGGCATTCGACCGTGTTTGGCACGGTGGACTGTTGGCTAAGCTACGCTCTTGTGGTATGTCTAAAAAGTTCTGTTTGGGGCTCTCATGTTTCCTCAGAGAGCGTTCTTTACGAGTAGCAGGATTTCTTTCTAACACCTTCACAATCAATGCCGGTTTGCCCCAAGGCTCCATACTGTCTCCTACTCTCTTTCTCATTTACATTAGCTATCTGCTGGAAAAGACCGGGAATCCAATCTACAGCTTTGCAGACGACAGTACGCTTATCTCTTCATTCACTGCTCAGGCGAATATCCGCAGACAACAGGAGATCGTTCAACTTAACAAGGATCTGGAAGAAATTCTATCTTGGGGTGACAGTAACCAAGTGGAATTTAACGCTACAAAACCCCAGGCGGCAGTTTTTTCTAAAAAAATTAACGTTGCTGAACCCGACATAGTTATGTCAGGGCACTCCATTCCCCTAGCATCGTCGCTCAATTTGTTGGGCGTTAGTTTGGGAGCAAATATGTCCTGGCATGAACATGTTGCAGGCATAGCAAGAGCTTGTCAAAAGTTAGGAATATTATTTCGAACCAGAAAGCTTTACACTCCACAACAACTGTTAATTCTTTACAAAGCTCAAATTCGACCAACTATGAAATACTGCTGCCATGTTTGGGGTTCCGCTCCCTTTGGAATAATTTGCCCAGCGCTGTATTTCCCATCGAGTACAATTTGCAGCGATTCAAGAACAACGTGAGTCGCTTTTTCCACACACATGCCGCTCCTGGAGCGCTTTAGGGACTTCTCTGCAGCAAGTATGCTAGACCCATAAAAAAAAATAAAACAAAAATGTTATCGAATGAAAGACTCTGCGTTTTTGAAGGCTATCAAAGTTAAACCGCCGCACAAATTGGTGATCATATTAAGGAACCATATTTTAATTTCCTTCTCACCAAGGAAGTACACAAGGTTTAAAGGAAAACAATATTCTCAAAATACTAACAATTTCTTGTGTTACTTCTGCTGCTATTTTGTCTATAAGAGCTTGAAAACTTAGAGTCAAAAAGAATCCCCAAATCAAGTGTATTTTCTACTTTAACTAACATTTATGAACACTATCGAGAGGGTTTTGTAATTTTTTGCAATCTTCAAGTCCCCCACCGGTAAGTAGAGCGTTAAGTCATCGTCAAATATTTGATAATTGACATCTATAACTTCAGAGATATCATTTATAATAATTAAAAATATTGGGAGCTGCAGGTGGGTACCCTGAGGCACACCTCATGAGGCTTCAAAAGAAAGATTTAAACCTATTATACATATACATCGAAATCGCTGAATCAAATATGTTCACAAATCTGCCAGACAAACCGAATGCTGCTTTAGAGAAATTGTTCACCTGGCCTTTATCGTCAATAACATTTGATAAAAATTGTGCCAAACATGACAGATTGGAGGTAGTTGATCGTCCCCTTAAAAAGCTATGTTGTTTTAGAGTAAGAAGAGATTCAATTCTACTTATTAAGTAGTCGTATAATCACATTTCAAAAATTTTGGAAAAATCACATATTAATGACACCGGTCTATAACTACATATGTTAGACTTATCTTTTAAATACTATATATATTTTATTGATCTTTCAGCACTTAGGATAAGGGCTCTCATTTAAAAGTTTTAGCTGATGGTTTAGCCATAACTCTGATAGTATCTTTCACAAAAAGTGGAAAAACCACCCTTGATATCTCAGGTTTTAAGATTTTTAGTTCATTTATAAAGCCTATGTAAATACCGGTAAGTTGATTAGATTATTATTGACATTTTTGATATCCAAATGTGCAGTGTCGGGTGAAAAACGACCATAAACTCCAGCATAATATTCTTCAAATGATGACACAATATTCAAAGGAGTATCCACGATCCTACAAACGACATACAGGCTGAAATAGCGCAGGTATTGTTCTTTTGCTTCACATACCTCCAGAAATACTTGGGATCATGCACTGTTTTATTCTCGATACCATAAATATATCGAAAATAGGAAATTTTAATCATTATATCCATCTCCTTTCTTAATTCCTTAAATCTGTTTAGATAAACGACATTGCTAGGTTCTTTTGTGAACATTAAGTCTATGTTTAAATTTCATTGTGCACAGAGCAAATTTTCTGAGTTTATTTTTATAGAGCGGTACAGATCTGTTAATTATTGCCAACAAAGATTGTAGCTTGTCAGAAGCGGGGCCTTCTTTTATAGCCTCTGGTTGCGGCGTTACCTTTATAGCCTCCCGTTGGAGCGCTATTTTGTAACGTCTCGTTGCGGCGTTTTTTTGTATAGCCACGACTTTCTTTATTTTTAATAAATATTTTATTTATCAAATAGAAGCCGTTATTTGCCCCTTATGTATATTTTAAATTTTGAGAATGGATTTAGTGGATATTAATACTGATAGAGCAAAAACTAGATATAAGCTAGCTCGTTTTTTACTGGTAGAGTTCATGGAGATCGAGGTAATTTTTGTACGTGTTTTGAAAATAGTCTCTATAGTTGTTTAAAATTTGGTTTTACTGTTTTTGGGCATCATTCATTTTAGAATAAAAAGAATCTAACTTCAGCACATAAAATGAAAAAATACTGAGGAGTTATTTAGTTGTTGAAATAAAATTAATTTACGTACAACTTATACGTCCTGAGAGAAAGAGCAGGAGTTTAGTGAAACGCTACACGTTTTTTTAAAAAAAAGGGTATATTAGGAAAATCTCTTTACACTCTTACACTCTTAAAATTACATAGACTTAATAAATAACCTTTTATACTAAGAGAGTGCACACTATTGTATAGAGTCTTTAAATTAGGATTATTAAATTTTTAATGAACACGATATAAAAGTTTGAAAATTCGTCTTCGCGGATTACACGTGTTACACAGTTGTTGGAAATACACTTTGTAGACAGGAAGTGAGATATTTAAACTGGTGTACTTATGACTTACTGATTGGCTTCACCTTGTGGGTTTTCCATAAGCTGCTTGGTCTCGCCTGGTGAGATTCTCATTAAAATATTGTCTCAGTCACCACTCTCCTAGTCACATTTGGGCAGCTAATCACTTTTTGACCCGAAATGCCTTAGGATGAGCAGAATATTTTAAGATCGGAAAAAGGCATCAAACTTGAGATCTATAAAGAACACCCACTTGGTGATAAAAAAAAGCCGTTACTGCACTACGGCATCACGAAAAAAAGAACCACTACGGCATCCTGGAAGAAAAAGCCGTTACTGCATCTCGGAAATGAAAAAAACCTACTACGGCATGGCGGCGGAAAAAAGCCCTTTAAAATTCCATCTGGCCGTTTATATATCCTTTCCCCTTCTTCAAAGTGAAATCTTTAAAATGGCTTACTTCCGGGATACAAAATCAACGCAAACCAAACAAGTCAGGTCAGCAACACGTTATACACGGCCGAGCCACACTGTTCAAAATTTAAATTGTTTTAAATCAAAAATTTAAATCATTGCAATAAATATAAACATGTAATAAAATATAAATTACAGGAAGAAAAATAGTGTCATAACATGATCTTAAAATCTAAGAAAAAATGAATGTTACAAGATATATAAATTCTCATAGATTTCACCAACATTCATGAAGCTCTCTAATTCACTCCAGCCAGCACCGTCTAGATTAGAGTATAGGGTTTGAACGTTAGCTTTTTAAAATTATACTGTGTATTTTTTTCAGCTGTAAACCTTCCGCCCTGTGTCACAGAAAGATGCGAACCTCCGATGATGGATGATGAATATCTTCCAGGACCATCGGATAGAGCGCTTTCTCCACTATACAACTAAAATTCGCAAAAGTCAAGTCCAAGTATCTGAGGTTTAAATTATAAATTCAGTTATGTTGATGGAGTGCAAACCTATCCATAAACTTATACGCCAATACACATTTTGTGCTGTTGGAGAACCCATGATTGGACAAATCTGCTCTATTAATATGAAAAATGTGTTATTATTTATTTAATATATATATATATATATATATATATATATATATATATATATATATATATATATATATATATATATATATTTATTTATATATATATATATATATATATATATATATATATATATATATATATATATATATATATATATATATATATATATATATATATATATATATATATATATATATATATATATATATATATATATATATATATATATATATATATATATATATATATATATATATATACATATATATATATATATATATATATATATATATATATATATATATATATATATATATATATATATATATATATATATATATATATATATATATATATATATATATATATATATATATACGAGGCTGGTTTGAAAAGTCCGTGCAAAAATAAAAACTACTTATGTGTTTGGGGTAAACCTTTTTTATTTTTCGACATAGTCTCCTTTTAGGCTTATACACTTCGTCCAACGATGTTCTAGTTTGTTGATCCCTTCCGAATAATAGGATTTGTCCAAGTCTGCAAAATATCCATTAGTGTCTGCAATCACCTCCTCGTTTGAATAAAATCTTTGTCCCGCCAGCCATTTCTTCAAATTGGGGAACAAATAGTAGTCCGAGGGAGCCAAGTCTGGAGAATAAGGAGGATGTGAAACGAGTTGGAATCCTATTTCCATTAATTTTGCGACCACAACTGCTGAGGTGTGTGCTGGTGTGTTGTCGTGATAGAAAAGGACTTTCTTGTGGGCCAATCGCGGGCGTTTTTCTTGCAGCTCGGTTTTTTAAACGGTCCAATAACGATGAATAATATTCACCTGTAATAGTTTTACCCTTTTCCAGATAGTCGATGAGGATTATCCCTTGCGAATCCCAAAAGACAGTCGACATAACCTTTCCGGCCGAAGGAACGGTCTTCGCCTTTTTTGGTGCAGATATGGTAACCCATTGTTTAGATTGTTGTTTGGTCTCAGGAGTATAGTAATGTATCCATGTTTCATCCACAGTGACGAAACGACGCTTAAAGTCCTCCGGATTCTTCTGGAACAGCTGCAAACCATCCTTGCAACACTTCACACGATTCTGTTTTTGGTCAAGCGTGAGCAATCGCGGCACCCATCTTGCGGATAGCTTTCTCATGTCCAAATGTATGTACCCGTTCAGTCGAGATGCCCACAGCACTAGCAATCTCACGCACCTTAACTCTTCTGTCATCCATCACCATATCATGGATTTGAACAATGATTTCTGGAGTCGTAACCTCCACAGGCCGTCCAGAACGTTCAGCGTCACTTGTGCCAGTCCAAAAATTTTGAAACCACTTATAAACTGTTCTAGACGAAGGTGCAGAGTCACCATAATGTTTATCAAGCTTCTCTTTAGTCTCCTGAGGCGTTTTGCCTTTCATAAAGTAATGCTTAATCACCACACGAAATTCTTTTTCGTCCATTTCTTGAAAATCACTCGACTTCCTTGATTCACACGAATGCCAAACACAAAGAAATAGACCAATATGGCTGAAACTTGGTGTGCGTTCATTCAAGAGATGCTACTAACCTGAACTAACATGACCTCGATACGCGCCGGTGGTGCCATCTCTCGGACTTTCCACGGACTTTTCAAACCAGCCTCGTATATATACATATACATATATATATATATATATATATATATATATATATATATATATATATATATATATATATATATATATATATATATATATATATATATATATATATATATATATATATATATATATATATATATATATATATATATATATATATATATATATATATATATATATATATATATATATATATATATATATATATATATATATATATATATATATATATATATATATATATATATATATATATATATATATATATATATATATATATAATATATATATATATATATATATATATATATATATATATATATATATATATATATATATATATAAAGTAAACATTTTAAATCCTTCCTTTTGAATTTACTTTGTCTATCTTTAAACCAAGTAACATAACATTAAATGATCAGCTGGTAACAGTGATCTGGTTTAAAATTTCAAATTTTAGACATATGCCGCTATCTAGCAGGATTAAAAATGGCACTAAATGTGAAGTAATCAATTCGAATAAATCACCTCATATAATTTCAATCAAACTTTACAAGTTCGTTTGATCGAATAATAATCTTCTTTTTCTTAAGACGCCGTCTCCTCACGAAGGTTGGCGATCCATATAGCTAAATGAACTTTAGAAACTGCTGCTCGAAAAATGTCATTTGACGCACATCCAAACCTCCTTCTCATGTCCTTCAGCCAAGAATTCTGTGGCTTTTCGATCGATCGTTTGCCCTTTATTTGAGCTTTAATAATTAAACGTAGCAATTTGTACTTTAGGCCCCTCTTTATATGTCCAAAGTATTAAGTTTTTGTTATTTTTATGATAGTTAGTAATTCCTACATTTTATTAATTCTTTCCAGTACTGAGTTTCTTACTTTCTATACCCAGGAGATGCAAAGAAGGTGTTTATAAACGTACATTTCAAAAGATTTCAGTCGTTTCTCTAAGCCAGGGTCCAGTACTCAGATCCATACAATGGCACGATGAATACATACAATCACACCATTCTCATTCAAGGTTCGAGACTAAGGCTTATGCGACTGAAAAATTTATTTATATTTATATATGTTACTCGGGCATGTTCAATTCGGGAATATATTTCCTTTCTTGAGTTCCACTTGTCATTATATTGGTTCCTAAATATTTAAATGTGGAGACCAGTTCTACGGTGTTGTCCCTGATTTCGAGGGAATCTGGTGGTACATTGTTCTTTGTTATTACTATCCTACTATCTATGGTTTTTCCTATATTCATAGTTAATCCAAATGTTTCGTTGGCTGTTACGACTCGATTGATCAGTTGCTGGAGATCTTTGATATTATTTGCTAATAGATCAGTATCGTCAGCATACCGTATGTTGTTCGGTGTACTTCCATTAACTGTTATTCCTTTAAGGGATTCATAGATGGCCTCATTAAACACAGCATCAGAATGCATCCCTGTTTTACACCTTGGGTTATTTTTTATGCTTTTGGACTTTTTCAGTCCGATTTTATAATAATAATAAAGGGTGTAAAACGCAAACTGTTTTATTCTACCATTTACTAAATAAATGCGAGTAGGTAAAGAAAATGTTCGGTAACATGTATATTAGCGCTTGTCATATGTTTACCACCTATGTAATGAAAAATTGACATTGGTTACTTGCCCTTTTTCTCAACTAGTAAAAGAGATTCCTGCTATACAAATACAGTTGTTAGTAAAGCAACATGATCTACCTAAAATGTTTTTACAGCTTTTCCTTTTTCTTTTTAATAAGACAAAGAAAAATCAGTTATTAAAATTCAGTTCCACGCAGATCAAGAGAAACTTGGAAAATAATGTATGGAAGGTGCCAGGTGTACTAGTATGAAATGCGGATTTCAGACAACAGATGGTACACCAATGCAGTTTGTGCTATAAAGATTTGACACTGCACCATTTTGTTGTGTCATCAACAAGTATCAGACGCGCACGCGGGATAAATTGGAAAAGTGTATGCATACTGTTGTGTTCGATATGTCGAAATTTATACCGAACAAAGAGCATTCGCGGACAGCATTAATTTTTTGTTTTCATTTGAAGAAAACTGTTGTTGAATCATACCGATTACTTCGAGAAGCTTATGGTGAACATGCTCCATCGCAAGATACGTGTGAAGGATGGTTTCAGCGTTTCAAAAGTGGTGACTTCGATGTTGCAGACAAGGAACGTGGAAAACTGCCAAAAAATACGATGATGTAGAATTGCAAGCATTGTTGGACGAAGATGATTCGCAAACACAAAAACAACTCGCCGAGCAATTGGGCGTTAGTCAACAAGCTGTTTCCAATCGGCTACGAGAGATGGGAAAGATTCAGAAGACCGGTAGTTGGGTACCACATGGGTTGAACGAGAGGCAAATGGAAAAGCACAAAAATACGTGTGACATTTTTCTCGCTCGGTACAAAAGGAAGTCGTTTTTGCATCGTATAGTTATAGGGGATGAAAAGTGGATTTATTTTGAGAATCCCAAGCGCAAAAAATCATGAGTAGACCCAGGCGCATCATACACATCGACCGCAAGACCGAATCGCTTTGGCAGAAAGACGATGCTCTGTGTTTGGTGGGACCAGAGGGGCGTGGTCTATTACGAGCTGTTAAAACCTGGGGAAACGGTTAATACTAAACGTTACCAACAACAATTGACCGATTTGAACCGTTCGCTGCTTGAAAAAAGGCCAGAATACCGAAAGAGGCAACACAAAGTCATTTTTCTTCATGACAGTGCTCCATCACACAGCAAAAGGGGAAGATTTGTACTGGCGTGGTATTCACAAATTGTCCGAAAGATGGGAAAAATAATTAGCAAGCGACGGAGCATGCTTTGAATAAAGCAGTTTTATCGTTCTTCCGATTTAACATGTTTTTTTAGAAGAAAAATCCGCATTTCATACTTGTTCACCTCATATAACTAAAGGAAAATAAAATAGTATTATTTGACTGTCTGTTTTAAGGTTATACTTAATTATCGCTTATGAATCAGCTAAGAAACAATAATTAATTAGTATTATCAGCATTACCTCCTGGATTTTTGACAGTAAAGAATTGTCGCTGCCATTGTATTTAAAAATTCTAGTATTAAACTGTGTGGTACCTCTATTTTTATGTTTTGTTCGGCTGTGTGGTTTGATCATGAGTAGATCAGCCCTTAGACCGACCATTGAATTAGTTCACAAAAATGGAAAGCTCCTAATCTTATTTGTCAAGCTGTCATTTGTCAGCTGTCTGTTGTCAATTTATTTGGTATATGTGTTGTATAAAAAAGAGTGAACAGAGGCACGGAAAACTGGAAAAGCATCTTTAATTTAAAAAAGTTGTAAATATGGTAGGCTTCAGTGCGCGTAAACAGTCAGAAAAAAACTTCCTTGAAACTGTTAGTGAAGATGTCTAACAAAATAAAGCGAAAAATAACAGTAAGTTTAAACACCCAGAAAAGCAAGACGCAAACAAAATCTCGACCAAGTGTTTTTGATCGTTTGGGCATCAAAGCAGGTACGGGAACAACCACGCTTAAGGAATATTGTCATCACTGGGCACAGAACGGATCGTGCCCATACGGTAAAGGTTTGTAATTTAATTTACTTAATAAGTATTTTGATAAATCTGTCCAAATAAAATACTTATGACATGGAGGGTAGGTACAATAACTTCAGATTCCCCAGATGACGAAGTTCAAATTGTCTACACACAAATTAAACATGTCATGTCCAAAATTCTTTACAAAGAAATTTTAATACTAATGGGTGATTTTAATGCTAAAGTAGGTACCACAATAAATGACAGCCACATCTGGAACATACTGGAGAAGTTCGGACTGGGAGATAGAAATACGAGAGGAAAACATGTAATACAATTCGCTACAGACAACAGTTTGCAATCATGAACACAACGTTTAAACACCACTAGCGTTTTCTATTAACTTGGATGTTACCATCGGGGAAGTATAAAAACCAAATAGATTACACGTTAACCAGATCTAGATGGCTTACATCTGTCAGAAACATGAGACACAAGATTGGGTGCAGTGTGTGGGTTAGATCACATATTACTAATGATAGATCTGCCCAGAAATTACAGGCAACAAAAAAACTGATAACAGACAAAAAATGGGTAACTCCAGACAACAGTCTGTTTTGACAAACACTACAACAATTGGGCACACCAGTCCTCATGGATGACCTGGATGATTGTGGGCAGAACGGATCGTAAGGGGACTGGAGTGATGCTCAAACAATGAAACAAATATAAGGGGAAGACATTGGATAACAGAAAACACCATTTCATTAAAAGAGAAACATCAGGTAGCAACAGCAAGAACAAGTACATTGGGCCAAAAAAGAAATATGAGGAGGATGCTAAACAAAGAAACACAGAAATCATGTAGGAAAGACAAGAATGAGCACAAGGAGAATTTGGAGAGAACCAGAAGATCATGCTAACAATAAGACCCATGAACTACATGATAAGGTGCTTGGTTGAGAATTAAACCACCAACACAGATAATAAAAAATGATAAGAACGAGACAGTTACAAATGAACTAGCTATAGCTGAAGTATGGAAACAGTATTGTGAAAGACTACAAAGATTTTGATGAATTAGTCAAGTTGCAAAATACCATCAATATAGAAAAAGAACCTATGACTTATCTGTGCTTTGTGGATTACAGTAAGGCATTCAACTGTGGTAAATGATACTACTCGGTATATATCACCACTACACCAATCACTTTATTTTTGCACTTCATCAGGGATGATGAGGGAAGTTTTGGACAATTGGAATGCAAGTATAACCATGGGTGGTAAACAAATAAAGGAGGATATATATATATATATATATATATATATATATATATATATATATATATATATATATATATATATATATAATATGACAGAAAATAGATGCCTTTGAAATATGGTAATTCATCGAGCAAATGGTTCAATCCTCTAACAACTAAATGTCAAAACAAGATAACAACAACAATAAACCAATTCTATCTGAAGTATTTTGTCCACATATATAGAGGAGCTAATGGCCTTGAAAAGCTGATTGTGGAAGGAAAGTGAATGGAAAATGTCCTCAAGGGAGATCTCCAAATTGGTGGATGGGTCAAATGAAGGCTTTGATAGAACACAGTTTGCAGGAGGCTAGCACAGCTACTGAGGACAGGGACACATGAGTAGACACAGTACATGCCATTGCTTCATAATGTCACTATATTCTTACCGAGTAGCAGGAACGAGGAGGAGGAGAAGGTACAACAACTACGTGAAATATTAATAACAATAAAGCATAAAGCTCTCAATAAATCATTTTTTTAAAACATGTGTTTCAGGGATGAATACTGAGGCCAATTCTGTTTGTGATTTAATGATCTTTTTTACTAGCTAAAACACCATTTTATTAAAAGAGAAACATCAGGTAGCAACAGCAAGAACAAGTACATTGGACTATATAATATACTGATGACACCTAAAAAAAACAAAATATCTGAAATGACTATAAATTTCAGCTTAAATAAAACAAAAATTTGGTTGCGACCAAATTCATTTATCTCTCTAAATAAAACTACTACATTAAACATGTCATATGTTGTCTCAGAAAGTAATATTGTTAAGTTTTTGTACTTTTGTATAACCTCAGGACTAACCTTTAGATGTCATATGGAAATGCTCAGCCCAAAAAGCTCAAGTGTCATTTACTCTGACAAGTGAAACTACTCAACAATTGAAATCAGGAAATTTGTCTAAATTACTTATTAAAAACTAAAATTAAATGTTAAATTAATATGTTAAATACAAGCACACTTTTGTGCATACATTAAAATTAATTAAAAATCTATATAAAAAAAACTGAAGTTTATTACTAGATTCCACTGAGATAATCAGGTATGTAGAACTCATTCAAATAAGAATTTTTTCAGGATTGTTTTAGATTTTGCTTCAATATTGCTTCATTTCATATGAAAAGGTATACACTTCAATACACCCAACAAGGGTGCTCTTTTCATAGAGTGTTGTGTAGTGGATATGAACCTTATCTATTTCTGATGCAAGTTGTAATGTTATTATATACATACATACATATTATAAAGTTCTATACATACATTATATACAATTAAATGTCAATTTTTTCTAGTATATTGAGCAGCATTAAATATACAAAACAAAGTCTTGAGATTAAATTATTTATACTTACCTTTGCGAGATTCATTATACTGCTTTTTTTGTGCAATAAATAACTTATTAGAATTTAAAATCAACGAGGTACCATGCACAATAATACATTAAAATACAATTATAACCTAATTGATCTCTTAATTTAATAGGTTATAAAAATGAGCTAATCTTTGACAAAAGGATAGTCACTTGATGGTTTCATTGCAATCTTTGATCAGTAGTTATTGATTTAATTTAATCAACATAATTCTAAAATGTTTTGTTCTTGAGGCTTTTAACATCACATTACTTGAGTTACACCTAGATCTTTCGTTTCATTCCTGTACTTAAAAATATGAATGAGTCAACCTTCTATCAGTTTAATAAGACCAACTCTCCAGAACTTCTACAATCAAAGCAATTGATCATTTGTGACAAAGGCAAATATTGTCTGTTGTTTCTAAGAAAACCATACCTGTTCAAAAGTTTAAAAGCTTGTTTGATAGACAATTTTGTAAACAAAAACAAAAAGCAATAATTTTACCTTATATTTCTAGTCTTACTGCTCTATATTTTGCTAGAATACTATCTTTTTACAACTTAAATTCTACCGAAATAACCACAAGATTATGCGTTTTGATACCTCCAAGGGGGCTAGGACAGATAGGTTCCACCTGTACTATTAAAGAATTATTTTATATTTATCACAGCTTTGATAAACCTTTATCAACGATCAATGAATAATAGATACTTTCCAGCATCTTTGAAATATTCCAATGTTCTTCCAATTTTTAAATCAGGTGATAAGAGTGACATTAACTATCTTCTATGCTAAAGCTTTGTGAAGCTAGAATAACAGGTGGAATGTTCTGTGTTCTTTAAAGATCTTGTTATTCTTTTTGATAAAAAGCTTTCGCTTAATTAACATACTGATATTCTGAAGGGACTGAAAATGCTTGGGTTTATAAAGAGAGTGACAAAATATATTAACAAACAAAAAGCATATCCTTTTTTATACAACAGCTTAGTACATAGTATATTAGAATATATCAGTTATATGATTACCACAATGTACCTGTCATATAAATATGGCTTTTGCATGTAGATTGATAAACTTTCTTGATAGTAAGCATCTTCTGAATTGAATGCAGTTTGGATACAGGAAAAATCTTTCTACAACTAATGCTTTAATAAAGTTTGTGATGGATATAGTTGGGGCCTTTGAGGCAGGCGAAATGGTAACCGCCACTTTCTGCGATCTTTCAAAGGCCTTTGACTGTGTATGTCACAATACTCTACTGGCCAAACTTGGGTATTATGGAGTGAGAGGAAATGCTTATGATTTTCTAAGATCATACTTAGAAAACAGGAGACAGCTAGTGGACTGTGATGGTGCATGGTCATCAAGCCTACCAATATTAGCGGGGGTGCCACAAGGCTCAATATTGGGACCAATCCTGTTTGTGATGTATGTCAATGATTTGCCTCACTACTTAGAGGACATTAACATTATACAGTATGCAGATGACACCACCCTATACTCTGCTCATAAAAATAAGCAGACATCTGAAAATACAATAAATGTTAATTTAAATAAAGCTGAAAAATGGTTCCAAGCAAACTCACTAGCTCTCAACCTAGGTAAGACTGCCATACTAAACATGTCACTAGGTAAAAATTCAGAAGACAATCCTGTTAAGTTTTTGGGGCTTTATATTGATTCAGGGCTCTCCTTTAGATGCCATATTGCAAAACTCAGCTCAAGCCTATCAAAGGTAATTTATTTCATCCGAAAAATAAAATATTACTTAACAACAGAAACTATGAAACTTGCCTACATGGACCTTTTCCATTGTCGACTAAATTACGCAATTTTATTATGGGGAAATACGGTTGATTGGCCAGTTATCTTTAAGCAAAAGAGGGCTATAAGAGTCATCGTAAATGTGTCACAAAGCCAATTCTGCCGAGAATACTTTGGGCAATTAAAGATTATAACAGTGCCAGCATTGTATATTTACCAATGCCTGTCTTTTGTTAAAAATAACCTGGATTCCTTAACAACACATGATAATATCGACGATTATGGAAGAAGAAATAAAAATAAGATCATCATTCCTCGGCACATGCTGACTGCAACTCGTAAGAGTTTTATTGTCTCTGCTGTAAAACTTTACAACCACCTTCCAGATAGTTTCAAAAATATATCCACACGTAAATTTAAACATGAAATAAAAAAACTATTAATATCAATACACCCGTACAATTACAGCGAGTACTTTGGGGCAATTTGAATATGTTTGTCTTTCATTATTGTCTGTTTGGTTATCGATTTTATTATTTTTTAATTCACTTATATATATATATATATATATATATATATATATATATATATATATATATATATATAATTATTTTATTTTCAACTGTATTTGACGATGCAAAGACGATGTGCAGGTTAGGTTTGCTTAACATGATTTGTACAAGTTATTATGCAAATAAAGTATTATTATTATTGTACAAAAAAGTTCTTCTTTCTCACATTTAGTCAATGTGGATCCACGTTTGGCTGACGGGCCCAAGCCAAGTCAGCACAAACGCTATTACCATTGTGTATTAAGGAATGACCTGACAATGTTACATGTTTTCAAAATCACTGACTTCTGAATGTTTTTGTGTATGTTTGTGTTGAGTCCTAATTGTACTAAGTGTGGTGTGAATGTTATTGGTGTAAGGCGTGTGGCTGATATAATGAGGGGACAATGATGACTTATTCTTGTTTCCATAGCCTTTTTATTTCCGTCGCAAGGTTTGTGTATTTGGAAATTTTTTCTGTATATTTCGTTTGGATGTTTGTGTCGTTGGGGATAGCAATGTCAATTAGATAGGCGACTTTTTCTTTTTTGCACTGAAAAGTAATATCGGGTCTATTGGCGAAGACTGTTTTATCCGTATGGATACTGATGTCCCAGTAGAGTTTGTAATCTTTATTTTCGAGTATGGATGTTGGTGTGTATTTGTAGTAGGGATCTGTGTTTTCTATGAGTTTGTATGTTGTGGCTAGTGCTTTGTGAACTACTTTTGCCGCTGAGTCATGTCTGGCTGTGTATTCCATTCCGGCTAATATTTTTACATCCGCTTATTATGTGTTCGATCATTTCTTTCTGCTGGTGGCATTTTCTACATCTGTCTTCTATAATAGTTGGGTCTTTGATGATATGCTTTTGGTAGTTTCTGGTTAATATGACTTTATCCTGGATGGCAAGTAAGAAGCTTTCTGTTTCAGGGAATAGCTGCCCATCCTGTAACCAGGTGTATGATTGTTTTTTATTTACGTGGTCTTCTTCTATGTGGTATTTGTGTTTTCCATGGAGTGTTTTCTCTGACCACATTTTCATCTTTTCCTGTTGTAATTGGGCGTGACTGTGTGTGTCTGCTGAGTGGTCTGCCGGGGATAAGTCGAGAGGTGTGTGGTTTTTGTCTGCTTTCACTGTCGCTGTGTGGAGGCAGGTTTGCTTGCTGTGAAAGAATTTCATAAGTGCTTGTATTGTTTTGTGTGTAGTGATCTAATGTCTATGATTCCTCTTCCTCCTGCCTTCCTCTCGATGGTAAGTCTTTCTTTGCATGCGTTTGGGTGTAATTTCCTGTTTTTGGTGAATTGAGAACGTATAAGGATGTGAATGTTTTCTATATCTGTTTGTGACCATTTGATGATACCAAATGAATATGTGAGTATAGGTATAGCGAACGTGTTGATGGCTTTAGTGAGATATTTGGAGTTGATTATACCAAATTCCATATTGACATCTAAGGTGAATATTTCTGTGATTTTGAAGAGTTCTTTCAGCTGTGTTTTTGTGGCAGCGTAGAGTTTTATGTCATCCATATATAGGAGGTGGTTTATTTTATGTTGATTCACTTTTTGGTGTCTTATGTTGAAGCCAAAACCATAGAGCGCTGAGCGAGTCTCCCTGAAATATACCCCGTCTAATGTACAGCCTGAATAGGGATTACCTTTTTTTGGATGTGTATTGGCGAGGATGTCGTAATATCCATCAACATTGTCCAAGTTTTGAAACACACATTTGAATTTTACTGCACCTTTTAAACAACGTCGTAGTGCTGCAGTGGGCTTTATTGCATTTGTGCAGCTACTACCTATATATGTGGCCAAGCCAGATATACTTAAATAAATTAATAATTAAGTACACTGACCTGCCGGTATTGGAACCCGGGACCCCTAATACCGTGTACCGGCACAATAATCACGGAATTAGGTACAATTAGGGCTTACAAATCAAATACGGATGTTCTTTTAATGCACATACCGAACAAATTTTAGGTTAAGGTCTGTTGTGTCCTCCAGGGTACAGAACTATAATTATTTATATCCAAATTGTGATATTTTTAATCCAAATCTTAAATTATTAAGGAGAAGACTGGGTTGTTATACATGTAAAACAAGATAGTAGGGATAAAATAAATCTCGATCAGTTCTTATACCATTGAAATGGAGATTGAATGTTGTGCTTCAAGATATACCACAGGTAATAATAATATCACCATAATAGTCGCATGTGGACCACCAAACGGCAATATTGAAGTTTTTATTCAACAGCTAACATTGGTCTTATTCACAGTTCTAACCAAAGATGACAATGTTTTCATATGTGGAGACTTCAACATAAATAGCATGACCACATATAGCACAACTTGTAAGCTATTGCAGGACATATTTGGTTCCCATTTTATAAAGGATCACTCTGAGCAATCAACCGGCATTCATAATACTAGTAGAGGAACGTCAGTATAGTCAATTGAGTATATGGCCTCTAACCTCTTAGAAAACTCAATAGAATGCAGAACTAACCAGCCACATATCTTAGATCACCTACTCTAAAGATGATCAATAAAATTAATGAAGGAAAAAATGGAACTCAGCCTGTCTATGAGACTACACACCATATATTACAGGACAATATAAACAGATTAAAATAATATCTGGCTTGTTAGACATGGAACAATCTGCCTGCCATGGGCTTTGAAAATTCATTTGATAAATTTTTAAATATTTTTCTTCCTCACTATGGTATGACATGTCTCCAAAAAAACATCCAAATAAATGATAAAACAGTACAAAGTGCAAATTGGTTTACTAATGGCCTAATACAGCAAATAAATGAACTAATATAGTGTTTTAGTCATGTTAAATGTACCAATAGAAAAGAAATAGACCAAAAGTATAAGACTATAAAAAGAACCTATGTGCCTACTATAAAAGGAGCAAAAATTAAATATAATCAGGAGGTTATTAATGACTCATCAAACAAACCAAATAAAATATGGAACATTGTAAATAAAGAACTAGGTAATGAAAAATGTCCAAATACAATCAAATTCAAAATAAATGAAAACCTAGATACTGCTGAGGCTGAAGTTGCCAACTATTTTGGAGAATACTATGCAAATGTTACCAAAGAAAAAATCAGGGCCAATTTGGATTGAAACTATCAAAAGTACTAACTACTTTATCATATCATGAACATTCCATGTTTCTCAAACCAGTTACAGTAGAAAAATAATACATAGGCTAAAAAACAGCAAATTACAACATGTTCAAACCTAGACATATTTGCTCTCAAATTAACGCCCAGCAAATTGAGTGACGATGTTGAAAGAATGCAGCGTCTTGACATAACTATGTTGGGTTCAGCAACGTTAACTTTTTTTAGAAAAAATTGCCACCTGGGTTTTTGTATCGTTAAATTCTACTTGGTTACCGTCACCTCAAGATAGAATTTCTTCTAGCTCTTTGTTAACTTGAACGACCTCCTGCTATTTGAGGATATTTGCATGTGTAATCGATGTTTGAGCGTTCAAATTGAATCAAGGGCGTACTGGCATGTGTAAAGCTGTAGATCAGATTCCTGGTCCTTTCCAGCAGATCATCAATGTAAATGAGAAAGAGAGTAGGGTGCAGGATCGAGTCTTGGGACACACTGGCGTTAATAAAGTGTTCGAAAGAAACCCACCAATTATCACTCGTAAAGAATGCTCTCTGAGGAAACACGAGAGTCTTAAATAAAACTTTTCAGACATATGATACCAAGAGCATAGCTTAGCCAACAGTGCCAACCAGGTCGAATGCCTTGGATATATGAAGTGCAACCACCCGACATTTTCCAAAGTGTTAAATTGCTTTGTTCCGAACATGTTTCTTATACAACTCAGTATATATCACCACTACAACAAACACTATTTTTGCACTCGATGCGCGTTTCGCTAACCATGTTAGCTTCATCAGGAGCGATGTTTGATTAAAGCTAAACTACAAATCCACCCTATTTAGCCTAACACCTGAATTACTCAGGCGGAACTAATAGCATAGGCGAGGCTATCAGTTCCGGTCAAGTAACCAGTAGACGGGACTATAAGGAATAGGCCCTCTGTCTTTATTTAAATTACTTTTATATTTTAAAATTTAGAAGCTCTCCCGTTAATCGTTGCTTACGAAAGCCATATTGATAGTCGCTAAAGTTTAATCATTCAAGATATTTTAGATGTTGTGTTACATCAATTAGAAGATCTGTTGATCTGTATTTACGAAAGCTATATTAATGGTCGCTAATAATATTGAATCCTTCAAGATATTTTAGATGGTGGCCTTTTCCATGACTTTCGATATTATTTATTGAAAGCAGGGCGACTGGTCGGTAGTTGTTTGGTAAGGTTTTTTTTTGCCTTTTTTGGGTATCGACACATTTCCAGCAGGACAGGATAGGTTGAAAAGTCTTCAGAAACTGATGTTAATTCTCTCGTGCATTTTTTAGTAATGTGGTAGGTATTTCGTTAGCGCCAGAAGCTTTTTTGGTGTCTAGCTTCATTAAAATACGTTTTATGATACGCAGTCTGAAGACCATTTCATTCATCCTTGACTGCTCTATGGGGATAGTTGGTGGTGTTCAGCTAACAAGTGTGCTTTCTCAACTGGTGTTGTTGCAATAGTATTATCTGGCCGCGTGAGTTGTGGTATAGTGGATTTAGTAAAATTTTGACTAATGGTGTACCCTAAAGTATGTTTTGATTGATGGTCGGACTAATAACTTCAATTATAGTTAATTAGTAAAAACAGTTAACATACTTCTGAAACTAGAACATAGCATTTTGCTCTTGTATTTATTATTTTTGTTCAGATCTAAAAAAAGTTCCAATAAACTATTCAACTCCTTTCAACTTCTTCTATTTTGAATTATGATATTTTTCAGAAATAATTCTTTTTTAAAATTGATATACTAAGCATTAAAATTTTGACCGAACAATGTAGCTCTACATATGTCACACATGTCAATAATTAATGAAGTCTACAGTGAACTGAAATTTTTTGCTGCCAGTAAAGACATGGGCCTCAATGCTGAGTTACTTAATAAATAATTAGAAATATATATATATAATATATATATATCTATATATATATATATATATATATATATATATATATATATATATATATATATATATATATATATATATATATATATATATATAGTATATATATATATATATAATATATATATATATATATTATATAATATATATATATATATATATATATATATATATATATATATATATATATAATATATATATATATATATATATATATATATATATATATATATATATATATAGTGCAACAAGCATTTAAGCACCATAGTTTAAAATATATTAGTCTCAGGGACATCTGATGTGAAACTGCCAAGTCTAAAGCAAAACCCACAATCCACAGAAGAAAGATACTGTACTTCTATCATCAAAACAAGTTGGGTACACAATTTAGCGGTGACTGTAAAAATATTTTGAAGGGGAACATTGCTGACTTCAGTGTAGCGACCGATATTAGTACTTTTCATTAACCTACTGATGATCTCACCACGGACTTTGCTCTTGCATTAAAGTCTTGACAGCTTTACGTCAGATGCACTAATATCTTTTAAGATCTAATTTTTAAATCTTTGTTACTGTCCTGATTGTGTTGTGGGATACTGATTTTTTGTTATTCAAATATAGGTTGCAAATATTCTTCAACTCACACTCTGATTAGCCCTTCGAAACAACGTGCGGCAAAAATTCAATCAGAACCAAAAAAACGTCATGCCAAAGAGAGTCATAAGCGAGTTCATACTGGAGAACCTGCGGAGTGGGACCAGTGGGATCCTGATGAATTAGAAGACGCCGATCCTGATGACCTTGAGAGAAAGCGGCAAGAGCTGCAAAGGGAACTAGAGTTGCAAATGAAAATGGAACATAAAGCTCGTAAGGTATCAGAACTTTTTTTTAAATTTCATTTCAGTTGTGCTGATAGTCAATATAAATATCGATGAAAAGTACTTGTATTTAGATAGAGATAGGTACTTAAAAGCCTAGCAGGCAGTTCGAATGCTTAAAGCAGTTAGGTCTCTTAAGAGCTTACTGTGCACCTGACTCATTTTAGAGAAATTGTGATTCTTGAAATTAGACCTAGGCAATTTGGAGTAGCTTTCTGACTTTTCATCCATGATTGGACAGGGCCTCTTCAGGAAACTTTACTCTTTACACAGTGTCTTGAAGAGTAAAGATTTTTGAAGAGGCCTTGTGCAATCATAGGTAAAACGTTGGCAAGTTACTTCATATTGCCTCCTCAGTCTAATCCCTAGAACCATGATATCTCATCTTACCAAACCGTGTAGAGCTGTCTCTTCTTTAAAGCACCATCTGCACATTGAATTTTCTGTGAAATCAGTGCAAGTTGTGTGTTCCTCTAGGTGGCAGTGTTCTGTAAGAATCTCAGTCACAATCTTCTGGTATTTCCCATTTAATTTTAGCACCGACTTGGTATACTCTGGGTTAGGTCCCCATATGAGAATCTTTGATTGTCTCGATCCCCATGGCTCTTTCTACCCTCTCATGAATTTGTCATTCAGCAAATCTGCAATTGTTGCATGGCTTGTATTGCATGGGATTTCCACAAAGGCTTTAGGTCCCGTGGGGGCTTGCTATAGTTTCATTTTTAGCCAGTGCGTTGGCGATTTCATTTATCTGGACGACCGTATGGTTAGGTACCCAGGTTGTTTCTGTCCGTCAGATTAATATTCGCTTACCAGATGAGTCTTCTCTTTAAGAAGACGGTTCTGTTGGTTCAGTCTTCCCTCTCTGTTATTAAAAACTTTAGAGGTTTATCGCTAAGTGCCTCTTGGAATTATCTATCCTTATCTGAAATAGAAAGCAAATTTTCACTGTCCTAGTCCCGCGATACCCTAAGGCCTCCATGTTCAGAGCCCTGGTACCCTTGGTATAGCCTATATGAGAGTTTAATAGAGTACATGCTGTGCCCTGTATCCATAGTCTTTATTTTATTTTCTACATGTTCTTTCCAAGTCAGTTTATTATCTCCTTGATATTTCACTGACTTTTTACTCTGTAATACATCTCTTAGAAGTGTAAGTCTCGGCAGTGTGTCAGCTTCTTTTTCTTTATGAAAAAGGCAACATTTGCATTTGGCCCCTTACGCGTTCGACGTTGCCATCTCTACAAAAACTATCTCATCGTCGGAGTAGGCGTACACTCCTATGTCCATACCAGAATCGTTCAATGTAATTAGCAATTTATCAATCAGAAGGCGCCACAACAGAGAATCTGTGCGGGCGTCCTAAATATCTGACCATATAATGGAGGGAAGATTAGCATATCAAGCTGTCTTCAACCCTTCTCTTCTCGACTGCTCAACCTGTCGATTTGAAGGATGTATTATTGAATGTGTCCCGATACCTATGAAAGTTCCTAGAACATTATATCCACGTTCCAAAGAGTTTTCAGTTGTACTTGTAGCTCAATGTAGTGTCGTTTCCGTAAACTTACCGAACGGTAAGTTTGTTCTTTCAGATACGGCGGCTATGCCTCCAACATCTTTACAGTTATGTAGCCATCTACCTTTCTAATGTTTTAAGGAGAAAGCTCTGTTGAGCCTGACACTTTGTAGTCCCAAAACCTCTTAAAGCCTGCATTTCTCAATCGATTTCAGAGATTTTTTTTTTTAATGATTTTTGCAAAAATTCGAACCAATCACTCGCTATTTTGAAAAAAATTGCAAGCAGAATAGTAATTTTTATTAGGTTATTTTTCTACATATATTGTTTAATAATTAATTAGTTAATAATAAATAATTCATAGTTAAAAGAAATTGGACCCAGGTTTCGATCAGCAGTAGTTCTCAGTCACTCTTGAAATAATTGAGGAGTATAATTATATAATCGAATTAGTTGAAAAAAGTGACTTAATAGTTTGTAAACATGAAAATGGCCTTCATAAGAGTAGAGTAAAAAAGCAGGAATTTGAAATTGCTAAATGATTTAAACGAGTACCTTATAGAAATATAAGATATATAACATAGAAAAACCATCAAAAATGGCTAAAAATAGCCATTATCTTAAAATTGGACTCTTTTTGACCAAAATGACTATCGAATTCATCATCAGCAACCTAAAAACATAAAATCCCGGGCACTATATCAATATAAATATTTTTTTTCTGAAATAAATCCAGAAAAACTACCAAAATCGGCCAAAAATTACCATTATCTTAAAACTGGACCACTATCGCAAATGACTATCAAATTCGGAATCAGCGACCCAAAAAACGTATATTTACATTATAAAATTCCATGGAAAAGAAAATAGGCTAGACACCCTCTAGACAACAGACTAGGAATATTTCATAATGAAAAAATCGTTTTCCTAAAATTCTGGCTTTTTTTTTCAAAATAGCTCGTGAGGCATTGGTTCGTATTTTTGCAAAAATTATTTAAAAAAAAAAAAATCTCTGAAATCGGTTGAGAAATGAAGGCTCTAGGGGGTTTTGGGACTAAAGTGCGAAAAGCCCCTGGTGTGACGGGTCGGTACAACACCCTCCGGAAGGGACGTTTGAGCCACCATAACACCTTTATTTCCAAGCGAGTATTTTATCGAGTCTCGCCGATGCTGATATCTTTTCAATGCCTCCACGATAAAATTTCCATGTTTGACACTGAAAATTTCTCACCGCCTTTTTATATTGCTTCTGGACTTCCTTAAAGTCTTCCCAGTGCTCCTCTCTCTCACCTAAGGCGAGTTGAAGGAGTGGACATCGGGCCCCACAACGTTGCCAAACCCGTACTCAGGGTGGTATTTTATCAACATCCAAGTCTAGACCCGTCAAATTCAGTCTCAATAGGGTCACTGCGGTTCTGTTTAGCTTTATACCAATTAGGAAAAATCAGAGCCACCACGAAAAGTATTTACTTTGTAGATTATTTTTTAGTGTCAATGAACATGTTGCAATTGTGTTTTAACAAAGATATAACAATACGTATTTTACCTACAATTATAGAAAGAAAAAAAGAACAAAAAAGAAAGCAGCCCATCCAGTGGTTCAAGCTCTACATCTTCTGATTCAAGTACAAGCAGTGATGAATCAAGTTCAACTAGTTCAACATCTGTAGAGACAAAACGCAAAAAGATTAAGAAAACAAAAAGTAAAAGAGCAAGTTCATCCAGTTCTGAGGATCGCAGTCGTAAACATAAAAAAGGAAAACATGGTTCTAAATCAGCTACTAGGGAGAAATTAAAGAAACCCAAACCTCATAGGTTAGTAGAACTAAATTGCAGTAACATTTCAGATTATATTTGGACATAAATATGTTAAATAGAATATATTGGCTAACTTTATCTTTGACGTGGCTGTATAAGGTCTTTGATTTAGTTTACTATTTATTCAGAGTCTCGGTTTTTTTAAGTGATTTATTTCTCATACTAAAAAAACAAAGAACATAGTAAATTTAATAGTTCTTGGTAACTAGGGGTTTCCCTAGTAAAGGACTTATCTATCAAAGAATTATGTATATTTTCCTTTAAAACTCACTAAATTGTTTAGAAAGACTTTTCCCAAAGACTTACAAAACTGATCGAAATGAAATAATTTCTCTCAGTAAATTGTATATTTTTGATAAAAGTTTAGAAAGTTTCGCTGGCTTGTTACTAAAAATTTGACTTGGGAGTATACTTTAAGTCCCCTTACTGGAAAATGGCGACTAATTTTATTTTCATGTCTAATTTCTTAATTGATTATTCGATTTTCTATTTTTTAAAGCTCTTTTTGTAATATATAAACTTTTAACCTAATCAGTCTTTTAAACTAGTATTTAATTAATTTGTATGTTGATGTAAAAAAAAAAATCTAAACCCCATTTTAAGCCTTTTCGTTACCAGCGGAATACATCGGAAAATGGCGACTGTTAACCATTTTCAATTTTTAAATTTTAAATAATTAATTGAAGTGTTCGTTACTTTGTGACTGTACATTATAAATGAATGAAAGAATTTATTTACTTTATTAAACAAGTCACTGTATTAAATTAAAAACTTCTGTTACGTGACCACAATTTTGTAGATAATTCTACATTATCAAACGTTGTGAACTTAAAACTAGGATTACATATATGTAATACTAGTTTTAAGTTCAGAAAGAATGTAAAATCATCTAAGAAACCGTGGTCACGTAACAAGTTTTTAATTTAATATAGTGATTTGTCTAACAAAGTAAATAAGGATAAGGATTTATTTTTAGATTTTACACGAATTATCCGATATAATTTTTTTTTTTTTTTAAGAAACATTTTGTGTTAGAGGTGGAAATCAGATTCTAGTTGCTATTTTCCAATATGGCAGTTCAGAGTTCCGTAAGACTACAACCTAATTATTTAACTATAATTAATTAATTGATCCCAAGAAACATTTTTGACACTTTCATACATTTTTCTAAAAAAAGCAGAATGTCATATAGTGCTGCTAAAAACTAAGCGGCATTGATGTGATGAATACAAAGTGTTTCTTCAAAGTATAACTATTACATCACCTGAAAGGGATTTTTTATGACTGCAGGGAAATCCCTAAAGCACTACAGTAGTCAAATTTATGATAAAAAGCGATTCACGTTGGTCTTGAATTGCTGCAGTAGCAGTTCTGGGCAAATCATTCCAAAGGGATGAGGTCCTTCATATAAAAGAATTTTTGAAACAAGTAGTATAGTATTTTTCACAATCTAAGAAAGTGACTTAGCTACCTATACCCATTCAAAAAGATTCGAAAGTGATTATTTTATGGCTGTTTAATGACAAGGCATCATGCAGGGCTGCAGTATACCTGATTGTATAATTGTTTGGTTTAAAATTTTATCGTGATAAGACGGTTGAATTATAATGTTTTATGTACTGAATAATACACAATATAGTAATTACACAAATGTATTAAAACAGTGTACAGTGTCCTCGCGTACATTTGTTACAATTTTAGTTATTAATTAATATCTAGTTCAATTTCGCTATCGCTACTATCTTGCAAATCAATAATAAGTTTTTTTTACAGGTTCTAAACTATTTATATTTATGTACATACATCTATATGAGTTTTCAATTTTTTTTGACTTGTCGAATACACTAAGTTGGGAATGTGGAATCTTTGGCACAATGATAGTACTCAGCATATATCACCACTACACCAAACACTTTATTTTTGCACTCGACGCGCGTTTCGCTAACCATGTTAGCTTCATCAGGAGCGATGATTGACCAGTCAATCATCGCTCCTGATGAAGCTAACATGGTTAGCGAAACGCGCGTCGAGTGCAAAAATAAAGTGTTTGGTGTAGTGGTGATATATGCTGAGTAGTTGTCGAATACAGTTTCTAGAGTTTTCAACGGTTACATTTTTGACTTCTGTCTTTATCAACTCAATCACACTATTGTTTAAAGTGGGTGTATTATTGTGAGCACGTATATTAGACTTTATTTTATGCCATATCAACTCGATCGCATTAAAGATACAATAATATGGTGGAAGCCGAATTATTTCGTGTCCTGCTTCCTTTGCAATTTTATCACAAACATATTCCTTTGAAAAATTGTAACTTTTTAAAGCTTCTAACAATTGTTTAACTGTGTAACTTTCATGAAAATATATGTCACGTTCGCACAAAAAGGCTTGTATTTCCCTTTTTCTACTGGCGGAACTTGGTACCTTATTCATTTGGCGATTATGATAGGATGCATTATGCATCAGAATACAGCTATTCGGTGGTATATTCGGCATTAATTTGTTTTGAAGCCAATCTTCAAAAACTTCAACGGACGTATCACAATGATAATTCAAGCTGGAATCTGAAATATTCTTTTTTTTTTTTTTTTTGGTCTAGCACATGTGCTGCAGGGAAGTCCCTAAAGCGCTCCAGGAGCGGCTGCTAGAAATAGACATTTTGGTATCCAGCCTTCTTCTGACCTGGCATGTAAAATAGTTATTCTTTTACCTTTATTTGATGGAGCTTTGGTGTGACATTTTTTGGATTTATCAATCCATCCTTTATTGGGTGTGTTGTGGGTGTGATACCAAGTCTCATCTAGGTAGATTATCGTTCAATTTTCCGATCTAGTTGTATTTATTTTTTCAAGATATTCCATTTTGAGTTGTTGTAAGCACCATGATTCCATTATAACTTGCCTTTTGTCTATTTTTTTGAACAAAAACCCCAAATGAGGTAGAATACGCCATAAAGTTGTAGTGGAACATTTTATGTACAACTATCCTCAGACAGCCTTCGTGAATGTGACAATAACATAGGAACTTTTTGTTCTGCATACATTTCATAAATTTTGCGACGGATTAAGTCTTCTTGACAGAACATTTCGACACGCCTTTGTCTTTTCGTGTTTTTTTGGGCGCTATCGAATTATTTACAATTTTCCAAACTGTACTTTCAGGAATGTTAAAGCTGATGTCTCCATCAATGAAAAGTACTTTTCGTGGCCTCACTCCACTAACTTTAAATAAACACTTTTAACTATCACTTTTGCCTTAATGGGCAAACATTTGCGGCTTCTGATGGAAAGGGCTTCGGATATTTTAAGACACTATTGAACTTTATAATACACACTATTTCAGTATAATACTGCAGATAAAATGAACAATATTCTTTATATTTATAAACACGAAGTAGCCAATAAAATGTTAGATTGAAAGGGTGGTATATATATATCAATTACGACCCTGTTACGGCCAGGTACGTGCGAAGATCCTAACGGTCGTTTAATCTTTTTATTGCATCAGTTTGCTAAATCACTTTCTTAGATCTTGAAAAATACTATTTTCTATAAAAATACTTATATAAAAGACGCAAGGCGCCAACCGTTCTTCGTTGTTCCAAGGAATCAAGGTTACTGGTGAGTTCTTAGTCTCCAATCATACTAATGGCTCCTTTTTAAACAGAATCCGACAAATGCAGCGTTTGTTCTGACTTATGTAACACATGTTTGGAAAAACGCAATTGAACACTTTGGAGAATCTCGAGTGGTTGCTCTTGACATATCCAAGGCATTCGACCGTGTTTGGCACGATGGACTGATGGCTAAGTTACGCTCTTATGGTATGTCTGAAAGGTTCTGTTTGTGGCTCTCATGTTTCCTTAGAGAGCGTTATTTACGAGTGGCGGTCGACGGATTTCTTTCTAACGCCTTCACTGTCAACGCCGGTGTGCCCCAGGGCTCCATACTCTCTCCTACTCTCTTTCTCATTTACATTAACAATCTGCTGGAAAAGACCGGGAATCCAATCTACAGTTTTGCAGATGACAGTTCGCTTGTCTCTTCATTCACCTTGAACGCTCGGACATCGGCTGCTCAGGCGAATATCCGCAGACAGAAGGAGGTCGTTTAACTTAATAAAGTCCTGGGAGAAATTCTATCTTGGGGTGACAGTAACCAAGTGGAATTTAATGCTACAAAAACCCAGGCGGCACTGTTTTCTAAAAAAGTTAACGTTGCTGAACCCGAGATAGTTATGTCGGGGCACTCCATTCGCCTAGCATCGTCGCTCAATTTGTTGGGCGTTAGTTTGGGAGCAAATATGTCCTGGCATGAACATGTTGCAGGCATAGCAAGGAGAGCTTCTCAAAAGTTGGGAATATTATTTCGAACCAGAAAGCTTTACACCCCACAACAACTGTTAATTCTTTACAAAGCTCAAATTCGACCAACTATGGAATACTGCTCCCACGTTTGGAGCTCCGCTCCCAAACATACCCTGCATTTGTTGGATTCTGTTCAGAGAAGAGCTGTGCGTTTGATTGGAGACCCGGAATTGACCGGCGGCCTTGATTTGCTGGAACATCGAAGAACGGTTGGCGAATTGAGTCTGTTCTACAAGGATTTTCATGGAAAGTGTTCGAAGGATGTAGCCCGCTTAATTCCTCCCAAAGCGGTACATGTTAGAAATACACATCGCGCTGGTGCTTCGTATCCGTATGAGGTTCAGCTTATTACTCCGCGTACAACGCTTTTCAAGCAGTCTTTTATATGGAGAACATCATCCCTTAGGAATAATTTGCCCAGCGCTGTGTTTCCCACCGAGTACAATTTACAGCGATTCAAGAACAACGTGAATCGCTTTTTCCGTACACGTGCCGCTCCTGGAGCTCTTTAGGGACTTCCTTGCAGCACGTGTGCTAGACCCATAAAAAAAAGTTGTGGAGTTTGAAGGTTTCTAGTACCGAATAATATTCCCAGCTTTCGGAAGGTTCTTTTTGCTACTCATGCAACATGTTCGAGCCAAGATAAACCGGTGTTAGCTCGCTAGCGCATGTTTTTAGCACTTTACCAGGTATTCCATCAACACCAGAACCTCTTTTGGTTTCTACGTTTAATAAAATACGTTTTATGATACGCTGTCTGAAGACAATATTGAGAATCTTTGACTTACATTGGAAATAGGTGGTGGTGTTTTTTCCCCGTCAAGTCAACAATAGAGTGTGAAGTAAAGAGTTCAGGTAACAAGTTGGCTTTTTCTCAAAAATCTAGAAGTATTAAAAATTTTATATAATTTTCCAATCTAATTAATAAAACATGGTTCTAAAAACGAATTTGCCAGTCCCAATCCTAACTTCAACAGGCCAATGTCACTAGACATGTTATATTATAGCATATGTCTCCTAACATTTTCATTACTATACCTCTCAACTTGCAGTTGTGTAGTTAAAATCAGTGGCAGTATTCTATCAGTCCACTAAAGTTTTATTTATTTACAGCATTAAAGTGTTAACCAAGTCTCCATCACCAGTAAGGGTTAGAAAGAAAAGTGAAACGCCCCCTATAAAACCAAAAGTTATTGTAAAGAAAGATTCTTTAGATACTAAATCACCCAGACCGCAAAGTAGATCGGGTGATCGCAAGGAGAAACATCGTACACCTAGTCCAAAAATTTCTAGAGAGAAAGAGAGAGAAAAGGAAAGGGAAAGAGAAAAGGAAAAAGAACGTGAACGAGAAAGAGAAAGAGGTACCTTTTTTATGTAGGAAACATATTAGTATTACATTGTTTTAAGATAGGTAACTGGACATAGTCAATAATTTTTACTGACGGACGACGAGAACTTAGTTTTCTAGAAGCGAAGCAATAATCATGGACTTTTAACTAACTTTTTAATTATTTCAAGTTGATATCAAACCAAACCCAAAGGAAATATTCAGGCAAAAAAAATATTAGGTTTTGTTAATGAGTCTAGAATTTATGGGCCAGCACTCCTTAGCGTTCATTCCTAAACTTGTCACAAACCAGTAAATGCTTTAGAGAGAATAAATAACCATTTATTAGATAGTATAAGTTAAGGGTCAGTCCATGTCAAACGATTTCACAATATATCCACCAAATGTAATAAGACATTTGATTTTTTCAAACGGCTAATCATGGGAAATGTTTGTTTTAGATTCCATTACAATTAGATCGGGTTTAATCTTTGGACCTATTTAGTGCATGTGGCTCTAAATAACAAAACCGAAGATTTAATTGATGATGACTAGACATACTAAAGTATATTTCAGAGAGCTAGAATATTCAAAACTCAAAGTAATAAATTCTTTTGTGCTGTTTTTATTTAATGTGGTAACCAAAGCGCAAAACATCCTTTAATTAGTTTCTGAAATTAGCGGATATTTGATGGAAATCCTTTTTAAATTAGTAGAAATGAGACAAAGTTTTTTAGTTCAGATTTCCACTTTATTTTTATTACTATGCCAATCGTTTCCATAATACTGTATTTTTTTCTGATGACTTACAACTACCAAATATTTTACCATGAAATTAAATATTATATATTGGAAATTCATTCACTCAAGAACTCATAAATTAACACCTTATTATAGTTTCATACATAGGTTGATTTCCATATTTCTGTCAAATGAAAACTTTATCATATAACTTAACATAATAAAGCAGATAGCAATTAATATTGGTAATGACGCAATACTAATTGACAAAATCTTCAACGAAAACAATATAAAAAATCTTTAAATTTAGTACATCCCATTGCTAACAACAAACAATTTACTGATCTTTAAAACTATCACTCATATAGATAAATTTTAAACAATATTATTATGCAAAATAAATAACTTTAACTCTAATTTTAAAATACTACATTTAGAAAAAAAGGGCCATAAACTTAACTATCCGGAGTTTCTAGAGGTAAGTGCAAAAACTAGGACATTCTTCTCAATTACCACTTAGATGTCAAAAGTTCCCGTTATGAACTTTTACCACTGATTGTTAGTTTATAGTATCTTGTATTTAGACTTTATAAAATTCTATTTTCAGTACTTATATAACATTTAATTTCATTTTAAAATCTTTAAGTTCAGGCTACGCTATATCTTTTACTTCCAGGTTGAAAGTGTGTAACTTTTTTAAAGCAGTTTCAGGAATCGATGATCGACCTAAGAATATATGCTTGTAGCGTTTTAAACGAAGATATGTCCATTTAACAATGTCACCATCTAATTTTAGAATAGGTTCCTACATATCCATGGATTGTTTCCTAACTGATTTGCTAATTTCAAATTAAGTAAATCATGTTTTTCATAAAAAATAAGTTTTAAAGCCAATTTGACCAAAATTACAACTTCACAATCCGGTAGTTTCGATGTCGAGGTCGTTTTTATTTTAGGATTAAACGGTTTATTTAGAAGTCCATCAGTAAATGACACTGCAAATAGATCGACAATAGTAGAAACGTATGGATTATTTACCGGTTCACACTAGTGGAAAAACCAGTTGATTTTAAAAAACTCGATTTTAATTCTTCATTAGAATCTATTTGAGAGTTTTTTGTCTGGCGAAAAATTAGTAACAAATATAGGATTATAAAACCAAATGGTGTGTTTAAATACACAGGGTCATCTTGTAACACTTTGTAGTTTTTTATCACAGACATTTTGTGATAACTGTGTTATTATAATTGTATCCATCGATACACTATGCTTAATTTATTAATGGGAATGAAATCTTATGATTATCTTATTAGTGATAAATTTTAAAATTTAGAAACTATAAGGTGTGATGATCTTCAGTGTGATTTTCTATATAATTTGTTACAGAGAAAGAAAAAGAACGTGAACGGGAACGTGAACGTGAAAAAGAAAGAGAAAAGGAACGCGAGAGAGAACGAGAAAGGGAACGGGCGAAACAGCGAGAAAAAGAACGGGAGCGAGAAAAGAAAAAAGACTCCAGATCGCCTAAACGAGACAGTAGTAGATCAGTAAAAGATTCAAAGAGACGAGATTCACCGGATTCGAGTCACTCGAGAGACAAAAAGAGCTCTCCAAGTCGATCTAAAACTAACAGTAATTTGAAACGGGATAAGAGTCCAGATAGAAGAGATAAGAGGGATGAAAGGGCACGGTAAGATAATTTTTTTTTTTTAATTTTAATAAAATGTAGATTACGATATTCATTACAAAACATGGTTTGGTGACATAATTTGCCTCTTTGAAGAGTCTTAAAAACTTCTCTATTTTGTTTGTTTCAATGGATTTTATTCAGTATGTATATTAAGTACAATATTATTCCAATAAAACTTAAGTGAGAGAGGGTCAGTGGTTATATTTTGATTTACCCCATTATTTCAATTATTTGAAGAAATAATAAAAAGTTGTATATAAGTAGTATTTTTGATCATCTTTTTCTGTTAGTGAGAAAAATATATAATTTAGCATCATTGTTTAAAAACTCAACATAAATTTACATTCCTTTTTTGTATTATGAATCGTAAAAAATAATAAATTGTTAAAAAGTGCTTCAAAAATTCTGAAAAAATTCACGGTAATTCTACGTATAAAGCAAGTTGTCTCTTACATAATTTCTCTAAAAGTTTTAATTTTGGAGTAAAAAATTGTTGAATATCCAAAATATGACAAATACGCTGATATAGCCATAAAAAAACTTTTTCTACAAAAATTGTAGGTTTTTTGGGGTAGAATAATATTATCAAAGAAAACTCTTAGTTATATTAGGAAATTACGTTTTTACTTTAGTTTTTCTGAAATTTTTTGAAATCCATTTTCATATTTAGGTCGGTATTGAACCCAAATCATTACAATTTCATAATATGCCACTCATAATTCAAAACAACATACCATAAGCTTTAATCTGGTCCAGATTGTGTCTATCCTTAGAGATAAAACCAATAAATTGCAGAGATCTCACATTATGTATGGGATCAGGTGTGAATGTGACTATTTACATAGGACAGACGTTTCAGAAACTGTCAAAAAGTTACGCACGTTACATAAAAGTGACTGTAAGCATAAATCAAATGCCACTAGCCTGAGTTTACATGTTAACACAAAAGACTATAAAGTCCAGTATAATGACTGTTTTGTTCTAGATACCGAACGTAATTGGCTTAAACGCAGTTTCTAGGAGATGTGTTATATAAAAAACTGTACAAACTGTCTTAACCACAAAAAAAATCTTGAAGGATCGAGTTCCATTTACACTTACTCTCGCAAAGTTCCACAAAAAAAACAAATGGGGTAATGCAAAAGGGAAAATAGGGAATAAGTATCTCATTAATAAATAATTTGAATTCTCGACCATCTACAGTTCAACCAGGACCAAGATATCAATTGGCAACTATGTCTTTTATTAACAAATTTAATAAGAATCCCTAGAAATATCACTAAACAAATGTCAACCTATTAATAAGGACTGGCGGGAACCAAAAAAAATCTTTCTTGTACCACGTTTTTTCCGGCGTTCTTTATAGTGTCTTTTCAGTCTAATTATATTGGATTACATTAATATAAAATTAAAAATAATAATACCAAAATAGAACGAAGTAAATTAATTAAACAACAACGATGCCCGATGCCAGAAATAATCCAGGAAAATTTGGAAAGATATCAAAATGAACTAAACAAAAAACTATCTAGTAAAGAAACATTGAATAAAATGGACGTTGATGCCCTAGAAACTAAAATAAAAACTGATATAAAAACAGGCGCCAAAAAGATATGCAGTACCAACAGAAAGAAAAATTCAAAGGTAAGAAGGGAGACTAAAGAACTTATGACAAAAAGAAGAAAATTAGATAAAGGTACACCAGAATATATTCAACTAAACAAAGTTATAAAGAAGAATTTAAGAGATGACTTACGACACTATAATACAATGATAATAAAATCGACAATTGAAAGCAATAAAAACATAAAAATTCTTAGAACAATTAACAACATGGGACGTCCTCGGATACATCAATTAAAAGACCCAAATGGCGCCATCAAAGAAGATAGAGAGGATCTGATAGCAATTACTGAGAAGTTCTATAGTACATTATACGCAGAAAGAAATACAAAACAAGTGAAAGTGGATGACGAAACCATTTTTAACGTTGGCTCAGAAGATTTTCCTGACATTACCATATGCGAGGTAGAATTAGCCTAATCACAAATGAAGAATGGTAGAACACCCGGAAACGATGGTGTGACAAAAGAAATGATAAAATTTGGCGGTGTCATTGCTATAGAAGCACTGACGATACTCCTCAATAAATGCCTAATGGAAGGACAAATACCGGATGAATGGCGAAATGCCGAAGTAATCCTTCGGCATTTCGCCATCATCGGTGATAAATTAAAACTTGATAATTACCGGCCTATAAGTCTACTCTGCCACCCATACAAACTCTTAACCAAGATTATAACAAACAGGCGCATAAACAAGTTAGATACTTACCAACCTCCAGAGCAGGCTGGATTCCGGAAACATTATAGCACAATAGAACATATACAGACAATTTGTACACTAATAGAAAAATGCAATGAATATTACGGAACATTACATCTCGCATTCGTTGATTACAATAAGGTTTTCGATTTAGTGGAACTGTGGGCTGTTTTTAAAGCCATGAACAATGCAAGAATCGACTTTAGGTATTAAAGGCTTCTTAAAAATATATATGATAACGCGACAATAACAGTTAACATTGCAGAGGACATTAAAACAAACAAAATTGCAATCAAAAAAAGAGTCACCATACCATATCTCCAAAGCTATTTACCCTCGCATTGGAGGATGTTTTTAAAAAACTGAATTGGGATGAAAAGGGCATCAAGATAGATGGTAGGTACCTAAGCCATCTGCGCTTTGCGGACGACATTGTACTTATTAGCCAAAACATAACGGAACTACAGACTATGTTAAAAGAACTTCAAGAAGAATCCGTAAAAATTGGACTAACAATAAACATGAATAAAACTAAAATCATGACAAAGGATGAGGTAGATGCACATATAGGGGAACAAGTTATTGAAAATGTCGAGGAATATATATCTAGGTCACAATATCAAATTAGGCAAAGAAAATCAAAGTGCCGAGATAAGTAGACGTGTTCGGTTAACATGGGCAGCCATAGGTAAACTGACCTATTTTAAGAAATGAGAAAATTCCGATAAATTTAAAAAGAAAAGTGTTTAACACCTGCATATTACCAGTAATGACATATGGGATAGAAACCATGACGATCACCATTAGATCAGCCAACAAACTCAGGACAACACAAAGGGCTATTGAACGAATGATGTTAGCAATAAGACTTAGAGATCATATCACAAATGAGAATATTAGGAATAGAACAAAAGTTGAAGATGTTATAAAACGCATTGCTCAATTGAAGTGGAACTGGGTGGGCCATGTTGCACGACAGGACGATTCAAGATGGACAAGGCGTATTGTACAGTGGAGACCTCACCTTCATAGGCGCAGTGTTGGCAGACCTCAATTACGCTAGCTAGATGACATCAAAAACAGTGTAAGGAATAAATGGCATCAGATAGCACAGGACAAAAGACTATGGAAGAGTATGGGGAGGCCTATGTCCAGGAAGGACTGTTAGAAGAAGAAGAAGATATTAATTTTATAGTAATTTAATGTTTAACTATTTTAAATGTGTCACCTCAAATTAAGACTTAATAAGTTTCTGAATTTTTCACTTTTTAATCTGTTTCAATTGTCATGTCTTACTGCTTGTCTTGGAAACGAGAACTGTGTAATAATCTTACTCCGGAAAGAGTATTGCTGTAAATATTCTGAAAGTACGTTCATTTTCCTAAAATTACATATTCATTTACTTGGAATATTTACACATTTTAGATTTCCCGAAAAAGTCCATACGATAGCTAGAAAGTTCGAATAGAAATACAGTTCCTTAGAACTACTTAGACCTTTTATTGCTCTCTCTTCAATATGTTAGGAGCTATCCCAGCCTTTAAACTATCATATATATATATATATATATATATATATATATATATATATATATATATATATATATATATATATGTATATATACATATATATATATATATATATATATATATATATATATATATATATATATATATATATATATATATATATATATATATATATATATATATATATATATATATATATATACAGTCGACACTGTTTATAGTGAAACTCTATATAATGAAAAACTCTTTATAGTGCAATTTTTTCAAGACCTAGAATATTTTTACATACATAGCAATATATACGGATTTTTTCTTTATATAGTGAAAAACTTTCTATAGTGAAATTTTCGGTCAACACTTTGGTCTTTCACTATATAGAGTGTCGACTGTATATATATATATATATATATATATATATATATATATATATATATATATATATATATATATATATATATATTTATGTATATATATATGTATATATATATATGTATATATATATATATATATATATATATATATATATATATATATATATATATATATATATATATATATATATACATATATACATATATACATATATATATATATATATATATATATATATATATATATATATATATATATATATATATATATATATATATATATATATATATATATATATATATATATATATATATATATATATATGTATATATATATATATATATATACATATATACATATATACATATATATATATATATATATAATATATATATATATATATATATATATATATATATATATATATATTAATTATCATTCAGTACGAGGAGCATCATTGACATCGAAATTTTCAGAACGAAAGTGACTGAACCATCTTTTGGCTATTGCTTCAGGTAACTTATCTTGATTATAAACAACACAATCTACTCATAGGCCCGGGCAGAATTTGTGCCTTTATCGAAATAAAATTGCAAAATGTAGCGAACTTTTGCATAAATTTCACTAATTTTCAAATCATTCTGAATTAAGTCTGAATAAACAGACTCCAACAGTTTTTTTGCACGTCTACTGCTCTTAAATTCAGCTTTCAACTAACGCTGTATGAGTTTTAAAAGCTAAAAAGCAGTTTAAAATTACTGTAGGGTGGGAAAAAAATTTAATTGGAATAAATTCTGTAGTCGATGAATGGTAGGAGCTGAGAATTACTTTATAAACTTAATATTATATTTTATATTATGCCTTTTCTAAGAAAACGATTGACAAAATCTTAAGTTTTCACATTTAAATTAAATAAATTAAATATTGTTTGCAAAGTTTTTGCGTGCATTATGGCTTGGACTAGATTTTTTGTAAAGTAGTTTAATTTTGACGTGTCGAGATTTTAATTTGACGTTTCTTTTTTATTATTTACAGTTCTAAAGGTAAAGAAAGGCCAAATGACAAATCTCGTAAAGACAAAAGAGATTCTCGGGAAAGAGATAGAGATAGGGATCGTGATCGGGATAAACGGATAAGAGAAGAAAGAGAGGCTGCACGTGAAAAGGAAAGACAAGAAGCTCTAGCCAGGTGTCAAGAGAGGCAAAGAGAGCGGGAAAGATTAAAAGAATTAGAGAAGAAAGAAAATGAAAGAAGAGGTAGAGATAGGGGGCGAAGAGAAGATAGAGGGTTGGATAAACCTTCAGGTTTGTTCACTAATAATGTTATGGACTAAATTTAAATTAAAAAAATATTTATATGCAGGGGTGTTATTGAAGAGCTAAGTAAGCCGGTGCACAATGATTTTCATTACGTCGATAGTGCGGTTATTATTGCTGCAACTAATGACGAGCACGATACAAGCCGTTGTGCTAAAAACAAGTCATAGTAGCAACTTCATTTGTTTTAAACATATTCTGAGGGGCGGCCCTACCTCGGTGGTTATCGTGCCGGCATACGGTATCAAGAGTCGCGGGTGCCAATCCCGGTAGTCAATATAGTTGTTGCAGAAATGTAATAACGCCAGTCGCAGCACTGCCGCATTGTCTAAAAAGGTGCCGTGAAATACAAATATATGTTTCGGATATTACATCTTCGGTAGTATCCATCCAAAAAGGGTAATCCTTATTTAGGCGGTGAGATGTCAGACAAAAAAAAATACAAATCACATCTAAGAAAATGTTGCACATCTTGTTTGTTTTAATAATTAAGTTATTAAAAAAACTTAAAAATTTAAGTGAAGTGAAGTGACAGTAAGGAGTTACAAGTTAAAATAATTTAGGTTTAATTGTTTTTTTTTTTTTGTAATTTAGGTGATAGAGTAGAACGTCTCTTACCTCTTCTTGAAGACCGTATACCACCAGGTCGAAGACATTCACCAGAAAGAGACCGCGCTGACCGGAGAGATGGACGTGGACATTCAGTTGATACACGGAAATCTGGAAGAAATAGCCCCGACAGACATGAAAGAATGGATAGGGATATGCACGAGCGAGGTTATGAAAGAGATAGAGGCTATGACAGAGAACATGACGAAAGAAGTAGGGATTATGGAATGGGGGGCAGAACGAGAGATGATCGGAGGTATGTTTAATTTCTAATAGTTGGTTAAAATATGTGTTATCTAAAAATTTTTGCATTAAAAAATGTTGTATATTAATCGAAAACATTTTAGTCAGTTAAAGTCCAAAACTCTTATGTTTATTTGTCGCTCGGGAATATCTGCATGATGCAAGTATTAGATTTTGCACACCGAATAAAGTTATTTTATTCAAGATGTTAGCTTAGTTAATAGAAGTTTGTCTATGTTTTATCCTCTAAATTCTACATATGTTTTGTATGTAACGAGTGGTGCAGGATGTTGTTAGCCCCCTGAATTCGTCCTAATTTTTTAAATAA
Source organism: Pachyrhynchus sulphureomaculatus (assembly GCA_019049505.1). Classification (NCBI taxonomy): domain Eukaryota; kingdom Metazoa; phylum Arthropoda; class Insecta; order Coleoptera; family Curculionidae; genus Pachyrhynchus; species Pachyrhynchus sulphureomaculatus. The sequence continues at coordinate 140,368,350 of CM032447.1, forward strand.
TGTGCTAACAACTTTTTGATCAAAAAGGACATAAATTGCCATTTTTGAACAAAATTGTAACCTGGTAATCACTTCTATTTTAACCATATATAACACAAACTTTTTTATTTTAAATACAAATGCTCTTAAATATAGGTATTATAATTTTTTAAATTTACGTTTCCAATGACCTATCACAACACCTTCAAGATGGTGGCCAGAATCTGATTTTCCGCTAAACCCATTACTTACATTTCAAAAAAACTTTTTTGGGTATTAGGCCAGGAAACAAAAAAGTATTTTTAATAAATGACAGCAATATTACGATTTCATTTTTTATTGTTAAGATTGGTTATGTATTTCTTAGATTTTTTAAATGGAAATCCCCCAGTTTTTCCATATTTGAATTCTTCACAAAAATCTCTCTGCAATGACATATAATAAATCAATATTTAATTTATAATTAAGGAAAAACACAACAACGACTGTATGTCCCAACCCAAAAGTTAATACAAATAACAAGTCAAGTGCAAGTTGAACTTGCGCAATTAGTGTTCCGTACGTTGATTGCTTTTAAAATAAAAAATTTTATTACAGATGTATAAAAATGATCAGTGACTTCACAGAACACACCCCAAATGAGTTTTCAACAAAGTTTTTTGTTTCTAATCTTTACTGAAACCTGATGACCTTGAAATTTTTGTTTTTTGTTTTAAATACCAGATAAATTATTAAAGGTAATGCACTCGTGATAATTTTCGTTCAATCTACACCCCGTGGAGAATATTCCGGAATTTTTTCAAAATTTTTTGATAAGTACTTTTCGAGATAAGGCGCGGGACAGCGATTTTTTTGCGATTTTTTGCGAAAAAAATAATAGAAAAGTACGCGGAAGTATTACATTATATATACATTTGTGTGTTTTCACAAGCTTTCATTTGACGCCACACTCGACGACCTAGTAAAAAAATTTTTTTTTTCACTTCCGATTTCACCCCCCAAAACTAACCCCTTAAGTCAAGATTTAACTCTCAAAACTACGTGGCTCTGACGAGGCCATCAATTCCTATATTATTACCAAATTTCAACTTTCTATGTCAAATAGTTTCGGAGAAAATCGGGTGTGACAGACAGACAGACGGACACCGAAGTGATCTTATAAGTGTTCCGTACGGAACACTAAAAATGTGAAAGTTTTAGATGAGACTCTTTTTATTTTTTTTATATCTAACACTTATATTATGAAGTTGGTATGCCATTTTTATATCATGATGATGGGATAGCATGTAGGTAAAGCTCTTCTTGTTAGAAAATTGTTACTTTACACTCCAGACGCTGTTTTCCACGTTGAAATAAAATAGGCAGTCAAACATAGTCTGCCGTGACAAAAAGCTAAGTTGTCATTTCTTTTGGCTAAATGACTATTTTTAAAATTCATCAGCATTTGTATGAAAATAATCCCGAAAGAAGATGAAATTATTAACTTTGTTTTAGACAACAGATTCATTTAAATGACAGGATATTTTTTACAGATGAGCCTCATTTTACAAATAATGGAATTTTTAACAGACACAACAAGCATTATTGGTCGACTATCAACATACATGACACGAGAATGGGGAACAATCAAATAAGGTTTGAAATAAACGTATGGACCGATATGGTTGGAACTAGGGTACCGAGGCCCATATTTTTTCAACGAGCTCTAACCAGTCGACGTTATTTAAACATGTTAAGAACCGAAATAGAAAACAAAACTAAAAGTTTAGGACCCTTTCAGTTTATGTTTCCAGCAAGATGGGGCCTTAGCTCATAACACGCACTCGGCTCAAGTACGAAAGATTTGAAAACCGCGTAATTTAAACACATGGGGCGGTAAAATAGCCGGCTCGATCGCCTGATTTAACTTCCATGGATTATTTTCTGTGAGGTTATATCAAGAATCATCTTTACAGGATACGTTCTGCGACATTAGAAGAACTTAAGATAACATTCAAAATACATTTCAACCTGTTACTCCTTTAATGCTAAACAGAGTTGGGAAAAAAACATTATCGGTGTATTGAAATGCAGAGAGGACGGAGGATATTTTGTACATTTGTTGTTTGTTAGTAAATTAATAAGAAACGCAGCCTTTTATGTTTTAATTTTTTTATATTTACACAATAAATAACTAAATTGTTAATAATGAGTTAAAATGACATCTTTGTTTTCTTCTACCTAGCTAGGTATAATTTGTTGTTAAAAGAAAAAATGTGAACACGAAATGGCCATTTAGCTAAAAGAATTGTCAATTTAGGTTTTTTTTTTCACGGCACACTATGTTGGATCGCCTGTTTAAATTCAACGTGAAGAGTGTAAAGTAACATTATTATTAAACATGTCAGACCAATGTCTCATCACCATTCTTACGATTTCTCTGGAATATTGCATTCTCAATAATTTTTGATCTATATTTTAAATGTGTGGAAAAAATTTTGTGCAAACCTTTCTTGTGCTCAAAATCGTTCGAACTTTTTTTGTGTCTATGTTCAACGCTTTTTCCTTCATTTTTGCGGTCATCTGCCATGAATTCACGAACTCTGAATCATTCCTGGTGTGCGAAATAATACTGGTCTGAACGTGCCTTTCTTGATCTTCAAGCTGTTTTTCAGTCCTCTGCCAATATTTCGCGCTCAGTTTTGAAATGACAATCACAAAGATACAGCTTTAAAATGGCATATTAAACTTATGGATAGTGCTACTAGTTTATGATATAAAGGGTCTTTCAAATTGAGCGGTTTTTTTAATTATTGAATAAGACCCAGATGACGTTGCGAAATAGCCTTAGAGTCTTGTGACATTTGAAAAGTGTAACGTATGACATTTATAAAAATGGAATCGTATAATATACAACAACGCGTTCAAATTGTTGAATTATTTTATGAAAATGGGCATTCAGTGAAAAATATTTTTAGAAAATTACGTAACATTTACGGTTTGCATAATCGTCCATCTGAAAGCACTATCAATCGCTTTGTTTAAAAATTTCAAGGAACTGGTTCGGTGAAAGATAATAGAAGAGAAAGATATAGTCGTAGCGGTCGTTCACAAGAGCATATTCATTTGGTTTGTGAAAGTGTTGCTAAAGACACAGAATTATCCATTAGTCGACGTTCATAACAAGTTGAACTCAGTGACTCTTTACATTACTAGATCAGAAAATTAATTGTCGCATTGCATAAATATAAGCCATTTTATTCCAAAATGTGATGGTGATAGGTTTTCAGAGTTAAACATTACTTTTAGAAGTAGATAAAAGACCTTGGTCGAAATATATTGTTGACCATGTTACCCCATATCCATTTCCTTATATAATGTCCTGTATGTAGGTATGCAGAGGCAAAATGTTGGTGATGTATATTCTTGAAACTTGTAACAAACAACTCCTATATTTAATATCACAAAAATTTTAATGTGTGTCTTTCTGTCAAGATGTTACGGCAATTTGGTAATCTAGTTGCTACGAGAAAAATAGTAATAATACAGATGTGTCATTGTTGTGTGCTTTTACAAGGGAAGCATAAATATTTATTGAAATATTATGAACAAAAATTTAAATTAAACTTAATTTCCCTTAGTTTATTATATTTATTTGGTATATATTATATTACTAGAATGGAGGACAAAGAATATGACAGCCCCTTTGATAGAACTAGACACGATGAGAGGCGGTATATGGAGATGGAAGAACATTACAATGAAGGCCCAAGGGATGAGAGAATGCCTTTGGATGGGAGAGATTATGTTGATGACAGGAGAGGCCCCAGAAGAGACATGTGGGATATGAGAGATGAAAGAGTTGATATGGAAAGGTTAGGTTATCTCAATTTTTTTTTTTTATAAATATGACAAAAATGCTTTATTATGTACCTGGTAAACCTGGTAAATTTAGATATTTATTGTAAAAACTTCTATACAAGTAGAAATACAAAAATTTGGCAATCGGTGATTTCATTATTTAGTTAAACTAGTGTCAGTTTTCTCAACTATATGCAGACTATTTCTCAAAAATCAGAATATAGGCAAATTTTGTACTAAAAATAAGTTTGACAATCAGTGTTCTAATTAATTGCATTTGATTTTGGCATAGTTCAATGAAAAAAAGAAGAAAGATTTGCAATCGCATCTTGTCGCATGTAATGACGTCGAGAGCAAGTTTTGCACTGCGAAGTTTGGAAATATTCACCAAAATTATCAAAAATTTGCAATAAACGTTTTTTTTTTTTTAGCTTTTCTATATTATCATAGCCTCACAATTTATTCCTTAAATTTTGCCTTATAAAGGCAACGGAAGACCAGTAAACTCAGTTTGAGGGACGTCCAGTGCCTTGACACCAAATTTAATAATTGATACATAGTACAGAAATCCTAGTGCCTCATCCACTATAACCTAACCTTAGTTTATAATTGTCAAAACTATAGTAGGTAAACCAATTTTTATTAAAACTTTCTTTTATCTTGTATAATATTTATAACTTATTTGTAATTTAAAACAAAACCATACTGGGTACTATGCTAAATAATTCCAAAAGAAATGCGATCAGATATAATGTAAAATCACTGTGATATAGATTTTTTACCTCCCTGGAAACAGTATTTGTAGATAGATTTTAATGAAAACAAACAAATAAAAGCTTACTCCAGTCTATGAATTTATCAAAATAAGTCAATTTTTAGTTAGAACCTAACTATTTATTTCAATATCTACATAAAAATTAACAGGTTCATAAACTATATACCATTAATATTTATGTAACAATTTTTATTTCCTTAATAAAAGGAAGTATTGTTTGTATTCATGGAAAAATCACTGTCCAATATTTTGGCAGTTCTTTACAATTTATGGTTCCTAGATCACGAATACCCCGTTTCTGTCTGCCTTACTGTCAGTAGGTGGGTACAGTGGCTGTCAAACACAGTAAGTTATCAATTTTAAATTTGTTATACGTATAATACTTGAAGTTAGAAGGGAGCCGATAGTTTTTGAACGATATCGCTTCCGGTGTAGGGTTAAAGGAAGTGGGGGTCAAAAAAGGAACAAAAAATCTTGTGCCTTCCTTTTCTATCTGGCCCTGACGAAAGTAAAATCTGGAAATTTTTAATACTAAAGTTAAATTTTTATTTATTACAAATTACATAAAGAAGCACACTCTTACCCACACAATAATATTAATAAAAATATACACAAAAAAATACAAATTCTGTTATTAGGTTCCACTGTAATAATCATTAAGTTTGCAGAACTGTTTTTCAATTAAGTATATTTTAAGGTTGTTTTAACCATTACCTCATTATTTATTTCTTAATATGAAAAGACAACATACAGTTTAATATACTCAACAAGTTGGCTCTTGTCATTGAGTGTCTTGTGATGGATACAATCATTTAACGCATTTCTGTTGCGTGTTATTATGCACACTTGATGGTTCCACTGCAAGCTTTGTTCACTAATTTTATATTCTTTAGGCTTTCCACATTCACATTATTTACATTGGCTTACAATACTGCATCATTATTATTTCTCGAAAGAACCGTTGCCGTATCTTTGTGCAATGTTACTGCGTAACTAATTTCCCATGCACCAATTGGCCTGAATGGAAAGAGCGGGAATACTGAGGTCATCAGCAAATTGGTATAAAGAAATTAAATTTATTTGCCCATGGACGTCATTTATGAATATTAAGAGGAATATTAGACCCAGTATTAAGCCCTAAGACATACCTTTAGATATATATTCTGCTTCAGAGTATACCGGTCCGTTAGTATCAAAATCTATAGAAACTAGAAATTTTCTTCGATTTAAGTAAGTTCGTCAGAGGTTAGTGGAATTCCACGGACAGCAAGGTATTTAAGTAACAATGACCTATGAACAGATCTTCACTTGTACTGTGAACATCTGTTGACAACCGACTCTTAATAAAAAAGGCTGTAGAATACAGTCTCAATTTGTGTTTGGCTTTTCTGGATTTTCAAAAGGCATTTGATATAGTAGATCATTGGGCTATTATAAAATCACTGAAACATGCTAGAATAGACAACGGATACATAGACTTATTGAAGTATATCTCTAAGAATGCCACGAAAGTACTAACCCAATTAACATCGAAAGAGGTATAAGACAGGGCCATATCCTATCGCCGAAACTGTTCACATTGGGGTTGGAGGATGTGTTCAGAAGATTGAATTGGCAAGATAGAGGTATAAATATCAATGGCAAGAGGCTGAACCATTTGAGATCCGCGGACGATGTTGTTTTGATATCCGAAAGCGAACATAAAGTACAGATGAAGTTGGAAGAATTAGAGGAAGAATCGAATAAAATTGGACTGAGGATGAACCTCCACAAAACAAAAATTATGTGCAGCACAAAACCATAGGTTGTAATAAGGACCAAGAAATAGAAAATGTCCAGAGTTACGGCTATCTGGGTCATATAATAACACTTGGGAAGAAAAATCAAGTTCCCCAAATCAGTAGAAGGAGCTTGGCATGGACGGCCTTTGGAAAAGTAGGACAAACGTTAAAGAATAAAAACATCTCTATTTATCTTTGTACTCGTCTGTTTCACCAATGCATCCTACCCGTTCTTACCTATGGTGCCCAAACGTAGATTCTAACAAAGATCTCTATGAACAAGTTAAAAATTACTCAGAGAACGCCTTTTGTTGGGAATAAGCTTGAGCGACCGGAAAAGAAACGAATGGATCCGAGCAAGAACAAAAATAAAAGATGTGGCAGAAACTGTCGCGGAGTTCAAATGGAATTTCGCAAGCCATATAGCGAGGAATCATTTTGCCCATTTTAAATAAGTCAGGAAATCTCCCAGTTTCGAAACATTCATTTCTTATCAATATCAAGTATTAAAATTAAACATATGCAATACTTCAATAGTTATTTTAGTTTTCCCATCTGTCGAACCATCTCGGGACGCGGCGCTTCATGGGATAGAACACCTAAATCTTGTCATCTGTGACAATTAGTAACTCTATTCGTTATCTAAAGCGGTAAAATGTTCTTGAGAATTTTTTTTTTCACCAGTTTCTGCTCTGGTATAAGGCGTTAGAGGGATCCATCCAAAATCTTGAAAACTGGGGATCCTCATTCGTCGATCTTACAGTAATAAATCATCAACAGGCCTGATGGTTTTTCTCACTTCTTGCCTGAACCTGGCGTCCTAATCTGGGATCATTCTGAATTGAGTATCGTCTCCATCGAAACCGTTTAACCAAAATTTTACTTGAAATTAAGTTGGACTGTCATTGCCGTACACCTGGAACATTCTTTCATGAATAATTTTGTTCTTTTTCCTCTGTAACGAGAAACTTCATCACTACGCGATGCTCTAAATTACTTTCACTCATTTTTCGGAAAAAAAAATGGTAAAAACTGTAAAATACAATAAACTCGTAAAAAGTCTTTAAAGAAGTCACACTAATTTGACATTTTAATTAAATTTTTTTGTAGTACGTCATTTTTATATAATTTTTAATTATTTATACTATACTATATATAGTTACACATAAGGGGTTAACGACATGGTAGAGGGGGTTAGAGAGATTGCTTTGTATATGTTGTGTTGTATGTCCTCGGGGAGGAATCTAAAAGTTGTGTTATTGTTTCATTATTTCCAATTTTTCAAATATATGTGAAGTTAATATGGAAGAGCTAGGAACTGGAGGGGTCGATTTATATAGATATACAGTTATGCCCTTTCCAGGGTCCTTATAGTTAAGAAATCTACTCACTATAAATCACCACTACACCAAACACTTTATTTTTGCACTCGACGCGCGTTTCGCTAACCATGTTAGCTTCATCAGAAGCGATGATTGACCAGTCAATCATCGCTCCTGATGAAGCTAACATGGTTAGCGAAACGCGCGTCGAGTGCAAAAATAAAGTGTTTGGTGTAGTGGTGATTTATAGTGAGTAGTATCATTGTGCCAAAGATTCCACACTCCCAACTTAGTTAAGAAATCTGCCAATTGTATTATTTTTTAATTTTTTCAATTTGTCAATGATGTAAGGGGTTAATGAGGTAGGAAAAAAAATTAGAGAGGTTGCTTCACATATATCGTGTTATACATTCTTGTCAGGATTTTTTTAAGTTTAGAAATTTGAAAATTGTGTTATTTTTCATTACTTTCAATTTTAACAGAAATAATATTTAGAGGGAATTGTCAGGTTTCAGTTGTAAATATCTCAACTTTTTTTTTGTGTTTATCTTTTCTTAAAGTTATCATTTAAAATATCGACTTTAGTGTTTGTTGAAATCCGTATTGCAAGGGAAGAACTGGGTAAATAGCTTTGCGAATTTTTCCTTTTAGATTTTTTTCCTCTAGAGAGTGCTGACCTGAACCTGAACTAACCTGAAATAGATTTTTATTTTTATAAAAAAAAAATAGATAAAGAAGAAAATATTTTACGAACTTTCTTATTTTATGCGAGTCTAATTTATGTTAAGATAGTCGGTATTCTTGGACTTGAAGAGCTCTACATTTTTAAATGCTTTGCAGTTTTTAGATAATAGTAGACCTATTGTGAATTGACCTAATAGAGCTCTATAATCCTTAGAAGTATTATAATCTCAAAAGTATAAACACGCGTTTACGATTTTATTTGTCGTATGCAATATATTCAACAATCTCACTTATATCACATACAATTATGTGTATTGGTCCGATCTTTGATATCGCGCGCGAAGACATTGGCAAAGTGTGGTAAGGCCTATAACGCGAATTTATTCTATGCAGTTTTTGTTTACATTTTGTTTACTTTTAACAGGGAATTTACTCCTAGAGGTCGAGGATATGGAAGGGGAGATGGGCGACCTCCTGGTCCAGGCCCTATGAAAGGACGTGGTGATTGGGGCGAACCAGAATACCCCGAACATGAATGGGATAACAGGGGTAGAAGACCCATGGAGTGGGAAAATAGAGAAGGTAAGTAGTTTTTAATTTGAATATGCAGTTTATTGTTAAATTTTTTCTTCATATTCCAAATGTATTGTTACTATCTCAAAATAAATAAATAAGGATTTACAGCATTTACGTCAAAGTTTCGCCCTGTTTTCGACAGATGCCACTGTAGACATTGAAATTTTACCCCAGAAAATTTTAATTGTTAGGTGACAGAATTATAATAAATTGCGTGGTAAGCTAATGTCAAATGCTAATTTTTAAAGGTTTATCACTTATAGACAAACGATTTGGAACGTGCTATGTACATTTCTTGTTTAATATTTATGAGAGGAAAGGTCATTAACAAATTTGTTTTTATCCTTTATCACAGAAAGAAGGCAGTCATAAATAAAAATTATTGTGTCAAAAGTGATAGCTTCTAGAAGTGACCTCGAGAGGAAACACATAGTTGTTATTATTTATATTCATCATAAATATTATTTAAGTATCTGATGAGCCCCAAAAAGTCATACCATATTTTAAAATCGGTTACAAATTACCATAATAAGTCGTTCTAAGAATACTGAAATGTTTTAATATTTAAGAGTATACCAAGTGGAGCTTGGTCTTTCAGTGATGCTGTCAATGCCCTTTATAGTTCAAGTTCTGATCGATATGGATACCTAGCACATTACAGTCTTCCTTGAAGTTAGTTAATTTTAAGGTTCTTACCTAAGCCTAATTTTGAAATTTCTACTTTTATATGGCATTAGGTAGGTTTTGTCTAGATTCATTATTAATCTATTATATTTGAAATGAGTCAATGACCCACCCATTTAGATGGTTTACACTGGCGACTACAGTATTATTGATAGCATAGTTAGCCATTTTGTATAAGCTGCAGTCTTTAATTATATTATTGGTAAATGTAATAAACAACAACGGCCTAATAAATTAAGATAGCTGTTCCAATAGGTTCACACGCTTCCGGCTCATATGTTTGAAAAATCAACGTATCTAATTCTGGCAACTCTTATCCAATTTTTATTGCACTCCGGCTAGAATTTGACAGCTTTAAGATCAGTGCACCAACAGCTAGCGTCACGTTGTTGAAGGAAGTTTTCTTTCTTTCCTGCCGCTATATATCTTAGGAATCTGTGGATGTCAAATCGACCTTTATTCCTAAACTTAAAAAATTTTTCCATTTTATGATTTTATATATTTTATCCGCTGTCAAAATTCATTAAATTAAGCATAAACGTAATACAAACTCTAATATACATAATTATAGTGGAAGAGCGTACATGTTCGTTTTTCTTTCGCAATGAAAATCAACAGAGTCAGCTAGGAATTCACTGGATTTAAATCTGTACTAATATAATAAAGAAGGAAAGTTTGTATGTTTGTTTTGTTTGTCGGAGATAATCTCTGAAACTACCAATCCGATTTAAAACAATCTTTTACTGGTATGTAGCCTGTACTTTTGGGAAGGACATAGACTATATTTTAGGGGGTAAGATAAAAATGTAATAGATAAATGACAAATATATAATTTCGGTTCTAATATAGGCGGCTAAGTTTACAATGGATTGTATATTTGGTCGTCAACCTGAACACTCCATTCCCCTAGCATCGTCACTCAATTTGTTGGGGGTTAATTTGGGAGCAAATATGTTCTGGCATAAACATGTTGCAGGCATAGCAAGGAGAGCTTCTCAAAAGTTGGGAATATTATTTCCAACCAGAAAGCTTGACACTCAACAACTGTTAATTCTTTACAAAGCTCAAATTCTACCAACTATGGAATACTGCTCCCATGTTCGGGGTTCCGCTCCCAAACACACACTGTATTTGTTGGATTCTGTTCAGAGAAGAGCTGTTCGTCTGATTGGATACCCGGAACTGACCGGAGGTTTTGATTCGCTGGAACATCGAAGAATGGTTGGCGACTTGAATCTGTTCTACAAGTATTTTCATGGAAAGTGTTCGAAGGATGTAGCCCGCTTAATTTCTTCCAGAGCGGTGCATGTTAGAAATACACGTCGCGCTAATACTTCACATCCGTACGAGGTTCAGATTGTTACTCCACGTACAATGCTTTTCAAGCAGTCTTTTATATGGAGAACATCATCCCTTTGGAATAACTTGCACAGGGCTGTTTCCCACCGAGTACAATTTACAGCGATTCAAGAACAACGTGAATCGCTTTTTCCGCACACATACTGCTCCTGGAGCGCTTTAGGGACTTCCCTGCAGCACGTGAGCTAGACTCATAAAAAAAAAAAGTTAACCCTCGGTCAATTATTATGCCATCTATATATTAATAGTCCAAGTTTCGAAATAAACCGTTTTTCATATCCATATCCTAAACAATACAAATTTTGTGATAAAGCATATTGACATATAAGAATTTTTTCACAAAACATACTATACAGTCCTCCTATATATAGGAGTGTTATGTACTTATATTTAAATGTTTTTTGGCAAAATTCTTGTTTGAATATATAGGGATAGAAGATTTATAACTGACAATAACTACACTGCCGCAAAATTCCATGCATTTTCTTATGGGCCTCAAATCTGCATTTTTTGTGCTATTTTTGGATCTACTCCGGCGTGTGTGCGCGCATTCGCTGGGATGTTCAAAACTCTGTGTGAAAAGTAGTTTTTCGGCTGTCTAGAGTATTGTTAGTGTATAATGAAGTTAGGTTAGATGTCAAAAGGACGTTATGAGACAGTGTCGCCAAACTGTATGTGAAGTAGTATTTTTTCGGCTGAAAATGATCATCGTAGTCGAGGTATCTGTGTGGTGTTGGGTGTTGGTCAAATTGGCGTTAATATTGGTTGACCGAAAGGTCCTTATTATGGTGATGATGGTTGTTCTAGTCTTTATTATGACGATGGGGTTTATTGTTAGAATTGTATTGGTTATTTTTTACTTTGTAATGGGGTTAGGCTAAATGTGAAAAAGGCGTTAATGAAGTAAGAATGATGGTTTTTTTTTTTGAAGAAGAGGGTTAATGGTTGTTTTTTGCAAAAAGGGGTTAAAAAGGCATTAGAGCAGGCTTGATGCGTGCGTGTGTAGATATGAAAAAGGCGTTAATAGGGTTAGTAGGGTTGTTTTTATGATAAAAAGTTGATGAAAAAGGGCTAATATAAATTTTTTTTTGTTAAAAAGGTTGTCAAAAAAACTTAATATGGGTTATTTCTTGATAAGAAGTAGTTAAGAAAGGCCTTATATGAGACTAAAAGAAGATAACGGTCGTCTGACCAAAAAGCCCTTATATGTTTTTTTTTTTTGTTAAAAATATGTTGAAAAAAGAAGCCAAGAAGTCCTTGTTTTGTCGAGAAGATGATGTCTAGGGGTAGGCTAGACTAGACAATAAAGTCCAAACATAATCTGTTTGTCACAGCACCCGGAGAAGAGACCCTTAATGTGACGTATAAAAAATATTTTAAACTATCTTAAAAAAAATATTTTAGACATACTGTTTTTGTTTACACTAAGTTATAAGAAGAAGAGTTAAATAGTGACATAACAACAACTCTTGTGAGAAGCCGGGGCGGGTCGCTAGTTTCTATAATAAATTAGAAAACTTTTTGCTTCAAAAACACATAGGGTACATATTTTTTTTACTGTGATGTATTATTATGTTATATTTTTTTACTGTACATTTTGGTAACACAAAATTGTAAATCATTGTTTGACACGTGTAAAACTTTGTAAGCTAAGACACAAAATATTAATTTTATTCTGGTCAAATTTGATAGTAGCAAAGTAGAATGAGAGAAGACAGAAATTAATAATTATATGTTTTTTCGCATCTTGCGTAAATTACGGAGGTATATTATCCTGCAGGTTTTACGATAAGGCATTGGAAATAATATTTTTCATCCCATGTATAAATTTAGGTTGGGATAATATGGATCGTCCTCATCCTCCCGAAGAAGAGTGGAGGCATTACAATCGTGGCATGGACAGTTGGCCTCCAGAGGATAAGAGAAGAAGATGGCCGAATCGGAACAACGACTGGAGAGACAGGGATAATTCTAGACCTAGAAGTGCCGCATCTCATAGTGTTGAACCCATGAATGGTATGTAGTTTGTATCTATCGTGCAGAATTTAAATATGTATATATAAGATAATAGAATAAATAAGAGCAGAAAAAGACATTTAAAAATCACGATATTCTACAACGAATGGACAATCACGGTATTTGAAGCTTATAATATATTTAAAAAGAGTAGTTGGAGCTCTCTAATTAGATGGTCTAACCACTGTACAGGGTGGTCCAAATTTGACACTTTTAAAGGTAAACCCCTTTATCTAAAGGAGATAGACGAAAACTGATGTCGGTGTCTGAGGCTCAATTTTTATGATAAACTCAATGGTAAAAACCAGATATCGATATCTAGTACCGTTTCAGATATACAGGGTGTTTTTACCATTGAGTTTATCATAAAAATTGACTCTCAGACCCCGACATCAGTTTTCGTCTATCTCCTTTAGATAAAGGTGTTTACCTTTAAAAGTGTCCAATTTGGACCACCCTGTACAGTGGTCGTGGTGATTTTTTTACTGTCTTTGTGTGGTTGGGGTACATATTTAAATTTTACAAGAATAGCTTAAATTACAAATAACATGCAACATAAATAACATTTGACAATATTTAGTTATAAAACATAACTCAGTCTCAAATTTTTATTGAATCTTCATCAGCTGAAAATTAAGTCAAAAATACTTGCCTGGTTAACAAACAGTTAAAAGTTAAGTGGGTAAATAAAACAAATTAACTTTAATCACAATTTATAACTAGAACACTAGACAGAAATGGGGTGACTTTGAATGTTTTATTTCATTTTCAATAACCTTTTGTTACTCCCATACACGACGAAAATAGTAAAGCGGGAGGGACATAGAATGTGATTAAAACCTAAAATATTAAGCAATAATAATGTTTGATTATAACTGTGAATGTAACAATGAAAATTCCGAGATCGTTATATTTCGTTTACTCATTTTTACTCACAATTCTATTACAGGTATTTGTATAGAAATCAAAAGTAATATACGTATTTTTTAACACATTATGTTAAAACTCGAACGATATTTTTACTAAATACTACCTACAACCTTTTTTTTGTAATTATTTCATAAATATTTGATTTTTTTTTCTGATATTGCTCCTATTATATCAGCTTTAATAACATTTTTATATTATTTTGGTTTCCAGAAGATTCAAATATGGAAGCGCGTCGAAGAGAAACTCCAGCCACTATTGCAGCTCCGCCAAGACCGGACACAGTAACAGCAGAATCAGGAGAATCAAAGCAGGTAAGACGTTTTTATTTTGAACAGACTTCTGTCAATTAGATTCTGTTTCATTAATGATTTCATCCTTTACAAATGGATATAATATTTATTCTTTACCAAAAGCAGTAATTGATTTCTTAACAGTAATATCTAAATCGCTGTAGTATACTAAAAAGTATTGGAATATATTCTTGATACACCACGTATAAATATACTAATAGTCGCCATTAATTCACCATGAGCTGAATGAGCTATTGTAAAACCCTTTGATTGAATTATTAAAAATACTTATTTTAGTTTCGGTGAAATAATTATTAAGTTTTTACAAAAGTTATTTTGGTAGCAACGTGAACTGGACATTGTAAAAACAAAAAATATATAGGCTTTGATAGTTGACAATGGTTTGCGTTATCTTTTTTCTTGCCTTCTTCTTTTGATGCATTGCAGAGTTAGTCACGGTGGCATCGAAATAGCTGAGTCAATTATATATTGAACAAATAATAAAAAAGTATTAATTGTGTCCCATTTGAGTCCAGTTCATTTCAACATATTAAACTATTCCACCCTTCATAAAAAATGCTTTTAGTATTATTATATGGAGTTTGAGGAATAAAAAACTGAACACCTAATCCATTTTTACAATTGTTATTGTTCTTGGATGTTTGTTTAAATTCATTATAATTAATGTCATCACGATGCTACTTTATGTTGATTGGAATATTATTTTTATATGAAGGCAGTTTATGTTATCCGGTTTATTTCACAACACATAAAATTAAAACAATTGAAAACTCGACGATGTATTTGTATATAACAAAAACCGGTCAAGTACAAGTTGGACTTGCGCAATTAGGGTTCCGTACCGTGATTACCTTCAAAATAAAAATAAAATTATATATCGACTCGCCACTAGATAACAGTAATTTACTTAAAAATATATTATAAAAACCTACACCAGATGTCAAGGAACAGTTGTCATAGTTTTTTTTATATCAGATAAATTATCAAACGTAATGCACTCGTGATAATTTTCGCCCAATCTACACTTTATGGAGAATATTCCAGATTTTTTTAAAAGGTTTTTGATCAGTACTTTTCGAGATAAGGGGGAACAGCTATATTTTTTTAAAAATAATACAAAGAAAAGTGTGCGCGAGAATTACATCATATATTCAGGTTTTCACAGGCTTTCATTTGACACCCCACTAGATGACCTGGTAATTTTTTTTTCCACTTCCGATTTGACCCCCCAAATCTAACCCCTTAAGTCAAAATTTAAGTTTCAAAACTAGACGGTTCTGATCGGGCCATCAATTCCTATATTTGTGCCAAATTTCAACTTTCTATGTCAAATAGTTTTGGAGAGAATCCGACGGACAGACTGACGGACACTGAAGTGATTGAATAAGTTTTGCGTACGGAATATTAAAAAATATATTTATCTTGCGATCCATTGTTTCATCGGTCGGATCACCCACATATTTGATATCCAGATGATTATCAAAAGAACTTCAGGATTTACCATTAAATACTTTCGCAGTGAAGAATTTTTTAGAATTTATAGATAAAACAAAAGATCTAGTTCTTAATGAAGGTGAAATCTTAATTTCTTTTGATATCAGTTCCTTGTTTCCAAGTGTGCTAATATCACAAATTTTACAATATCTCGAAAAATTACTTAGGATGAATGATTTTGAGGACGAAATTATTCATGAATACTTAACATTATCTAAACTTTGCGTGGAATAAAATTATTTTCAATAAAACGGTAAATTTTGTGTTCACAAAGAAGGAACAGCTATGGGTAATTGGTTATCACCTTTCATAGCCAATTTATTCATGAGTAAATTTGAAACTGAAGCCAGTCAAGAATTTGAGTATTTCCCAAGGGTATGGTATAGATATGTGGATGATGTTTTCGCGATTTTTGATGCAAAGAAAGCAAATATAGATGATATTTTGTTTCCAAATTAAATAGCCGATATGATTCCGTTAAATTCACTTACGAAATTGAGAACCAAGGACAACTGCCTTTTCTAGATATTTTAATTATTAAAAATAATAATAGGTTCGAATTTGATATCTATAGAAAGAACAGAGTAACAGATAGATATATTCCTAATATTCATTTCATTGCAAACAACACAAATTCGCCGCATTACATTTTTTAGTTCATCGTTTGATCACTTTTCCTCTGAATAGAGTAAACTTCAATAATGAAAAGAATCGTATTAGAAATATAACTAGAGTTAATGGTTATGACGATGACTTAGTAAACAAGTTAGTAAATAGACATAAGTTCAGGTTAAATATTCAGAATTCCACCTTTTTTACACGTGAAGAAAATAAGACCAAGTACGTCTCCAAACCATATAATCTGAAATAAGGTATTTAATAAGGTAGGCCTCACCTTAGTCTATAAATCACTAGACACTCCTTAAGATTAAGTTTTCTAATTAGTATCTTTTTGATATTGTTATACTTCGTTTTGTATATATCATCAAAAAAGCATTTACAGTGTCTTCCATAATGTTTGCACTATATGGAGATTTTTTCTAATTTGTGAGAAAAAATGTAAATAAAAAAATGTATATCGAAAAAACTAGAAATTTTAACATTTAGAATATTTGATAAGTACTTCCAAAACAAAGAAAAAAAAATTATATAAAGAGTATCATATCATTGTATTTGTATAGATTCATTTATTTTATGTATTATTTCATTATTATTTCTAGTTGTTCAAATTTATATTCTTTCATTTTGAAGATACCTTGTTGAATTATTTCGAGTTAAATATTAGCAAAATAAATGGTGTAACTTGCAAAAACTTTTAGTATCGCAGAGGTTTTTTGGAAATTAATTATAAGATTTCTTCATATATGGTATACATTTTATGGCAGACAGTGCATTAGAAAATTTAAAATATAAAGATCTTGAAATGGCCAGGAAAGTTAGTAGTCTTCCTGAACTGGGAAGGAATTACTGCAAGTTTAATTTTCAATGATTATTTACTCCCATCAGCAGCTGCAAATATCCTGCTAATTTGCAGATTGTTGAGAGGTACTGCAACTGATATGCAATTTCTTTTTGTCAAAAAATGTGTTAATTCTTTTAAACAAAATTTTTATAAAGATTTTTATTTATTGAAGGTTTTCATTTGCGATTATTTATTTCTTTTCGCGATATAGAAAAATGTTTTTAATCACGATAAAGAAAGGAGAATTAATGATATATTTAGTTGACCTTTTACCTAACCTGTTTCCAAAGCAGATTCTGGACTGTCCTACAAGGGATGTCTCGAAGGTTCTACTCCTTTTGGCCTTCCTTGCTAAAGGGATATTGTATTTCTAAAAAAATCAGCTAAGAAAAATCTTTTTTTTTTTTATCGCGTTTCAGGGTCCCTAGATCACGAAAACATAGTTAAACATTTCCTTCGGTTTGTTTGTCTATTGGTATGATAACTCTCGGGAGAAATAAGATATCGATTTTAAATGTAGTACGACAATTCTATTTGAACTAGGAATGGAAACTAGTTTTTGAACGATACCGCTATAGGGGCCTATAAATTTTGTATATTTTCAATATCATAATGATAATTTTCCTTGGTTTTTTATTGAGATAATAAACAAAGCATAGTTATGTATGTTAGGGTGTTAGATGGATTGGTTCATATATGTTATAGCTCTTTTTAGACTTCTTGAAATCGAGAAATCTGAAAATTGAGTTTTCTTTTTATTATTTTCAATGATTCAAATGTATTAGGAGGTTAACGAGATAGAGAACCCTCTTCTGAGTTCTGAAAGACTAGGAATCTGAAAATTATTTTAAATTCAAACATGAGGGGTTAACGGATCGTTTCGTGTATATTGTGTTATAAGTTCATGGTTCTTGGAGTCTAGAAATCTAAAAATTTTCACTATTTCTAATTATTCAAACATATGATGTATTATTAAGGTGGGGGAGAGGTTTAGAGGGATTACTTGTATATACATATTTCGTGATATACGTCCTTTTCGGGGTTATTGGAGTTTAGGAATTCGATAATTGAGTGTGTTTTTCATTATTTTCAATTATTCAAATATATATGGTTAAGGGAGGGTGTTAGAGCAGTTTTTTTCATATATAGCGAGTTATACGTCCTTTTTAGGGTTTTTGGGGTCTAAGAATCTGAAAAGTGTATTATTTTTTCATTAACTGCCATTATTTATGTTTAAGAATATAAACGGTGGAGGACTAGAAAGTTTACATCGTATATATCGCGTTCTTGGAATCTAAGAATCTGAAAGTTATGTTATTGTTTATATTATTTTGAATTTTAACAGAAACAATATGTATAGGAAAGTATAAGAATTCAGTTATAAATATCTCTGAAGCCCGTTCTCTTCTTCTTTAATATGAGCACCTCAAATTCAGTATTTTTTACCTGAACTAACCTGAATTACGTGTTGGAAAGGAAAATAATCTGATGTGCCTCTCTAACTGATCATTGTTTATAATCAAGAGAAATACAAGCAATGTCAATTTATATTATTTGGATAAATTTTTTTTTCTGGAATCATTGTCTTTCTGCAAGTCGTATGCAGCTGTAGTTAATTCATAGTTTTGCATTTGCAGACAGATTATCATAATTCTACCCTTGGGCTGTTATAGTGTGACTATTTATCTCCTATTAGTATTAAAAGTATCGGAAAATAGTGATAACAATAATTTGTATTCCAAATTTTACGAAGTCGCACAAAATATGTACTGTATTTCGTCGGAACATGGCAAAACCTAAACTTTTTCTTATTTTTAAATTTAAGTATAATATTAGATGTATTATCGTTACTACATTATGAGCATTGGAACACTACAATGTACGTTATTATTTTGTTCTTAGGTTCCAGCCCAATCAACTGATCAAGAGGTGGGATCAGAAATTTTGACACAAAAGAGACCAGCTGATGAACCGGCAGAGGGATCAAGTGAAGCTAAAAAAGTTTGTACTAAAGCTGATGTTGCTCCAGTTCTTGAGGACGACTTGAGTGAAATTAGTGATGATGCTGATGAAATACTGGATAGAGTCGAGGTATTTTTTTATTTTTTGTATTTGGTACAAGGACATTTTTTAAGTGTCTTACCTAATTTACTATTTTCCTCTTCTATAAACCAAGAAAATTCTTCTAGTACTATATTTAGTTTTTTTATAAGGAAGCTATATATAACACAAAATTTGTCACATGTCAATGTGACAGTTTATAAAGCCAACTAGAGCTTTTTTAAATGACACCCTCTACATATGAGCACACCATTAAATAGCATTTTTCAGTTCATTTGCAAAAATTATAACTGGAGATATTTATTTTCAGTCGTTACGATATATAGGACATTTAAGTTATTGAACTGAATTTAAACTTTTAAGTGGCTCGCCCGATTTACTGTTTGGGGTATCAAAAAAAAATTTTTACCCATAAACTTTGTCTGTTTGTAAGCAAGGAGAAAATTTGACAGATTACAAAGATGGCTAGAATTTTTTTAAATGGCACCCTCTACATATGAGCACGCTAATATACAGCATTTTTCAGTCCGTTTATAAAAATATATAATACTTGATATTTTTATACAGGGCATTCAAATTATTGAACTGAACTTGTACGTGGCTCACCTAATTTAGTATTTTACTATTTAGCATATCAAATAATTTCTTGCACTGCTAAACCTAGTTTTTTCTAAGGAATGCAAATATAATAGGAAAAAATTTGTCAATTGTCAAATTTGAGAGATTGTAAAGTCAACTAGGTTTTTTTTTTAAATGATATGAATGATTTGAAAAGTGCCAAATTTTGACTATCATGTTTGGTTTCTTCACAAAAAACTTAGTTTGCTAGTAAACTAATTTTTTGTTGTTCCAAATAAGTAGGTATTAAATCAAGCGAGACTCTTATGCTTAAAATTCCGTTCAATTACTTGAATATATGGATCGAGTAATTTATTTTTATAAACGGAAATGCTATTTAATGGGTCCTCATATGTAGAGGGTACCATTTTTACAAATGCTAGTTTGCTTTGTAATTTGTCAATTTGTAATTTAACAAGTGACCAATATTTTGTCATTATATTTGGCTTCCTCATAAAAAGCTGAGTTTTGTCTCTAAAGAAATTTTTCGATACTCCAAATAGGAAATAGTAAATTGGGTGAGTCACCTAAAACTTATTCAATAACTTGAATGCCCTGTATATCGATAACGACTGAAAGTAAATATATGTTATATATTATTGTAGACAGATTGAAAAATAGTATTTAATGGTGCGCCCATAAGTAGAGGGCGCCATTAAAAAAAAAAATCCTAGTTGGCTTTGTATTCTGTCAAATTTAATAAGTGACAAATTTCTTGTTATCATATTTGGCTTCCTCATAAAAACTAAGTTTAGGCTCAAAGATTTTCTTAGTACGTAGAACAGAAAAATAGTGAATTAGGTGAGACACTTGTGCCTATACAGTTAAACAAAATATGTTAGTAAAAGAGTGTAAAGCAATTGTCAGCTATATATATATACCGTGTAAAAGTTTCCCGCCAGTGACATTTCGTACTCTAATTTATTAAAAAAAAGACTAATGATTTTTAATCGTTATGAGATTTGAGTATGAGATATAGGAAACACAATAATATAGTAAAAGAATATTATATATGTTTGTGAATATATTTATTATTATTATTCTTATATTTATATGTGCAAAAGTTTCCAGCCACATACTATACATTGACGCAGTAGGACGTTCAAAGACATATTTACGAATAATAGCGCGTTCACATTTAGTTCATAAAAGGTCGTGGGAGCATAAACATGGCTCGGCATATGCAAATCCAAATTCGTGAGAGAGTAATAAAATTTTTAAAAGAAGGAAAGTCTTCTCGTGAGATTGCTTCATTATTATCGATAGGTAAATCAACCGTGAACGATATTGTAAACTACTGTTTAAAGGATCGTCCGCGTAGTGGAAGACCAAGAAAAACGTCTAAAAAAGTAACGATCTACTTTTAAACGCAAATCAACTGCGCATGTCAAGAAAACTGCTGCAGAAATTGCACGCGAGCTAAAGGATGAAAACCTAGCTAATGTTAGTCGTAGTACTGTGACACGAAGACTACATGATGTGGGACTTTTTGGCCGTATAGGTATTAAAAAACCATTAATCAGTAAAAGAATAAGAAGGCCCGATTACAATTTGCCAAAGATCACCTAAATTTGATGATCAAAGATTGGAAAAAAGTAGCTTTCTCAGACGAATCTAAATTTAATCTTTTTGGAAGTGATGGTAGACAACATGTACGACGTCCTATTGGTACGACAAATGACGTTCGGTACCAAATTCCTACTGTAAAATACGGTGGAGGAAGTGTGATTGTTTGGGGAATTTTCTCTGCACAAGGAGTCGGTCCATTGATCGAGATCAACGGAAATATGAACGCTGATATTTACAAGGACATTTTAGAAAACAATTTGTTATCATATGCTGAAGAAACATTGCCGCACAATTGGATATTTCAGCATACATTCAAGTTGTTAAAACAGTGGTTTTCTGCTTCAAATGTGAGAGTTTTAAGCTGGCCATCTCAATCACCGCACTTGAACCCAATAGAACACTTATGGGAAATGCTACATCGTCAAGCGAAAGCATATATTTCAAATAAAGCCGCATTATTCAAATCATCGAAGAAAGAATGGGATAAAATTTCACCTGCTTGTATTAATCGATTAATTGATTGATAAATGCTACATCGTTGTGCGGCTGTTATCGCTGCAAAGGGTATAGCTACAAAATATTAACATAAAAATATAATTTAAGTCTATTATAGAGCATATGAACTAATAATTTTTCTCGTAGTACAAAGTGGCCGGAAACTTTTGCACATATAGATATAAGAATAATAATAATAAATATATTCACAAACATAAATAATATTCTTTTACTATATTATTTTGTTTCCTATATCTCATACTCACATCTCATAATGATTAAAAATCATTAGTCTTTTTTTTAATAAATTAGAGTACGAATGTCACTGGCCGGAAACTTTTGCACGCCACTATAATCTATATCTATATATATAATCTATATATATATATATATATATATATATATATATATATATATATATATATATATATATATATATTTATTGCTTTAATAATTAAATAAGCATGTTTCTTAATAAAATTTATTTCACTTAAAGTAGTAGCAGTCACGTTACACAACAATTTTTTTTAGGAAATAATGGATGAATTTGTCGAAGAAGCTTCTCAATCCCAAGTTGCAGAAATTGAAAATCAGACACCATCTCAAGAACCTGTAGCATCCACAACTGCATCGCAAAAATCCCAATCACCAGTTCAGTCACCTGCTAAAAGCGTTCAAAAGGAAGAATCCATTGATGGAGAAAACATGGATCTTGATTTTGAAGAAATATCTGAAGATGAACTTGATGAAGAATCCCGAGTTAAGGGTATCGGTGATGCATTAGGCGTAGATTGGGCAAGTTTAGTGGCAGAATCACGATCCCGTGTGAAACCTATGAGCTCTGCTAAGCTCCGCTGGGAACCTCATAACGTTTTGGTTAATCTAGGAATATCTGTCAGACTAGCAGGAGAAGATTTAGTTAAAGAAATTCTAAAAGAACACGCAGAAGCAGAACTTAAACAAGAAATGGAAGAAAAAGCTAGACAAAATGTCAAAGTAAAAACTGAGTCTACTGAACTTACTGAAGTCAACGTGAATGGTATTAAACAAGAAATAAAGGAAGAACCTGCAGATAATATTAAAGAAGAACCAAAAGAAGAGCCCAAAATTGATCCTGAGGATATTTACATATCTCATCCGATAGCTGCGATTCAAGTGGCCAATCAAGAAACTCAACAGATTCGAAGGACATTATTTACAAGTGTTGGGCCACATCGTCGAGCTTTGTCTGCTAGAAGAGACCTTATGATTAGACGTCACCTAAGTAATTTGCCTATAAAAGATACGTATGTCGAAGCGCCAAAAAGGCATGATCCAGAATTGTTTAAGATTGCTACCCAGTTATTTGAAAGGTGTTTGTAAGAGTGAAGATGTTTTAAGTTATATTAAGTATAAGTTAAACATAATGGTAACCTTTGAAATTATAAAATTTCACCTGTTTTTGTCTGTAATAAAAATATGAACAGAATTTTAGGCTTTTATTTGAATAATCCATTATTCAGTTTTATTTTTATTTTGGTTGATATTTTCTTGAAACTACTAGAGCCACAGTTGAACAACAAAGTGGCAAATTTTGTGGGACTTAAATACCTGGCCAAGTGCAAGTTGGCGCTCTTGATGTTCCGTACGGTGATTGCTTTTGAAATAAAAATTTTTGCTGCGGAGGTGTAAATGATCAGTAACTTCACAAAAAATCAATAAGTTGTCAACAAAATTTGTTTCTGATCTTCGTTGAAAACTGATGACATTGAAAAAATAAAGGTGTGATCCATAATAGATCAGAGTTGCTGTAGAGGGCTATAAAATCCACTCAATTAAACTTAAACTCATCCTAAGTAGTGAATGAGTCCAGCATAATTTTTTAGTCTTCTTAAGTGGTGCTGTCTTGCAGGGCATCAAGCAATTCATTTAGTGCGTGGGCCTTCAAGTTGATTTTGAGGCAGGAGGTTACTCCTTAATCGTTTTATATAATATATACTTTGGGCTGTGCAATCACGTGTATACAAAATTAAACAATGTATCTAAAGCGGTTGTCAAACTGGGCAGAAAACAGTCTATTAACTAGTTCTTTTCAATTTGATTCAATCGTTTCCTAGATACGTCACCGCAAAGCTGTTAAATTAAATACTTATTTTAAAACAGATGTTTTGTTTATTCTGGTAAAAAAATTTGCAAAGAATATGTCATCTAAAAAAATTCTGCTTACAGACTGTTACATTTCAAATATAATTGGACATTTTTGTTCTCTGTATCTCTATATATCTATCTATATCTAAATTATTTCTTGAAAAGTTTTTATTATTTACAACAGAGTTATCACTTGTACCGTAGGCATTTTTAGTTTGATTTCCATAATTTTTCTGAAAGTTATTTGAATTTCTGTCATCTCTAATTTGAGAGTCATTTTCATTTAACATACCATTCGTAAAGTCCCTATATTTATATTTAAAATTTCTATTATTATAATTGTTATTTAAAAATTTTCTTTCATTATTAGCTGGTGGCGAATAGTTCTGTCTTATGTTGAGAAGGAAAGAAAGGATTTTTAGAACAATTTTGATTTGTAAATTTATTTTGATTTTTAAAAGCAATTGAAAAATAAACTTCACTTGCAATGGGTCTAGAACAATCATGTTTGACAGGTTGATAATCTAAATCTAGTTCGAGTGAAATGTTCCCCTCTTTGGGTGGTCTAAACTCTTCTACACGCAGTCATATTTCCTCTAATTTCCTACATAATTTTATTAATTCAAACGGTGAACTAATTTCAACTAAACTTAATCGTTCTTGATGAAAAGGTAGCATTTTTGCTCGTAAAACTTTTAATTTTAAATTGTCTGATACTTTAACTGGCATTCTGTCAAATAATTGTGTCATTGCCGGCACATAAACTCCTGTAGGATCATCTGACCTTTGAATTTTATTCAAAATCTGATTCCACAATTTATCTCCAAAATTTGCCGATACAAATTCCTCTTTCACAATTGAACTAAAAAGTCCCAATAAGTAGCATATTTCTTCATTAAACGATAATAATTTAAGGCGTGAGATTCAAATAATTTTGACGCTGATTGAAACAATTCACTTTTACTAATATTCGTAGAGATACTCTTCTACTCGTAGCAAAAATGCTTTAAAACTTAACCCTGAATTTCCTGAACATTTTAAATCCCATCTATACACCGGTGCTGACCTATAATTTGTGACGTTCTGTGTCTGATGAAAATTTCGTTTATCTGTATTGGAGAACTTATGCTCTCAGAGATGCATGTTGTGACATATTACTTGCAGAAAGCAGTTATGCCTTTGCTTCAAATTCAGTAATTAACGTCATTAATTGAAGCAATAATTTGAAACGTATTTCTTTAATATCCGTTTCCCTGTCTGAAATTTTATCTATTCTACTGACTAAATATGCAACTTTTGTCTCTATCTGTGAAATGTGTTTACTAGAATTCGCAGATTTTGAAATTAATTCTTTTAAATCTGTTAATTTGCGAGTACATTCCGCAATTTCCTGTTCACTATCAAGGCTCTCTGAACTATGAACTATAGTTTTCCCATTTTTCTAGATTTAGTAATGAACGTAAACATTTTCTTAATGATTCTACCATCCCGGAAGGCTGTATTCTCCTAATTTTGCACCTCATATTTGAGTTCGTCATTAGCTATCTTAAAATGTGTAAGGGAGAAATATGAATGCTCAATTAAGTCAAGAGATCAAAAAATTCAATTTAATATAAACCACCATAAATTCCTAAAATTTTAATATGGCAAGGTCAAAATTTTCAAAAATAAGCAGAAGTTCAAATAACCAAAAT
Organism: Pachyrhynchus sulphureomaculatus; assembly: GCA_019049505.1. Classification (NCBI taxonomy): domain Eukaryota; kingdom Metazoa; phylum Arthropoda; class Insecta; order Coleoptera; family Curculionidae; genus Pachyrhynchus; species Pachyrhynchus sulphureomaculatus. The sequence goes on from CM032447.1 coordinate 140,394,127, forward strand.
TACACATTATACTTTTTGGCAATCTAAAAAAACTTATTATTATAAAATTTGTCACCAACTATTCAAATTTCATCTACTAAATAAAATTTCTAGTTCAAACTACATGGGCAAAAAACCCGTTGGTCCCGTTTGTTAACTAAATTTTACGTTGGACGTCAATTTCTTATAAGAATATTTACTGGGTAGTAAAGGTTATGCTATGTTTCAATGTAAACAAGAACAATGATAAATTAATTTCCATTGAAAAATCGTTTAAAACAAGACCGAGCAATAAGGTATTTATTTATGATTTTATTTTAAGGGGTTACATACACATGGGCGCTACAAAAAGTATATATATTCAAAAAAATATTTTTAAAGGTTAAGTGAATAATACCAAATAATGATGAATATATTTTTATTGTACTTTAAATTATAAGAATTTTTTTTTACATATGTTTTAAATCTTAACATTATTTTTTATCGGGTTAAATGGACCACTGATGAAAACTATGGCACCTTCTTGTCTGCAGGATAACTTCACAAAAAATAATCCAATGTGCAAAGAAAAAATTAATCTTGTAAAATAATGTAGTAGTTAAAAATTGTCAACGGGTTTTTTTTTTTCAAAAATAAAAAATTTACGGCGTTTCAAATTTTAGTATACAATTTTTTACCAAAAAAATTATGTTTAATTATTTATAAAAAATTGTCTATTAGAAAAATTTAAAAAAATCTCTCGACATTTTGTAGAAAAAGTAATTTAAATTAAACAAAAAAGTTAAAAAATATTAAAAATTGACTGAGTAATATTGCAGACAGTGTCTGAAAACAGATGGCGGTCCTAATCCGACGCCAGGGCATATTATTTTAATGCTATAACTTTTTAATGGAACGGAATTTTTTAAAAAATTTTGTTTTGAATAATTTGTAGAAGTATAGAGGATAAAAATCCGTAAAAAAATCGAATTTTTGAAAATTCAAGATGTATCTAACCCCTTAAAATAATTTAATATTTAATTTCATTTTATGACAATTCATCTCTATCAGGAAAGTATATGCTTTTCCCAAAGAGAATAACTTAATATATCATTCAATTAAGAAACAATTTATCTCCAGGAGAAAAGATGCCTTCCTCAAAGATGACGATGAAAAGGAAGCGATTTTCTCGACCATAACACCTTTTTATTATACAAATAAAAAATAAAAGCTGGAATTTACTGCGTAATAATTTCATTTTATTTTTTAGTTAATTTTCTAAATACCATAATCAAGAAAACATATATACGAGGGAAAATTAAATATAAACGAAACTTTTCTTACAATTTTTTTTATTTGGTAAATGAAGAAAGCCAAGTATATATTATTTTTCTCCATAATCTCATCCTAAAGCCTTCATCGTAAAATAAAGACGGTTATGTTAGGAGCCAATTGCACACGAAGGTCTCCACTGCACCATCGACGAATCGATAACCTCTCAGAATTTGTTTCAGTGGCTTAAGGAGATAAAAATTTTAGGGTGAAAAGTCACGGCTGTGGGAAGGATATTCCAGTGGCACACAACGCAAATGTTTCATTTTACGTGTGAACGCTGCTATATAAGGCCGACCGTCGTGAAACCTCCGGTCGATCGGTCACATCTCAGAAGATGGTCGTAGTACTTCACATTAATGATTCGACGTTCGTGTCAAAGGCTAATGAACAAAATATAAGCACAGTAGTAAGCACCTTGCCAGCTGACACTCGAGTTTTGACTTTCACTGAAGTTGCCTCATCGTGCTGAGAGTCGCTCACAAATCTACATATGTTTCAACATCCGTTCTGCATTCAACAGACGAGGGACCCATTGGGAAGACACTTTACGGAACCCTAGATTTTCTGTTATGGTGAAGTGCTTCCAGAACTTATTCCAACCTCAGCAGAAATTTTAGACAGCCTTAATATTCATTTTCAATAATGTCTCGAATCGTATTGATGTTTTCTTCTGTATTACGCCTTCTATTTGCTTATACATTTGGTTGCCAAATAAGAAGTATACAATTTTGAAGCATCATTTTGCAAGATCCTTTATGTGTTCTAGAAGATCTTTGCACGATTAGTTTGAGAGCTTCATCCATTGGGATGTTAGGATAAAGGATAAGGATTTAAACTTGCTATTATGTAGTTTTCTTCGAGTTTAAGGTGTAGAAACCTGGATGAAGTATTCAGAACTTTTTACATATCATTCGGCTTGCTGTACTTTAGGCTGTAATATGCTGTGCTGTGGATTTTTTGGAGACCGTATAATTTGGGACATCTGCTGGATTTTTCCCGGGAGCTTCAGTCTGATTTCAGGTATTCGTTGATTTTAGTATTGACTCCTCATTAGTCCCATTAAACAGCTTCTGAATTTAACACGGAGCTAAAAAGTCTGATAGGAACTAATTCCTTAGTCTATGCTTTTAAGAATCTCACCGATTTAAAATTAGATACCTTCCTCAATTTTTAACATAATGTATTTTTTTGCAGAGAAGCAAAATGTATCAAAAAATTGTCACTTATCAAATTTACCAGATTACAAAGTTACCTTCGAATGTGTACAGTTACACCATTAACAAGCATTATCAGTACAATTTCAAAAATTTATGATTGTTTTTGCTTTTTCTTCACGTTTTAAGATTCCTAGGTCACGAAAAACATGGTCACTCATTTCCGGCGGTCTGTCTATTTGTCGGCCTGTTCGCACGATAATTTTCGAACAAAATAAAATATTAATTTCAAACTTATAACATTATATATATATATATATATATATATATATATATATATATATATATATGTATATATATTTATATATATATATATATATATATATATATATATATATATATATATATATATTTATATATATATATATATATATATATATATATATATATATATATATATATATATATATATATATTATTATATGTATATATATTTTATATATATATATATATATATATATATATATATATATATATATATATATATATATATATATATATATATATATATATATATATATATATATATATATATATATATATATATATATATATATATATATATATATATATATATATATATATATATATATATATATATATATATATATATATATATATATATATATATATATATATATATATATATATATATATATAAATATATATATATATATATATATATATATATATATATATATATATATATATATATATATATATATATATATATAAAAGTTGGCTGTTTTTTTGAAAGGTTTTTAAAGTCGAGGAATTTAAACTTTTTTTTTTTAGAGTTTTTTTTGGATTCAAGAATGACCGAATTTAAGCATAATCATTTATAATAAAACATAAAAGGGGCCCAAGAGATAGAGGTGTGTGTGTGTGTGTGTGTCCGTATGTCTATTGAAGGTTCCTTCAAAGGATTCGAAACATTACAATTTTTTTCATTATGGTTCTCTCTATCTCTGTAAGAATATTTTATCTTCCTCTATTTTAATTCTTTCGAGGGCATCGGCGTGTGCGATATCAAATAAGTTCTCCAAATCTAACTGGAATTTTTCCTCGCGGTGTTTATAAACATCTTGAGTTTTCTTACAATTTTTTTGCAGGTCACACCAACCATGATAAATATCCACAAGTTTCTTTACACGGTTGGGTGGTGACTTTGTAGGTATTCTAGCCTTTTCCCATATAATGCACTCGCGAATAACAAGATTTGCGCTTTCATTCATAATTAATTTATCTTCACGAATGTTAAAAAATAAAACTGAGAGAACTTGTCGATTTGACGGTAATTTTGCACCCGGTATTTGGTGATTTACCTCTCCGACTAAGAAAATGATTTTCTTTGCACTTCGTAATTCCACTGACATCTTCGAAAAACAAAACAATGCGTGCTAATTGCTAGAGAAATTACATTAGAAACACAAACACAGCGAGCACGCGTCGCTTCTCTCGCGCAATTCGTACGAACATTCGACGCAAGTCGGCACGGGTTGCAGTGCTCCAAATAAGCTAAAACTTATTGTGCGAGTGTTTTAGAGTCGACCCAACACATATTCGTGAACATATCTCTTACAGGAAATACCATAGACATAGAGGATGGACTGAGCATTAACCTCATAAAATTGACCACTCTCTAGAAAGAGACAAAGAGATTGTGCGGCCAATACCTGTCTCTTTTCTGTAGGCTTGTAATAAACAAGGCGTAGTACCCGAGACGGAATGCAAGGGAAGAAAAGCCCCATATCCGATTTTAGTTCAAATAGATACTTAGAAATATTATTTTCAAGAGAGAGTAGATTAGCGGCATTCTAAAAAGAGACAGCTACTGGCCACTCATTCGCTTTATCTCTCTCACCCTTTTTGTCGATATTTACTTCACAGCGGGATACGGAATACTCAGTCCATCCTCTATGTTTATGGAAAATACAGAGTCTCATGTCTAAAACTTGATCTCTTTGTCATACGAAACAATATCAACGGCTATCACCATCGTTAGAGCTATCAGCATATGGAACGACACATTCGTCTTCAGTTTCGGTTTCACTGGTTTGAGCATGTTTTTTGATCTTGGTGTTACATGTTTTTTTTTTTATTTTCACTTCCTATCTTACTTTGTAAATTTCTCTTCTTTGTTTTCTTCTTCATTGGTTTCTTTTTGACTGTAACATCTTTGGTACAATAATTCTCACAATCTGTTTCGCTCCCACTATCCTGCAAAACTTTTCTTTTCGCTTCTCCTATATTAGGCTTTTTTCCTTTCTTTTGGTTATTTTTATTAATTTTTCTTTTATTAGATATCCCACTGGATATCCCACGGGGTGTTGAATCATCTGTAGCGCCTTTTTCTGTAGTTTACGTTAGTATTTTTGTTTTTCCTGGTTGACGGCCACGCCATGCAGTCTTCCTGCGTGCAGCTTTTGGGTATGGTTTTTATTGTTTCTGGAGTTACGACTGAGATCTCCTGACGAGTGGATGGAGCTTTAGCTTCAGCACCACCAGCATCATTTTGGTCGCGTAAAGGTGAGGCTTCAGTTACGACTGAGAGTTCTTGACAAGGGGATGAGGCTGGGCCAACGTCAGCCTTACCTTGATCACTTATAGCTGATTCAGCAATGACCGAAACCTCCTGAAGAACGGGTGGAGCTAAATTAACATCATGATCATGTTTCTCTCTTAACGGTAAAGGCGAGCTTTACAGATCATTTGCTTTGGTTTGGAGTATGCTTAGAGATGATTGAGAATTACTAGAAGAGTTTAGTTCAGTAGGAACATGAGGAATGCTATCCAAATCATGCTGCGAAAATAATGGATCTTCCATATCAGTGGAGAAGATAATTTGAGCATAACAGTTTTTTAGATGAAGTGGGATCTGCAGGGAGTAACTGATCATCATTCGATAAATTTCTGTCTGTGACTGCAGAGCACATGAAGTCTTCTTCTCCTAATATATCAGGATTAAATGGATGGATGCCGGTACTCCTGAATCCACTTAGGATGTTTTCCTGACTGAAGGTTTGTGACATCATAGTTTTTATGAACCCAGGCATGTATAAACTGTTTTCCCAGGATTTGACAGCATCCAGTTGTTCATCACAGTGTTGTACCTTGATTTAAATGAAGAGTAAACAGCAATGTCTAACGGTTGCAATTTGTTACTGCAGTGTGGAAGAAGCGTCAGTATTGTTATACCATTAGCTTTGGCAAACTTGACCACATCTACGCTTAGATGTCTCTCGTGATTATCAAGAATCAACAAGATGGGATTTTGTTTTAATGCACAGCAATACTTTCTAAAATGTTCCATAAATTTTAAGAAGCTCTTCGTAGTCATCCACCCAGTGAAGAATGCGTCACCATCTGACTCTTCTGGCCCACCAGGTACAAAATAAAATCTTGCCGATATTTGACACGAGGGAATATAAAAAATGGTGGTATGACATTTCCAATTGCATTGGCTGCAAAACAGGGTGTAACCAGAGTTCCTCTCTCAGCAGTAATCTGTCCCACTTGTTTCGACTTTTTGCTTGCTAATACCTTAATGCAGTCTTGGACAGTGCTACATCCGGTCGTCGCAATTTTAAATATTTTGAAGTTCAAATTTATATTTTTCTTGAATAGATCTCAAATTTTCAAAAAAATCGCTAATATTTTTTTTGTTGAAACTAGTCCCTCGTGATTCAAGAACAACATGGATTCAAGAACAACGTTAATCGCTTTTTTCCGCACACATGCCACTCCTGGAGCGCTTTAGGGACTTCCCTGCAGCACGTGTGCTAGACCCATAAAAAAAAGCTAGTTGCTAGGAGTCCGCAGATTTGACCGCTGTTTTTCGAAGAGAACGTTTTGTAGTTCCTGCTTGGTGACTTTTTTGCATGTAGAATCTCCTTTTGTTTTATACTGAAACGGCATGACATCAGTACCTGAAAGCAAATAAAAACATTATTATCCTTTTTTAGGCAAATCTGAGGGACACTTGAACCGCTGATCATATCTCCCTTCCGCATTACGGATCAAATCTCCCTAACCTTCTTCATTTTATCGCATGTTTGTAAAAATTGGTTAAACCGGAGGACTAAAACACGTAAGGTTCTTAAAACCATGTTAATTCAATAATTCAACTAATAAGGAAGTCATTACGTACCTTAATGTTTGTCGAAGTAACGTAAAAAACAAACATTTTTTTTTCACTTGCGATCACCAAAAACGTGTTTACTTCGCTCACTGTCGAACTGGCGTAATGGCAGCCAATATGGCGTCGCGCATGTGACAAGCAATGAGCGAGCGTGCAGCGACCTGTCAGCAAACCCGATAGCGGGAAATTTAAAATGATTTATGCGATGTGGAGCATCTCTCCCACCTGTCTCCCGGTTTCCCCCAACCTGTTCATATGAGATGTCTACCATCTCGACAATCTCATGAAGCTTAATGCGACAATCTTCCATCACGATACCATGAATTTTACCGACCGTTTCTTCAGTTCCTTTAAATTCATTTATCCAGTAATAAATGATCTAGAGTACTGGTGCAGAATCCTCGTATATTTCTCTCAGTTCATTTTCTCTCTGG
>CM032447.1:140406208-140518630 GCA_019049505.1 Pachyrhynchus sulphureomaculatus
TTTTTCCCGTAGCTCTTGGTCCATGATATTTTTAAGTGAGAGGTTTTTCTCAGGTGAGGATACTTAAAGTTTCAGAAAAAGTACTTTTTTATTTTTTGCTACTCTACTGGCCTCCTGAATTAAGAGTAGTGGTCATGAGCTTGTGTATTAGGTTTTTAATTTAAAATCTGAGATGTCATAATACCCAGTCGTTAGCGCCGGATTTTATTCAGCTACCTTCGAGTCACTTGGTAGTATTTTAAAGATTTATTTTTGATTTTATTTACACATACTTAGTGCAGGATAATCAAAATTGTTTAATTATTTTTTTTTCCTATAATTACTTGGTATGTGTTTACCAGCGCTAGGCTCCATGCTGTTTGCTTCTTTCTTGCTCCTTTACATTAACAATCTGTTGGAAAGGACCGAGAATGAAATCTACAGCTTCCCGAATATCCGCAGACTTCAGGAAGTCGTTCAACTTAACAAAGTCCTGGGGGTGACAGTAACCAAATAGAATTTACTGCTGCAAAAACTCAGGCCGCAGTTTTTCCGTTTTACCGTTGCGAAACTCGATATAGTTATATCCGTATACTCTATTCCTTAGCATGGTACCTTAACTTGTTGGCATGAACATGGTGCAGGCCTAACAAAGATAGCTTTTCAAAAGCTGAGAATATTACTTTTTACTAAAATAAATTTTAAACTTGTTTCTCTCGCTGATTCGAACAACGATGGAATACTGCTCTCAAAGATACGCTGCATTTATTGGATTCTATTCAAAAGAGAGCTATCGTCTAATTGGAGACCCAGACCTCATTAACAACCTTGAGTTCTTGGAACATTGAAGAATGGTTGTCGATTTGAACTGATTCTATAAGTACTTTCATGGAAAGTATTCAATGAAGCCCGCTTAATTCCCCCTGGAGCTCTGCATGTTAGAAATACACGTCGCGCTAATACAACACATTCGTATAAGGCTCAGCTTGGCACTCCTTTTACCGCCTTTTTCTGGAATTTTTTTTATATAGGGAACCTCATCCTTTTGGAATGATTTGCCTAGGACTGTGTTTTCCACCGAGTAGAATTTGCAGCGATTTACGACCTAAAAATTCGCTTTTTCCAGATTCGTGTTGTTCCGGTAGCATGTTTGCTCTGCTCATAAAAAAACAACATGAGATATTGACTTGAAATTTAGTTTAGAGACACTATTACACACACAATTACTATAATTTTTGAGTGATACTGTGTCAGAGAAAAGGGAGTAAAAAGGGTGAGGGCGGATCAATAAATTTTGTATAATTTCAATCACAGACTTTCATATTCAAGAAAAATCATGTCAACCATCCATTTAAACAGTCAGTGAGGTATGGATAAATAGGAAACAGCGGTCTCAATTGCAACCCTGTCTGAGGTTCAGTGCGTTCTGAAAATATCCAAAATTTACTTCATACTAGATAAATAGCAACGCCGCACAGTGGGCCAGGAATCTGATTTTTCGTTCAAAATTGTCTAGACCTCTCAATTAATAACGAAATCAGACAGTTTTTTTTTAAATATTCGTAAGCGAATTCCGGACAAACGTAAGGAAGCCGATTTGCAAAATATAACCTCAAAATTATTTCAAATTGCAAAAAACAGCTCGGAACCGAGAGGTGAAATTCCGAAGTTCACGCGATTTCAAGTTTACGCATTCTAGGGTCGCTGAATCTATTTTCGAGGTCCCTTTTATCATATGCACCCTTTTAAGGGGTGAAAATGGAGTTTGGATGGGAAAAAATTACGATATTCATCTGAATTAGAGTTTCGCGTTCAAAACTGATTCCTCGGGGGTTTCTGGGCTAGCTGAATCTATTTTAAGGGTCATTTGATCATATGCGTCCTATTTAGTGTTGAAAATAAGGGTTGGAGGGGGAGAAATTACGATGTTCTCCTGAACTAGAGTGTCAGGTTTAAAATTGGTCCCTCGGTGGTTTCTGGGGTTGCTGAATCTACTTTTTACCCCCATTTTCACTCCTCGAAAAGAGTCAAAATGACCCCGAAAATAGAGTCGGCGACCCCAGAAACTCCCGAGGAACCAGTTTTGAACGCGAAACTCTAATTCAGGTGAATATCTTAATTTGTCTCCCATTTTCACACCTCAAAATGGTGCATATGATAAAAATGGCCTCGACAATAGATTCAGCGACCCCAGAAACCCCCGATAAACCAGTTTTGAACGCGTAAATTTGAAATCATGTGAACTTCGAAATTTCACCTCTAGGTTCCGTTCTGCTTTTTGCAATTATAAAAAATTTTGAGATTATATTTTGCAAATCGGCTTCCTTACGTTTATTCGGAATTCGCTTTCGAGGACTTAAAAAAAAAATCCGATTTCATTAATAATTGAGGGCTCTAGACAATTTCGAACGAAAAATCAGATTCCTGGCCACAGTGTGCCGCAAGAAAACTAAATGGATACTGAGGTTTGGTAGTACGAACTTTTTTAAATACGCTAAGGGTGTAGCCTTTCAATTTTATTAATTTTTGTAGGTGGTTATATGTATTTATATATAATAACTTATTAAAATATAAGATTAAAAATTATTCAGCCATTAATGATAAAATATTATTTACGTTTTGAGCTAAAACGATGCACTTCAATAGATTTTTGAAAGAAGAAGAAGGGGGAAAAGGAATCTTTTAAAATTTGAAAGTCCGACAATACTATAAATTGATCGTGTCGTTATCATTTAACTAGTTTTAATGGTAAGTTAGATTATTCATCGTGTTTTAATGTAAATGAAGAAATTTGAGGCATAATTATTGATAGTCAGACTTGTTAATGGGGGTTCTTGAAGTTTTGCATTATTTCTAATTTTATCTGAATATGCATGGCGATAGAACGTTCAGATTTAAACTGTAAATATCTCTTAAATTCTTTCTCCGCTTATAATTTTCTCTTGATTTAATTGTACATGTACAATTTAAAATATCTAGTTATAATACTTGAATTAAGTGTTCATTATTAATTTGAACAGTGCATGTTTGCGGGAAAAGTAAATCACTTTATCAGTTTCTGAAACTCCTAGGGTGTTATATGATTTAATTAGCAACATTACTAAAATTTAAATAATTCCAGTTTCTATTTGGTAATTGTAGATATCTATTAGAAAGAGTATAAGTATGTTTTATACATTTAAACGCTTAACGATGTAACGAGCGTAAAAGCTTTATTGTAACTTACATACACATACACATGCTTATGAACATAAAAAATGCGGGACAGGGTGTTTAAATTCTGCATGGTTAGACCGGGAATAATAGATGAAAGGGTTGGATGAAAGCAGCCCTTTAGGACCCGGTGAGGCGTACCTTCTTTCATGTCGAAACTATTTGAGTTATAGCTGGTGCTCTTCAAACTATTTTGCATTTTTAATTCAAACTCTCTTCATTATTTAGTTACGTTGATTGATGAGGTATATTTGTATGTCTTGTATTGGTTGTTCAAAAAGTGAGGTTTCCGAAGAGTTAAAATTAAAATATTAATAATTTTGATATAACATATATATTGAAGCTACCACTTATTTAAAAAATCTTCAGGTTTTGCTGAGGAAATTTGGAAAATAACTTAAAAAAATTCTTTCTATAAATAAAAAGAAATAAGGACTTGCAATTTTTACTTCCCTAAAGGGAAGTAATGTATTCGGGAAAAATCACCCTGCCCGATTTTTTCGTTTCTTTACATTATAGGTCCCAGAAATCACATAAAATAGATTTTCGTCACTTTGTCTATGTCAGCACAATAACTTCTTTTTCGAAATGAGATGTCGACTCCAAATTTGGTACGCCAATAATACCTGTAGGAAAGAAACATATATTTTCTAAAGGATATCATTTTATGAGAATACTCAATATATATCACCACTATACCAAACATTTTATTTTTGCACTCGACGCGCGTGAGTCAATCATCCCTTCTGATGAAACTAACATGGTTAGTAAAATACGCGTCGAGCACAAAAATAAAGTGTTTGGTGTAGTGGTGATATATACTGAGTAGTGTCATTATGCAAAAGATTCCGCATTCCGCAAGGAAATAAAAGGGAGGAAAGTCGATAAATTTTGTATACTTGTTATTACAAGTTTACTATTGTCTTATCAGAATTTTTTCTCGTTCCTATAGTTAAACATATGAGGGCTTCTTAAAGTGGAGTGGGGAATTCAAGGTGGTTGTTTCTAATATATTATGGATACGTCTATTTTAGGATTATTGGAGACAAGGAATCTGAAAAACTTGTTATTTTTTTCAATTTTAGCAAAACTAATATTTATAGGAATATGTAAATTTTTAGTTGTTAATATCTCCTTCACATGAAAAATGATATCAAACGTACTTTATTTTATGTTGTTCTATTTTAAAGTTTAATAAATCCAGTGCCATTTTTACAGTGAGGAGAAACATTGTCAGACCTCATACATTTAAATCGTTTCAATTTAGTTCCAATTGAGAAATTTCGTTAACCAGTGGGTATGGTTTCATGTTAGTATACCTAAAGTGGCATGAATTTATCTGTCTTTCACTGAAACTTTAGCAAGACCACCTATTGTTTTTGAGGGATATCGGTTCAGAGAAAGGGAATGAATCAAGTTGGGTGGTTAAATTCTATATAGTTTCAAGAGTATTAACATAATCTTTCCTCGATTTTTTTGGTTGGACAAATTTTATGTATAATTATCTGCAATGAAACATACAAGGGGCTGGAGGGGCGTGTCAAGAGGTTAGAGGCGTTGTCGTTGCTTCGAACATATCGTATATAGGTACGTACTATTGATCGTTTTTATAGTCTAGAAATAATATTATTTTTTTATCATTTTCAAATTTAATAGAATTCGTATTCTAAATATTCCTGAAGCAGTATTTTCTTTTATTATTATATTGCACTATGAAGTACTTATCATTTGAGATATGGAATTGTAATGCTCTGTTTATTCTTTAGTGTGAGAAGCCAAATTTAGTATTTATTTTAGAACTACTTGTTTGCAAAGTCTGGGTAAATCACTTTACCGATTTTTTAAATAAAACATATCAGTTATTTATAATCAAAGTTACAAATATACCTTGCATCTCATGAAAAATTAATAAAATTACTTTATCACAGCATTAAATATTAAATACAAAGACTAAACATGTTAATGGTTTCTTAATAAAGTGGCAACGCTAACAGACCGCGTGCACCAATAAAATGATAAGCGTTAAAATCTCGATGTCAAATCTTTACGATTTGCCTAACAGGTGCGCCGTACGTTTGGGGTGGTTATTGTCGCCCTCTTGCCACGTAAACATTACCATTCACTGGTTTTTCCTTCCAGTGGCGTATGTTTTGAAAAAATGTATTACAATAAAATTGGTTTAAAACAATCAGTAAACGTGTTTACCCCGAATTTTACAGACACACCACTACCTATTATAAATTACAATTCCATACAATGTCGGTAAAGAAAAGTGAAGTAATACTATGTATGTTCAAGAGAGGCTAATTCGGATGTATGCCACAATATTATGCTTGTAATTAACTTACAGTGATTAAAAAATGTAATTGAATTACTTCTGGAAATTCAATTATTTTAATTTAATTTCTGACAGCTCTGTATAGTGGTATATACTCAAATATCTACTTACATAAAAATCATTCTTTTAAAGGTAATTGTAATATATTTTCCGAAATTTAAGATGAAAGGAACTGGTGAATGTTAATTCTTTCTAGTATACTGAATTACTGTCACTGTTACATTCACAGTAATTATTACAATTTCTATTATTCATCTAAAAATGGTAATCCCTATTTAGGTGAGGAAGTGAACAACAAAGAAAATAGAAATTGAATTACTTTTTAATAACTGAACCACTTTCAAGATAATTGAATTATTTTTCAGAGTAATTGAAATACTTCCAAAGTAATTACTCTAAAAATAATTGAAGTCATTGAATTTCTATAAAACTGTTTAAATTACTCCAACAGTAATAGCATTACTAAAGGGTGATTCATTTAGAGGTACTTTTTTTTAAATAAAAAAAAATGAATAAAAACAATTTTATTTTATAATCTTTATTATCATATAAAAGAACCATTCTTCACAATTATTTCTTAAAGATAATTTCTTCCAAATGTTGTCCGCGACTACGGTTAACAACGTCCATTCTGAAGTTCCAATTTTCAATGACGCGTGTGAGTATTTCGAGTGGTATTTGGCCAATGACTCGAGTAATATTGGCCTCCAATGCCTGAATTGTAGCTGGCGTATCCATGTAGACTTTGGACTTTACATAGCCCCAAAGGAAAAAGTCAAGAGGTGTGATGTCACATGATCTAGCCGACCAATTCACTGGTCCAAAGCGTGAAATGATCTGTTCGCCGAATTGCTCTCGCAGTAAAGCCATGGTTTCACGGGCTGTATGGCAAGTGGCGCCATCTTGTTGGAACCAAGTTTCGTCGAGACCACGGGCTTCAATTTCTGGCATCAAATAGTCTGTTATCATGGCGCGATAACGGTCACCATTCACAGTAACATTCCGGCCGGCCTCTGTTTTGAAGAAATATGGACCGATTATTCCACCGGCCCATAAACCACACCAAACAGTTGTTTTTTTTTTCTGGATTTAATGGCAGCTCTTGAACCTCTTCAGGTTGTTCATCACCCCAAATACGGGCATTTTGTTTATTCACGAACCCATTAAGCCAAAAATGGGCCTCATCGGTGAACAAAATTTTTCTCGAAAATAGTGGATCTTCTGCAAGCTTGTCAAGAGCCCAACGACTAAAACGGAAACGATTCGGAAGGTCGGTCGGCTTCAGTTGTTGCACTAGTTGAATTTTGTATGCTTTTAAAGAAAGATCCTTACGTAAAATACGCCAAGTTGTTGAATATGACAGGCCAAGCTGTTGAGAACGGCGACGAATCGACACTTCACGGTCTTCGCGTACACTCTCCGCTACCGCCCCTATATTTTCTTCACTACGTGCTGGATGTGGTCTATTCGGTCGAGCATTATCCAATAATGAAAATTGGGTCTCAAACTTATTGATGGTAGAGCGAATTGTGCGTTCGGTAGGCCGATTATGTGGACCATAAGTTGCTCTAAGCGCCCGATACACATTCCTCGTAGAACGCCCATTTTCGTAATAAAGTTGAACAATTTGTAGACGCTGTGCCGGGCTAAGTCTTTCCATTATGAATTGTCAAACACTACTGAACAGGAATGCCACTTCAGTTGACACGACGCATGCGCAATCTGCAATTAAATCCCCATCACACAAAGTACCTCTAAATGAATCACCCTTTATAAGGATTATTGAATTCCTACAAAATTGATATATAATAATTTAAATAATTACCTTGGGTCAGTAATGAGTAATTAAATTGGCTTTTGTTGTGTAAATTCATTTTGGAAGTAATTGGTAATTATAATTAAATTAATTCTCAAAGTAATTGATGACCGCTCGGACTATACACCGCGTTCTTTTTGGTACCAATATGACGACATTTTAATGGGAAGTTTTAGAGGACATAAAGCTTAATAAAACAGAATTTCCAATTATATTCGATTTTCATTCCAGGTTATCTATCTGTTTCGTTTTTATTATAATGTGAAGAAATCTAAATAAAAGTGTGTATTGCATTTAGTATTTTACCTAAGAATTTCTCTCTGTGTGGTCTAAATAGTACAGAAGAGATGGAGATGTTATGCATTTTTGCATGGAATACAATTAGAAACAGAAGCATACAAAGACGTTAGCGAATTAATCGCTACCGTCTTTGTATGCTTCTCTTCAAGAATTTTCTAAGAATGCAATAGAAAAAACCCGAGTTTAAACCTTATGGTCGCATCAAAAACATAAACGTTGTTGAGGAAAAATACTTATCTTAGAGATCTTATAAATATGTTCCTAAAATTTACTAAACATTTTCTGATAATAATGAAAATAAACTTAACAAATTAGAAACACATTGGAGAAACTTTTTTTCTAAAGAGTTTTTTCGGAAATGAAACGAGTTTTTAAATTTTTTCCACCTTTATTTAACCAGCTATTATATTTTACCATAAACTACCTAATTCACTGAAACTTTTTTAATTTAACCATTTTTGAACGTCTTTAAAATCCAAGATTGCAATATAACATCGCCAATATGGGACACATTGTATATAATATATATTTAAAATTTTGAGTATAATTCAAAATTTCGATAATATAATCTTGTATTTAATCCTTTTTCCATTTTGCATCATTTGCAGAAGCTAGAGACGATTTGCAAGTAGTCCCGGTGGGTCCTTTAGGAACTCACACCCGAGAACAAAAGCCATCGCCACTATACTCTTTTTCCCTTTCGCACAAAATTGTTACTTGTGACGAATAGTAGCAATTGTGCGCCATAACGGGAAACCGTCAAGTCAGTTTAACGGGTTGAAAAAAGTCTCGGTAAAGCGATCGCATCAAACAACCATCATTTTTGCCTGGAAGATGAGTATATTACATTTTCGCTACAAATGTAAAAATAATTTAAGGTTAAAAGCTACAAACATTATGGTTATAAACCAGGAAAAAGAGATTTTGGAATGTTTTTTCAAATTGTATTTCGTAACGTGTTCAAAATGCGACGAAATCAGGCAATAAATTGGATAGGTTATTATCTGATTTAAAATTCGAATTAGAGCGAATATATCCATTATGTTAGAAAATATGTTAAGTAAAATAAATGAAAATGAATTAAAAACGTTTATTTAAAACAATCTCAAAAAACGGTTATAAATTTAGGAAGGGCTAGGCAGGCTAAAATTGTATTTACTGGAATGAAAATATATTAAAACAATGATCAATTGTTAGTAACTTCATTAAAAATAACAATAATATTAAAAAAATTAGGTCTTGTTTTCATTGTTGGAAATTCCTACTCTGTATGATGAAAGGCCTTACCTTTGTCCCCAGCCGGGTAGGTCTTGCGATGAGAATAGCTTATATCTAAATTGGACTTACTATACCTCTATGACATGACAATACACCTTTATAAATAGTAACTTCAACAAAGGACTTAGGAGTTATATTTGACTTAAAACTAACTTCTAACCTACAAATTATTCTGTTATCATCGTAGTTCCTAAGATGCTAGGCTATATTATCCGCAAGTGTAAAGTTTTTAAGAAGGTAGACACTGGCTTTTTTACAATTAATTTCTTCATTCCTTCTAATAATCTTGTTGTAGCTAGAGATCACATTAGTGTGTTTCCTTTGACGAGACGAAGAATAACTTCTGATATATTTTTAATTTAAAATGTTCAGTAATTCATTATAAGATTCTAATGTTCTTGCACACATTTTTATTAATGTCCATCAGCCATATCTAAGAGTAGTTTAATTATTTTGTGCCGTTTAGGTACAAGTACTCTGTTAAGAATTTATTTCTTTGCTGGATGGTAAGACAATAATATGCACAATAATAACTCGATTTTCATGGCTTTTATATAGGTAAAACGTATTTTAAAAAGTAATGTATTGGGCTGATTTCTGAATTCTCTTATACCCTTGTACCTTTCCTTCTTAGTGTTCCGTACGGAACACTTATAAGATCACTTCGGTGTCCGTCTGTCTGTCACACCCGATTTTTTTACCAGGTCATCGAGTGGGGTGTCAAATGAAAGCTTGTAAAAAGACGAGTTCAAAAATATATATAATGTAACATTTGCGCACAATTATCTTTGTTTTATTTTTAAAAAGTGCGAAAAATCGCTGCCCCCCACCTTATCTCGAAAAATACCGATCAAAAATTTTGAAAAAGTTCTGGAATATTCTCTACAGCAGGGGTGCTCAAACTTGAACTGCTGGCGATCTACCTTAATATTGTTAGACTACGATCGATCGACTCTGAGAGGCTGCAAGTAAGTGTGATGCAGGATTGTCGTCTAGGTAGGGTATATCGTGGCATAGATATTAGTTTTCCGCACAACATGCATTTTTTTAGTCAAGGGAAGTGTAGGTCTGCTCTAAAATGTCAATGAAAAAACTCATAATTATTCAAAATTGCGAGTTTATTGGTTCTTACAAAACAAACGAGTTCTAGTGTCTAAACTTAACTAAAGAGTGACTTTGGATGTTGAAGCGTGGCACTGCATGTCCTCAGCATACTTTTCATAAGATGGTACGTAATTACCGAGTGCTAATCGCAAGCATGATGACATATGTTCGTCAGTTTTTTGACTTAATTATCTTCATTTCAGAAAATGCAGACTCGCACAAGTAAGTTGACTCAAACATTGCCGTCAGTTGAAGGACGATTTGAATTAGATTCGGATATTTATCTTCAGATATAAAACACCAGAACTTTGTATCAGATGCTGTGGCTTTGAGATGTATATCTGATATAATCTGCGCTAACTCATTTTCAACAGAACATGAGTCCATGTTAAACTGACTTGTTATTTCAGTAGCTAATTCCTCAATGTTTTTACACGAAAAAGGATAACTCATAAATGAAGCGATATTTGCCAATTTACTGAAATCATAAAAACGTATGTCGAATTGGCCCAAAATATTTGATAATTCTGCCTCATAAATATGATAATTCAACTGAGGAATCCTTGCTTTCAAAGACGGAAAATTTTTCAGATCCTTTCTTTTCAGTTGATCTATCATAAGTTGCAATTTACTTTTGAATGCGTTTATTGCGCTAATCATCTCAATAATAGTTTTTCCTTTACCTTGAAGCTCCAAATTAATGGTGTTTAAATGCATTGTGATGTCTGTCAAAAATGCCAAATCAGTTAGCCATTTTCCGTTTTTTTCAGCATCTGAGTGTCATCACCTCTTTCGTCCAGAAAAGCTGTTATTTCGGGCAATAATTCTTGAAACCTTTCTAGGAATTTTCCGCGGCTCAACCACCTGACGTCCGTGTGAAGAACTAAATCAGTCTGTTCAGCTGACTCACTATCTTCCAACTGCAATTTAAAGAGCCGTCGTTGCAAGCTACGTGCACGGATAGAATTCACAATTTTTATTGCAATGCCCATAATCTTCTCCATGTTTAGAACTTTTGAACACAAAACTTGTTGATGTATAATGCAATGGAAGGAGAAAAATGAAGGGAAATCATCATTAGCTCGACACAATGCCACAACACCGTTTTCGTTTCCAGTCATTGCTGGTGCTCCATCGGTTGTAATGCACACTAGTTTATATATTGGTAGGTTGTAGTTTGTTACAAAATTGAAGAAAACGTCATATATATCTTCGCCACGGGTCTTTCCTTTCAGAGGAATCATTGTCAAAAACTCTTCCTTAGCCGACATGTCATTGAATACCATTCGAATAAAAATACACAGCTGCGCAGTGTCTGTCATATCGGTGGATTCGTTGAACTGTAAAGAAAAGTATGTACATTCCATAATATCATGTTTTAGTTTATCTGCCATGTCCTGACTCATGACTTCAACACGCGTTGTGACAGTCGGACGAGATAGCTGAAGTTCTCTAATAGCAGACATAATCTCTGTTTTATTTTTAAAATCTCCAAATAAAGTCTCACCCGCTTCAATAAATGCTTCCTTCACAACCAATCCATCATCAAATGGTTTCTTGTGTTTCGCCAATATATGAGATATTTTAAATGACGCGATCGTTGCAGCTTTTGATTGTTTGGCTGGTCTTGTGAACATGGTTTGTTCTTTTTTCAAACAAGTTATCAAATCACGTACTTTTCGTTTTCTTAATTCACTCTGTGACGGAAAATCCTTTTCATAGTTTTTATGAACCGTTTTATGATGCCTCTCTAAGTTCCCACGCTTAGGTATTGTAACTGACGCACGGCAAATGAGACAAATAGCACTTATCCTTTACCATACAAAAGAAAAATTCTTCCTCCCAATCGTTATTAAAATGATAAGTTTTACTTTTCTTAGCCGCACTCATTTTGGATTATTTATTAATAAACTTTGTATCGATGTATCGCCTTCAAGTTATAACTTAGACAGACTCCTATTCGTGCAGGCGCAACATTTATATCGGCGCGAACGAAGTCTCGAATGTTCCCGTCAAACACGCCGCCCGAAGTTTCTAGAAAAATCGGCGGGAATCAAAAACGCGGCTTTTTTTTGACAAGTACCGCGCGTTTCTTTGATAAAGCCGCCTTTTGCCGCTAGCAGGGGGTTATTACGATAAAAGAAAGTGATGAGGGGGTTATTCTGGCCTAATTGTGGATTGAATAAATTTTAGTAGTTTATTCATTACATTTTGTTTTAGTTACCTAAAACAAAATCTGTGAATAGTTCTATATCGGAATTTTTTTCTCGAATCGACTCAAAAAGCACTCGCGATCGACTTGTCGATCGCGATCGACCATTTGAGCACCCCTGCTCTACAGGGTGTAGATTGAACGAAAAATATCACGAGTGCATTACCTTTAATAATTTATCTGCTATATAAAAAAAAAATAAAAATTTGAAGGTCATCAGTTTTCACTAAAGATTGGAAAAAAACACTGTGTTAAAAACTCATTTAGAATGTGTTTTGTGAAGTCACTGATCATTTTATACTTTCGTAACGAAAATTTTTATTTTAAAAGCAGTCAATGTATGGAACACTAACTGTGCAAGTCCAGCTGCACTTGACCGGTTATTTATTATATATATTCTCATGTAAGTGTGTTTGATGCTTTCCATATTACCTATCAATTATTGTGATCTGCTTAACCATTTAATTACTTTGATATTTAATCATAGCTGTAACTATGTGGACACTTCAGGGGGTAACTTTAGCCCCATTTGTATCCCTAGTGGCGCTAGTAAAATAAATAATAATAATAGTAGCATTTTCTTCTAATTACAAACTGAGAATATCACATTAATAATATATACTCAAAAATTAGTGTTTCTAGAAATCCTTTGGTAATTATATTTTTGTAATAAGACGAAGAAAATTAATTATTTATGACAAAACTCAAAAATCAGTTAACTGCCTATGCCACTGTCTACCACCCTCCACGTGCTGGCGGCTTATAAGGGTGGTTTGACTTGGGAGCACTACAAAATATATAACACTAAAGTACGAGTTGCTTGAATGTACCCCTGTTGGTCTTTCATTGTTAAACTGGCAGGAATAAATAAAACTACAATTTCGATAGTTTGCAGAGGTGTACTTGAATAAATTATGGAAGAAAATACTATGTATTCCGCTCAACTATATGTTTTAAGGTTAACACAAAGTACCTAAAATATGAGCTTAGGATAGGTGAATAAAATTTCATATTATACCTAATAACCATTTATTAAAACAATGAAACTTTATAATTTAAACCCACTATACTGACGGATTAGTATCTGGGGGCACGGCAGTGCCCCTGCCAAGTCGAGCAGAAAGCACAGCCGTACCATCCTTTTTCGAAGCCACTCACGGCACTTTCGACCCCTCTGTAACTTCGTTGTGGATAAAGTTAGAAGTCTGAAGTTTCAGTGACCAAGAGGACATACTATACTAGCTATATTCCTAAATTACCTACTATTTATACCTTATAGTTTACGAACTATCGTCAGTCGAAGTTCTTTAATTTTGTCACTGACACACTCACCGTTCATCAAATTCTAAGGTACTTCTAGCAGACACACAAACTTCAAATTTTGAATTTAGTTAGTGTTTCGCCTATAAAGGAAGGGAAAACTGAAATATCCCGAAATTTCAGTCCCGTTTTCTAAATGGTACAGTTACTTAAGCCAAAAAAGAGGGTCAACCTCGGAATGAGAGATAATAAGCTGTAACCTTGTATAAACCTTTATTTTGGCATTCTAAAAGTTGTCTCAAAAGTCTCATAAAATCTCGTGTCTTAAGATATTCAAGGTCGAAGGTCACAAAAATCGGTTTTTCGCAAATATCTGGCTTCCTATGGTTTCAATGATATTCGTATTTATTATAAAAATTGTAGAGCATAAAATTCTCTACAAATTTTGTTTTAAACATTTTTTTATACGCTTAACCGCTTTTGAGATAGAGCGCGGAGAGCGCGCACCGCTCAGCCATACTTAGCATAATGCAAGGTCAACCGTGAGTCCCGGTAAATAATACGTCGTATAAAGTTAATTAATCACTAAAAAATCCATAATTATGAATAATTTGTATTATTTATTAATTAATAAATTATATTTAATAATATTTTTCATTTATCAAATATATTCGTTTAATAATACTTACTTACTTCGTGTAATTAAAAAATTGTTAACTGAAATACTTTAAGTATATTTTAATTATAAAAAAGTATGAAGATGATGCTTCCATGACAGTATGGCTAGAAGAGAATATAGTTATTAAAATAGGAGCAAAAGTCACGTTAAGACGAAATATTGACGTGAGTCTTGGCTTAGTCAACGGTTCTATCGGTATAGTACAAGGAGTAAAGGTTGATCCTGAAAATACAAATAAAATTAAAAAAATACATATTACATTTGAAATTATTAATACAGCTTATGTTCATCGCGAACAGTTTCCGATATGTATAGTCTATGCTATTACCATACACAAAAGTCAGGGGCTAAGTCTAAATAGTGCACTGATGGACATCGGTTCTTCAGGGTTCACATGCTGTCAAGCATACGTGGCACTTTCGAGAGTGACAAGTCTGGGCAGATTACATCTAATTAATGTCGACTTCGGTAGTATCAAAGCTCAGGAGTCCGCAATCGTTGAATATAATCGACTTAGAAGCACTTATCGTCCAGACTTGTCAAAAATTGTTACATCATAGCCTTTGAGAAAAACCAATAGAGACAGGGAGTGGGTTTTAAGAAAATCCATAGCTGACGTACAAGAAATATTACCCGAGAAGAAAAAAAAAGAGGACTACCTACAAAAAGAAATGAGATCCCATCAAAAACATAAAATGTAAAAAAATGCCAAGTCTCGCAACGCAGTCCTTCCACCACAAAAAGTTGTGAGATCTCATGTAAAACCAAGTCAGTTATTTTAATTAGTATCTATGGAAGCACCTATTCAACAACTTTGTCATAAATTGTTATCTATTTAGTTACCTACCAACATTTATAGTGACCGTATCAATATTAGACATCTTTATTTCTATGATAAATATAATGACTTGGCAATCGCACGGCAACATAATCACATAAGAATAATCTACTATTTAAAATACTTTATTCTTAAGTGCACTGTTTAGACTTACTTAGCAATCGAAATAGTAGATTATTCTTATGTGATTATGTTGCCGTGCGATTGCCAAGTCATTATATTTATTATAGAAGTAAAGATGTCTAATATTGATACGGTCACTATAAATGTTGGTAGGTAACTAAATAGATAACAATTTATGACAAAGTTGTTAAATAGGTGCTTCCATAGATACTAACTAAAATAACTGACTTGGTTTTACATGAGATCTCACAACTTTTTGTGGTGGAAGAACTGCGTTGCAAGACTTGGCATTTTTTTACATTTTATCTTTTTGATGGGATTTACAATTTACTAGAAAAGTCTGACGCATTTGTGGTCTTAAAATATTTGATGACGTTAGGTAATTTTGAAACAGTATATTGCGTGAGCCTGCTTTTTATGGTATACTCTAGGTCAAGGTAAAGTTTTTGGGGGGACGAATTTTTAGCCGGTCTCTAAAAATTTAAGATTAGTATACATATTAAAATTTGATTTTGGCAGTAAATGTCATTTTGTCAAAACTATTATCGTATCAATACCAGCTTTAAAACAAATTTAAATTGAATATATTGCAAGGGAAAATGGAATATATTGTAACACGTAGGCTGAAAACTTTTTGGTTTAGCTACTTAAAACACATTTTTTTTTGCAAAATTGGACTTTATTGATCAATATGGTCTCCTTTAAGAGCGATACAATTACTCCAACGCTTTTATAACATTTCTATACTTTTCTTGCAGAAGGATTTGTCTTTATCTTCAAAATGGGCCTCAGTTTTGGCGATAAGTTCTTCATTGTAGCCAAATCTCTTTCCTGCAAGCATTTTTTTGAATCTGCGAATAGATAATACTCGCTGTCTTTGGTCGCTTCGGGCGGCTTTCACCGTCTACTGTCCACTTAGATGACTGCCGATTCGATTCCGGTGTTTAGTGGTGGATCCATGTTTCATCCATTGTCACATATCGCATGAAAAAATCCTTAACACGCTAAAATAGGTCCAAACAGCGCTCAGAATCATTAACATGTTGTTGTTTTTGGTCCACTATGAGCAAACGCGGTACCCATTTCGAATAGAACTTTCTCATGCCCCAATGTTCATGTAAAATATGACCAACACGTTCTTTTGACATCTTAAGGGTGTCAGCTATCTCACGCAATTTCACTTTACGGTCATCCACAATAATTATGTGGATTTTTTTGATGTTTTCCGGTGTAACCACCTCATTTGGGCGTCCAGAGCGTTTAGCAACATTTGTATCTGTACGACCGCTTTTAAATTCAGCATACCACTAAATGATGAGTGATTTTCCAGAGGCGGAGTCCCCGTAACACTTATCAAGCCATTGCTTTGCTTGGGCGGTGTTTTTTCCAATCAAAAAACAGTGTTTCATCAACACACGAAATTCGATTTTTTTCCATTGTTTTAAAAATATCAAAACTAGTGTCATTAAAACCACTCTAATTTGTAAACTAATCGTCAAAATGCCATGAAATTTTGACACGTATCGTTTGAAGGTTGGTACTTCCTAAAAATCATATGGATTGTTTCTTTATTTATTATTTTTACAAATTACTCGGAATTAATTTTATCTCGGTATAAAAAGCAATATATTTCTAATTATAATGCTACTCCATATTTTGTGGTTCTTGTTTTTCAAATCCCTTTTCGTAACAGCTCATCGATTTTTCGTCATTTGTTAACATTGTTTTTCATTTGGGGAGTACTTTATTTTGATCTCCTTAGAAAATAGAAAAATGAAAACTTGGTTTTTGAAGCCATATTTTTCCTCTTTTAAGACATTCTATTATATACATATATATATATATATATATATATATATATATATATATATATATATATATATATATATATATATATATATATATATATTTTAACTTATAGCAAATTAGGTGTAGTGGCATGCAACCAACATTATCATGGCGTCAACGTTTACAATGGTTACGATGTGACGTTTTATTTGGCTGATTATTCGTATTAAGACATTGCTGAAACAAAATTTATTGATTAAATAATCTAAAATTTAAAAGCAAGTACTATATAAGTTGTAAAGTTATGATTTTTTTTAGGTCACTTTATGATCATATCCATCTACATTCAGAGGTGTCAAACTCAATTTTGCAGAGGGCCATATATTAAATTTAGAATGTGTAGGCGGGCCAGATTCAAATAAAAAAAATGTACTGAATTATTATAACATTTTATTTAATTATATAGTATATATAATATATATATATATATATATATATATATATATATATATATATATATATACATATATATACCTGAATTCTTTCTGTGACACATTGCGATCGCGGGCCTTATTGATACGTCCCGGAGGCCGGATGCGGCCCGCGGGCCGTATCTTTGACATCCCTGAACATACTATTTCTACTTAGATTAAAAATTATGAAAAAATAACATATATTCAGATTCATTGGACCCCGAAGAGGACATAAAACACGACATATTATAAGCCACCCTTCTAACCCTCTTCTCCACCTATTTAAACTCTTATGTTTTTGACAATAAATAATTTTACTATTACAAAATTTATCGACTCGTATCCCTTTTACTCCCTTCCTTCTGAGACGATATTACTCAATTATCAAAAGTTTCATTCTTACTTCAAGTATTATATTATTGCGCTAACGGAACAACAGACTGAAAGAAGTAAGAAGCTATTGTTTTCTTGACCTAGGGACCCTGAAATGTTTATAAATTAAAAAATCGCGGAGTGTATTACTTTTTATTTGTATTTGTTATACTTGATAAGTATATATATTTTTAAGTTCACATATATCTCAAAAGTGAATTGTCTGCCTGTGTTAATTTAATAAACTTAGTCAACAGAAAAGACGACAATGAGACTGAAAAATATAACTGTTAAACAGCACAAAGTAAATAAAATAAAACTCAATAAAACCGATTTTAATCCTACCCTGAAGGAAAAGAAAGGTATGGATATATCCCGGAGGAAAGGGGGTTGTTCTGGTCTGTTGATCAAGGCAGCTGCATTCTCAGTGCAATTTTACCGTTTCGTATTTCAACAGTAACTACGATTTCTAGATTTGATTTGGGTTTGGTTGCCACCGTAAAATCAGAATTATACGGTATATAATACAATCATATTTTGGGAAATAAAATCACATTTTACCGCAATTTTATGCTATGGAATGCATATTACCCGTAGTAGAACTTGTTATGTTAATTAAGACGACAATATCACAACAAACAACTCCTTATTTTAAAGACAAAGTACGAATACAAGGTGTGTCATAAAATATGTTTAGTAAAAAAATAAATTGATAAATGAAAAATTTTTTCTTGCGTATCAAACTACATTTCTTGAAAACTTATTTCTTAAAAATAATATTATCTAAAGGTGAATCGTTACGTCCACGCCAATCTAATAAGCGAGAGATGAAATTTTTCGACACGTCGTCTCCGTTATCGCATCTATTTTTTATCGGGTATCTCCTTTAATTGGTCCCACGATGAAAGGATTTTTAATGTAAACTATAGGTTTCAGATATCTCCACAAGAGGACGTCCAATCAGGGCTACATAGAGACCAACTACTTTCACCTCTTTTAGAAACCAATTATTAACATTTAATGAATAAAGTCTCTACACCCGATATCTTGTAGGGCGCAGACAACAATTTTTACGAAGAATGCGTTGTAGCGAACTCCTAGAATGCCTTGCACGACACCCGATCATTTGCCTATTTATTCGTCGGGATTTTCGCAAACTGACACTCTGCCGAATTCCATATTTACATCAGTTCTTGGGGTCCTTGGTCTCCCTGGCAGAGGTTTGTTAAACATTCGGGGCTTCATTTACTATGTGTGAATGATATTGAACGCGAAATTTTTGACGCTCTATAGTAGCAGACTTACTGTTTGTGTACAGTTCTGGTACGCGACACTCGATGAAACGATTGATTTTTCGGGGGCAGGGGTTTTTATTTTAAATGATATGTACTTTAGAGTAACATAATAATAACAAAAACTTAAGTAGGCTCCGGATGCATTTACAAATGAAATCTGTATACGAGTATATATATATATATATATATATATATATATATATATATATATATATATATATATATACAGGGTGTCCCCCAAGGCATGGTCAAAAATGAAAGATCTAGTAGATTGAACCAAAATAAGGTCAGAAGTTCCTCTAAAAATGTCTCCTAACTCCCCCTTTAGGGAGCTACAGCCACGCAAATGTGGAGCCTGAAGATGGGTTTTTATTGAATATTTAGAAACCGTTAAAGATAATGAAGTTCAGGTTCTAAAGTAAAGTTTATGTGCTGAATCGGAATTTTACCTTATAATCGTAGATAATTCAACCGATGCGTCAAAAGTAGGGGAGGACGTGGACTTAACTTTTTTTTGCCATAACTTGTATTGCATTTTCGCGTCGGATTAGGGAAGCTTGAGATCTTTGGCGAAAAAAAGGTACTCTTAGTTTAACACGATTAGGCACACAAATTCCGAGTTAAAATCGATAAAGAATCCCCATGTCAGAAAAAGAGACTATTAGCTGGCTTCTGCCAGGTGCAATGATAATTAATCAAATGTCAACACACAAGTCAAATCTGAAAGTTCAAAAAATTCATTATGCCAAATTTTACTTTTATCGAGTATGCGGATATACATTTAATGTATGGCTTAGCTTCTGGTAACGCTAGTAAGGCGGCTCGCCTTTACGCAGAACGATTTCCTGATCGATACTTGCCTGATCGCAGAACTATTGAACGAGTTTATCGCGATCTGCGGGAATCAGGTTTATTGTGTCTTACTTTTTCAAATTGCGTGCTTAGTATTGGATATCTTTTAGGTAGTCTTATACCAAAATTATACCAAAACCTGGAGGAGTAGGTCGTCCAAGAACTGCTCGTACCATTGTAAGGAAATTGGCAGCACCACTCCATACTTACAAATCGTTGATGCCTAGGGACTTCAAGAGCAATTACTCCATCCCTACCACTTCCAAAAAGTTCATTCTATGTCACACCATGATTATCCTGCACGAGTGGAATTGGCTAATTGGTTTCTACAAATGCAACGAGAAGATAATACATTTGTAAGCAAAGTGCTTTCTACAGATGAATCGGGATTTTCTAGAGATGGTGTAATAAACTCTTATAATCTTCACTTATGGGATGAGGATAACCCACATGCGATAATTCAGATTACAAACCAACATAAATTTTTGATAAATGTCTGAAATGTCGGGAATTATTTGATTGGACCATAT
This sequence comes from Pachyrhynchus sulphureomaculatus, assembly GCA_019049505.1. NCBI lineage: Eukaryota > Metazoa > Arthropoda > Insecta > Coleoptera > Curculionidae > Pachyrhynchus > Pachyrhynchus sulphureomaculatus. The sequence continues at coordinate 140,426,659 of CM032447.1, forward strand.
GTCATTGATGGGCGGTAAGAAATATTTGCAATTTCTTCGAGATGATTTAAATAATTTATTAGAAGAAGTTCCGTTACATATTCGCAACAATATATGGTTAATGCACGACGGTGCACCACCACATTTCAGCAACATTGCTAGGGAATATTTAGATAACCAGTTTCCCAATCGTTAGATAGCTCGGGGTGGGCCATTCCCGTGGCCACCCCGATCACCAGATCTAAATCCCTTAGACTTCTTTCTATGGTGCCACCTTAAATGTCTTGTTTATTTCGACTCCTGTACAAACTAGAGAAGAGCTGTTAGAAAGAATTTTCTTTCACTGTGCTGAAATAAGGAATAATCTCGACATGTTATTTAGAGTTCAAAGGGCTTTCCTCACTAACTTAAGAAAATGCATAACTGTACAAGGTGCCCATATCGAACATATTCCCTAGTTGAAATTACGCATGGATTTTATTTTTCCTTTAAATTAATATATCAAATTTTTTTAGTGGTGTTTTGTGACTGTTTTCTTGATTTAATAAATAAAAATAAGTTTTTTGTTTCATTTGATGATTATGTTTTCTTTAATTACACAGCCCCACAAAAAAAAAGTGGGGTATACTTTTGATGCGATATATCAGATCCGTAGTATTTTTGCCCGCTGATCACGAATCTGACGTCAGAATATCGCCATCACATCTCAATTTTTTTCTAACCTCAAAAAATAGGTAAAAATTAGTAAAAATTAAGAAAAATATACTCCTAAAAAATTGATTCAAGCTTTTTCATGAATCCAAAGATGTATTAATATGTATTCGGACACGCTAAGCTAATATTCATCGGTTGGATTAAGCCATACAGTTCTGTTTTCTTTCTAACCTCAATAAATCAGACAGATATAGTGCTTCTCGAATGCAAAAACGAATTCAAATTAAAATTCAACCGATTCTTACCAAATTTGGTACACGGGGGTTTTTTTGGGTTGCTGATCATGAATCTGAGGTCGGATTTGCAAAATTCAAAATGGCGGATCCAAGATGGCGGACAAAATTTTTGGAAACCAACCGATTCCTACCAAATTTGGTATACAGTTGGGGAATCCTCAAACCTGATACTCTTAAACCCTACACCCTGAAACCTTAGACTCCCACACCCTGTAACCTCAAAAAATAGACCTCAATAACCCTGTAACTTTAAAAATGAGACCCAATAAACTCAAAACCAGGACTTTTAAACCATATACTCTCAAATAGTAGACCCTTAAGCCTTAGAATTGCGAAGGTTAGACCCGGGCCTAACTTTCCTTTTTTTGGCTGTATCTTGTTCTTTTTTCCGCGAATGACCTATTCAAAGGCTTTCTGCCCCCAAACGCTTTTGAGGACTTGTTTCTCTTTTTTAGCGACCAGCAATAGTCCGCTAGCATATGGTCATCCCATCCTCCTTGATACCGATTTTCTATGATTTTCAGATCTTGGTGAAAACGTTCCCCTTGCTCCTCACTGTAGTCACCAAGATTATCTGGGAAATCATCGATGTGGGAGTCCAGGAAATGTAATTTTAGATTCATTAAGCAACCTAATGTTTGAAAATTTTTTACCATTTTCTCGACTATTTCTTTGTACTTAGGACTTTTATTATTTCCCAAAAAGTTTGTTGCGACTTCTTTAAAACTAAGCCAAGCAGCTTTTTCAACTTTATTCATTTTAGTAACAAATAATGAATCTTGAAACAATTTTCTTATTTGTGGCCCGTCAAATACGCCTGCCTTAATTTTAGCTTCAGAAAATTTCGGAAATTTTTTATGCAAATATTTGAAACATGGGCCGTTTGTATCTAATGCTCTCGTGAATTGCTTCATAAGTCCAAGCTTAATGTGAAGCGGGGGAATAAAAACTTTTCCTGGATCTACCAATGGTGGAAACAATACATTATTTTCACCAGGAGTGAACGATTCTCTTGTTGGCCAAATTTTTTTCTTATAATGACGTTCCCTGTCTCTGCTATTCCACAGACATTTATAACAGGGATAAAGTGTAAACCCTGACTGGTGGCCAAGCAATATTGTTACAATTTTCAGATCTCCACAAATTTTCCAGTTATGATCAGCATATTTTATTTTTATCAAAAGCTGCTTCATTTTTTCATATTGCTCTTCCATAACTGTGGAATGAGCAATCGGAATGGGAGCGTAAACGTTGGTATTATGCAGCAAAACTGCCTTAATGCTCCGTTTAGAAGAATCAATGAACAGTCTCCATTCTTCAGGATCGTATGAGTTATTTTCAAATTCATCCATTAGACCTTTTACATCGGTACAATATGAAAGTGACAATTCCTCGTCCATTGTGAAATATTTTCGAAATTCTTCATCTCTGTTTCTATAATAAGAAATCGTAGCTTCTGGCTTAAGTAAATGTCTTTTCTTTAAAAAGGAAGCAAGATGCTCTGAACCATCTTTGGATAAGCCTAAATCTCTGACTAGATCACTAAGTTCTGACTGTGATACGAGTATTGGTTCTGGTTTACGGTTGTATGGTAGAAGTTCTTTATCTGTGTCACTAGTATATGATAGGTTGTCACTAGAACATTCAATAGTAACAGTGTTTGAATCTTTTTCGACAGTCACAATGTTTTCGGCATGAACTGATAAGGTGAAATCATTTGTTTCCATAACATCAGCATCAAGTGGTTCAGGAGGCGGAATTAGTTTAGTTGGTCTTGTTACTGTCGAAACATTGTTATAAGTAATAGTGCTTTTATTTTTTCGGTTATGCCTAGATACAACATTCATACAAAAGTAGCAATCATTTTCACTGTATGGTCTATTCCATATTGCTGGTCTGGAATATTTAATCGCCTTCTTATTGATGTACAACATTATTTTGCAAGAACTGCAAATGATGTGGGGAACCCAATCTGTATCCTGGTGCTGTATTTCAATGTTAAAACAATCCTTATATAAGGTTTTAATCTTATCCGTTATCGGTGACCCCATTTTACTCAATACGTGTTGACAGCAAATATAACAAAATGAATCACTGTTTTTATCGCACTTATGAAAAGTCCTTGTACCGTGAGACCGTTTTCTTGTAGCATTATACTCTACAAGAGCCAAGTCACCCACACATGAAGAGCTACGGTCGCTGGATGACGACGGCTGCGGACCTGCTTTCCCACCCTGACCAACCGCCGATACTGGGTTTCCGAGTCCCTGCATCGTAATTATCTTTCTTCTACCTGCCATGACGGCATCTAAGCCGTTATCCAGGGACTCTGCCGGCTAGCGGAGTAACACCGTTGCCCACCGTCACCACGTGGAGGTGCCCTGGATGCAGGTAGAAGAATAAAAATCGACCGATGAATTTTCTCGGCGTTCAAAATGGTGCGAAAACATCTGCCATCTTGAATTTTGGAAATCCAACCTCAGATTCGTGATCAGCGACCCAAAAAATCCCCGTGTACCAAATTTGGTAAGGATCGGTTGAATTTTAATTTGAATTCGTTTTTGCATTCGAGAAGCACTATAGCTGTCTGATTTATTGAGGTTAGAAAGAAAACAGAACTGTATGGCTCAATCCAACCGATGAATATTAGCTTAGCGTGTCCGAATACATATTAATACATCTTTGGATTCATGAAAAAGCTTGAATCAATTTTTTAGGAGTATATTTTTCTTAAGTTTTACTAATTTTTACCTATTTTTTGAGGTTAGAAAAAAATTGAGATGTGATGGCGATATTCTTACGTCAGATTCGTGATCAGCGGGCAAAAATACTACGGATCTGATATATCGCATCAAAAGTATACCCCACTTTTTTTTTGTGGGGCTGTGTTATTATTTAGTTGTATGGTCATTTAAAAATATCTGGATATTTTGAAGTGTTGCTAATAATCGTAATAATATTAGGTAATAGGCTCTTTTTCTGACATGAAAATTCTTTATCAATTTTAACTCGGAATTGGTGCGTCTAATCGTGTTAAACTAAGAGTACTTTTTTTCACCAAAGATCTCAAGCTTCCTTAATCCGACTCGAAAATGCATTAAAAGTTATTGTAAAAAAAAGTTAAGTCCATTTTTACCACGTCCTCCCCTATTTTTGACCCACCGATTGAATTGTCGACGATTATAAGGTAAAATTCCAATTCAGCACATAAATTTTACTTTAGAACTTGAATTTCATGTTTTTATCTTTAACGGTTTCTGAAATATTCAATGAAAACCCGTGTTCAGGCTACCCATTTGGGTGGCTGTAGCTCCCTAACGGGGGAGATAGACATTTTTATGACCTTATTTTGGTCCAACATATTAGATCCTTCATTTTTGACCATATATATATATATATATATATATATATATATATATATATATACATATATATATATATATATATATATATATATATATATATATATATATATATATATATATATATATATATATATATATATATATATATATATATATATATATATATATATATATATATATATATATATATATATATATATATATATATATATATATATATATATATATATATATATATATATATATATATATATATAATAAAGAAGTAAGTTTGTATGTTTGTTTGTTCGAGGTTATCTCTGAACTAACTGATTCGATTTAAAAAATCTTTTACTGGTATGTAGCCCGGACTTTTGGGATGAACATAGGCTATATTTTATGAGGTTGGGAGAAAAGGGAGCTGACAGGTAACAATTTTAGTGACGCAAGGCAACAAATGGTCCAGCGGGCAACTTTCTGGCAAATGCTGCCTTTACAGTAAGAGATATATACAAATTGTGTATAAAAGAGTTTGTGAGTTTGTTTGTTTGTTAGAGGTAAGCTCTGAAACTACTCGACTCCTCCGATTAAAAAAAATCTTTTATTAGTATGTTGCCTGGATTTTTGGGATGGACATTTATAATACATAATATAAAATAATAAAGAAGTGAAGTTTGTACGTTTGTTTTTTTTTCAGAGGTAATTTTTGAAACTACCAATCTGATTTAAAAAAATCTTTTACTGGTATGTAGCCTGGACTTTTGGGATGAACATGGGCTATATTTTGTAACAAAAGGTAGCTGTCGCGGTGGGAATAGAAAGAGCCACGAGCGAGCGGTCCTGTGGGAGGAGAGCAGGACGACCGACAGACCAGCCGATGCGCTCGCAGGGTGTTATGTTTACGTTCAATTTTATCAAATTATAAATCCTAGGAGCTATAATTTGATTTTTTTCGCTTTTGAGTTGACCATTCGTTTGGAAAGTTTACGTGACACGATAGTTTGTTGATTTTGCACATAATATTTTGTTTGTAAATAATTATTGTTTCGTTTCTTAGTTCTTGATGTTATGTTTTTGAAGACGAAAAGGTTTGTTATTATAGTTTTTGTTATTCGTAATTTTAAGATTCTTTAATTCTTTTTGTAGGAACTTTGTTGGTGTCAATATCTACTAAATAACAATAAAAACATTTATTTATATTTCTAAATTATTGTTGTTTAAAAAGTACCTAATAGAGTGAGATTCATTTAGGCAACAAATTATTTTAATAATCTTCCTTAATTTAGGGATACCTACTGTTTTACTGACGTTTAGGTACCTACTTCAGTTTTAGTTTTGACTACTCTGCTCTTTAGTAAGCATGTTCCGAAATATCTACTAAAAATTGTGTGCAGTTATTTCATTTTCTTTCGCAATTATTAGTTAATTTCAATTCGATGTGCATGATGCAATTGTTTAATTTTTATTAAGTAGTTTTTTTTACATTTAGGAACCTGTGCACGTGTGGCTGCTATGAAAGATTAAATAGTATCTAAAGATAACATTATGCCTAAAAGAAAATTACAACATTCTCGAAGTATATCTGAGGCGAGGGCGGCTAGAATACGTTAAATTGGAGAGTCTAATGCTGAACTCTCACAGCTGCTTGGCAGGCAAAATATAAAAACAATAGTGTCTATTCCTCATATTCCTATGATTCCAACAAATAAACCGATTCATTTCAAGCCGTTGTGGTTTCCGGTGAACGTATCGTTTGCACTCACAATATGGTAAAGTCCCAGGAACAAACTTTGAAACTTGGAAATCGATTTGAGGTAGGAATGTTTTTCTCATCGTCAATTATATATGTATCTGGTTATCAAGAGTAGGAACTCCTGAAAACCAATATATTTTTCTACTAGAAAATAATAAATCATCAAACATAGTATACAGAGAAGCTCTAACTACTTTACATAGGTGCCTAAATTAAAAATGACAGTTCCAAGCGAACGAAGTCGCGAGAGGTTGCTAATATATATATACATACATACATACATACATACATACATATATATATATATATATATATATATATATATATATATATATATATATATATATATATATAGATATATATATATATATATATATATATATATATATATATATATATATATATAGATATATATATATATATATATATATATATATATATATATATATATATATACATATATATATATATATATATATATATATATATATATATATATATATATATATATATATATATATATATATAGATATAGATATATATATATATATATATATATATATATATATATATATATATATATATATATATATATATATATATATATATATATATATATATATATATATATATATATATATATATATATATATATATATATATATATATATACTTGATGTATAACACACCTTTAACCATTTACATATTTGACTATGTATGTTATATGTATGCTTAAAATTTATTCATTATCTGAATCAGCATCCAGGAAAAACTCTTATAATACTATTTAAACTATTCGAAATGTCTTCTCAATCTCTATTAAATTCTTCTCCTAAAGCAATTTCACTCAAAAAATATAGGTTTCGTGAGTGCCAACAGAGAGAATCATCGACGGAAATTGGTTGTTGTCTAGGGATCCTAAAATGTAAAGAAATACAAGCATCGCTCCCGACGATGGTAAATTGATCAGCGAAATGCGTCTCTGGAACAAAAATAATGTATTTGGTGTGTGGTGTGTAGTGTCATTGGGCCAGATTGGAGATTTTTATACAAACTTTTATTCATTACACAACCAAAAATAAAACATAGATTGAAAAGCAGGGGTAGCAGGGAAAAGCAAAGGGTATTTCAGCGTTTCAGGCGCCATGAATCGATTTCCTAAAACTTGTCCCAGGTAGAAACAATTTGCTACCTAACAATGCTGCATAGGCATAGAACAATAGGCCACCCCACCCGTTACCCATCTAACAGCGCGCGCGCTGGAGTCGGAATTTGATCATCGAGTGTTCGTTTCTCTTCTCGGCATTCGTTACAAAATAGTTATAAAGAAGTGATTTTTCTTTTTTAGAGTTTATCTTGAAGAAAATTGGGATGGATTGGAATATTACAGGTAAGAGCGCATACATATTGATCATTTTTATGTATTATTTTTTAAATAATTAGTAATGTTTTGAAAGTAGAAAATGTTACTCGAAATTGTTGTACGAAAACCCGTTTTTCGGTATTTAAAAAGGTGTTTGTTATACTTCAGGATGCGTCCCAGTGATTTTATTAGTTTTAACAGAAAAAAGAGTATGTGCACTAATCAAATATACCAATATTAGCTGTGATTTCCCGTGAAATCGAGATTTTTATGGTCTTTAAATCAGACGGTGAAAATCACGTGATATTTTGTATTTATTTATTTATTTTTTAATTTAAACAGTTTTTATTCTGTTTTAGGATCCGAGGAAACGTCATGTACTCGTATAGGAACGCGTAGACTAATTTTGACAAAATGCAGTAACAAAACTTATATTTTTAAGAAAAATTTATATATCTTGAGAGTTATATTTTATCGCAAGATGAATATTGCGATGAGCAAAGGAAGGAAGTGAAGCATAAGTTCTCCTCTTTGAAATCACAATTCAAGAAAAAGTGGACAGAAGCGCATAAAAAAGGAGAAGTTTTTCCTAAAAAGAATGAAGAATGGTTACAAGGGACATTTGAAATATCTAGGGTAAAACGCCGTTCTTCTGGTCCACCAATAAAGTCATTTGAAGAATCAAGTGAGAAGAGGGAACGTAGAAAAACAGAGAAAGTACGCAATGCTGTAGATAAAGAAGTAATAATGCGTGTGGCTCAAACATTCTTTCAATGTTCTGGAGGGAGAATTGCATCCAGTATTCTAAAAGACATAGCTAACTCTCCCCAGATAGCCTAAGCATGTCAGGAAGCATACAAAATGTCAAAGGAGCATGGAAAACAGTCACAACTAAATGCAGTAGCCGCCCTCTCAATGTTTGTAGAAGCTGACCTCTCAAGGAGACAGTATGAAATAATAAGGAATAGTAACAAGAAGTATTATCTGAGTTACACTATGTTATAGCAAGCAAAAAAAGAGAGGCTTATCCGGTAATTGAAACATGTGCTGAAATTAACTTACAACATTTATTGGCTCACACGGTTAAACGTTTGGCCACATATTTGGAGGATGTACTAAAAGAATGTAATCTAGAAGAGCATCAATCATGGACACTCATTTCGAAATGGGGATGTAACGGATCGCAACAAGCATAACTAAAAATGGAAGAAGAAGATGCAATTGATAGTAACATTTTTCAATGTTGCTTTGTTCTACTTCAATTGATTTGTGGGACAAACAAGAAAGTTGTTTGGCAGAATCCAACTCCTTCTTCGCCACGATATTGTGGGCCAATGAGGACTAGATTTGCTAAGGAAACAATGGATATTACAAATTATGAAATTACCTATATAGAAAATGCAATAAACGCTTCGGTAAACAGCAAATTCGTACAAGGAGACATCTCTCATTCCAGACGCTAACTATGGTTGATGCAAAAGTATGCAATGCTGCTACTGCAACTACTTCAACAATAATATGCTATGTTTATGGTGCTAGGTCAAAGAAGTTTAATGACCTCAATGTAAAAAAATTACGTCGACATAGATGCATTACAGTAACAATGAAATTGTCAAGCAAAAAAAGGCAAAAATACATGCCAAAAGCTGGATTTGGTAACACCAATCATGGCAATTAAAAAAATTTGCAGACCATGGATATTACATCGCCAAAATTTATGTGCAGTTGCATCCCTGGCATCTCATGACTTCTACGATGCACAAAATATTAATTCATGGTGCAACAGTAACGGAAAAAACACTTTTGCCTGTACTGGTAAAATTTTGCTAGAAAATTGGAATTTATATGTCCTCAACAGATTATTGCTCAACTCAGATCAATTAATATCTAGTTTAAAGTCAAAACCCAAAAAAAGCTCTATGTCGCAATACAAATTCTTATTTTTGCTGAACTCAGTATTAACGACGAAAGTTCCGAAGAAGAAGTGAAATATGCAGAGGAATCTGCAAAGGAAGGTGAGGAATGGAGCTCGCACGCGGACGAAGAAACGTGGGATTCTTCATCGTAAATAGTTATTTTTGTCATTTTTGTTTAAGTCAACATGTTTTTTTCACAATATACTGTTTTTTTTATATACTGAAATGTATTTTTCTTCAAAATATGCACTCCAAAAAGCTCTCACTGCTATATTTAGAAATGAAACCCGATTTAAAATATCTAAAAACAAAAAAATAATAATTTTGGCCGCATAAAACCCCGAAATACCCCTGTGTGCGGTGATAGAATGTAACTTTATCTTACGCCTCTTTAGTGATGTTGCTAAGTTTTTCGTTCTCATTCGTACTTTCACGTTCCAGTATTTCCATTGGATGAAGTCATATTATAATAAATATTTAATTTTACAGCCCGACCCCGATTTTTACTAGGAGAGGGGCCCACTGTCCTCGTGATCTATGTATGGCGATAGATCAAACCATACCATGTCTCTCGAAGGAGTTATTTCAATGATTTGGCTCGACGTGATTTCTATCGTTGGTCAGCTTTGGAATAATGTTGTCGTTAACCGATTGATCATATACCGTTGACTTACTTCTCTTTAAGATAAAAACTTTTTTAAACTGCTAAATTGTTCTTTATCTTCGCCGGCAGGGTCCCTGAATGCATTCCTGGCGAAGCATAATGTCTCATTTTACTTGGTCTCCAGCACAACCCTTACCTACAGAAGGACTAAAACCTGTAACATCGTGCGCCGACTGAGAATTACATCAGCGAATTAAAATAAGGTGTCTGTAGTCTCTGCTAGACATAGTTAATATTCCTGTGTTTTTTAGACAATTTTCTTATTACGATTCAAAAAATTTCTTATTTCATTTTAAAATAATTGATTTTTACAACGACTTTAAAAACATGTATTCTAATTCAGTTTCTTCTACTTTTTAAACGAGTTTTTATATATTAGTCTGGAGTTCTTGTATTTATATTTTTAAATTTCCTTTACATATATAATTTTATTAAATAATTATTATTGTTTATAACGGATTTAAAAAAAAGATGGCTGCTATATATAAAAAAGACGTATTTTAAATCGAAATATGTCTAAATTGCGATCCTAAAAGGATGGTAATTTTACCCAAAAATTTTTATATCTCGGATTTGAGTCTTTTGCCAACAATTATTTTAAATAAAAATAGCGAAATAATCGGCTTTATTTGTTTTAAAATTACCATATATTTGTTTACTCTTTACACCCCAAGCAGACCTCAAATTTCACTTGCAATTTTTGTATATATTTTCACAACATTATTGGTTTGTAACATTTTGTTTACTTTAGCATGTTAAGTACCTTCGGATATTTTAAACCACCCTAACCCTAATCTCATGTTAGTCTCGAGACAATAGGGAAAAATTATCCGATTTTTAGGGTCCGAATCTCTAAAGTAGAGACCCCCTGAGGCACTTACGGGTCGGCTTGCTCTATTATTACTGCTCTAAAAAGATAACGAAATTTTATGCATGTACTGAGGGTCAAATAAAAAACTAGTAGATGTGTCCCTTTCCTTAGGGGAAAAGAATGCATCATTATTCATTACCATTAGTTTATTTTTCAATAAAGGTTATTGCCATTATAAAGTATACTAATACCAAGTTCCTGTTACAATCTTTAAATAAATAAATTGTTATGATGTAAAAATGGAAGCAAAAAAGGTAAAGTACATCGTAATAAACTTTTATTTTTTTTTTATCGCTGACCTCCCCGCCTCAGTAGGGATTTTACCCTTTTTCATATCCCAAGGATATCGGCGAGGATGTCATAATACCCGTCAACGTTGTCCAAGTGCCGAATCATACATTTTTTTTTTGTATTGCACGGCATCTTTTAAACGTGGTAGTGCTGCAACGGACGTTATTTGCATTTCTGCAGACAACTACTACCTATGTAAGTGGCCAGGCCAAATATACTTAAATAAATTAATAAATATATCGACTTGCTGGATTGAACCCCCGATCTTCTGCACAGTAGCAAAGTACTACGTCACCGAGCCACGGCCAGCCACTATATGGGAGTATAACGTGTAGCTATGTCTTATTAGGTCCCAAAATTTGTGAATCCACCGGTAAATCGGGCCTGCGACGTTTTAGGTATGATTTTATAAAATGACTTAATTAGCAACATATCTATGGTCATGTAAGACCAACTACAAAGTAATTTATGGCAACGGAGTACCCTGCAGGAAAACTGCCAAATTACTACAAGAGCAGCGCGTCCAGCGATTTACGTTTGTCGTGAATCGCTGCAAAGTGGAAGGTTCTTCACATAGCTTTGTACCAAGATATAGCTAAGTTGGATTCTATAACGCTAGATTTTTGAGGAAAAATGCCTGCCGGGTTTTCCGTATCATTCAATTCTACTTGGGTATAGCCACCCCACTACAGAATTCCAAATCAGTAGCTATTCAAGCATCAAAGGTAAATTAAGACATGTGTGCCGTTATCAACAAAACTATTAATTAGATTAATGGTATTTGTCAGCAGATCGGTATCATAGAGAAGTAGAAGACGGTATAGAGCCATGGGCGACACCGGTGTTTATAAATGAAATAAATCTCTCAATAGCCACTTGCAAAGAACGCTTTTTCCGAGAACTCGGGAAAAGCTTTTCAGATATAAGAGCTAACCTATGCCAACAATTCGTCATGCCAAACAGAGTCGGATGCCTTGGATATATCAAGCTCAGCCGCTCAAGGTTCTTTTCAATGTTCAATAGCGTTATTCCAAAGATGTGCGACATAGGTTAGGAACTCTGCTGTTGATCTTTCCTTACGCAAACCATATTGGTGATTGCTAATTATAGTAAATCTTTTCCGATATTCCAAAAGATATTCATGATAGCCTTTTTCTAATATCAAGCATTTTCTAGTGCATATCGAAAATTGTACTTGATGTTTTTCTCTCTTTAAATTGACAGATGAGTGAAACAAACACTTAAGCTAAGTAGATTTTTTACATATACATGCAATAGTATTTTCTAATCGTGTAAGTGAGCATTTCTTCAAAAAGGTCATAAGTTAGCTAAAACGATATCAGAAAGCTCCTTACCATAATTAGATGGGTTGTCAATGCTAAAACCAACGTTCAGCCCAGGGAAAATTTGAAAATATTCCTGCGTGGTTAAGAAGCTTTTTTGTTACCAGCTTGTAGAACACTCACTGTTTGAAAATTGATAGTGTAAATCTCCAGATTGGTGGAAAAAAAGAGATCAAGAATATTATTGAAATCTCTGTCAGGATCAGGGATCCATATGGATTCATTGATAAGCTGAATAAGGCGACAACTAATTGTAAGGGAATCAGGTTCGCTGTCTTGGCATTTGAATGGTTAATAGACATTAAAGTATCTTAAGATGAAAGGATAGGAAAATGTATTGTATGTTACAAAAATCTCCTTTAAAATTTGAATTTCCGCGATGGTATCATACTGGAATATTGTATAATAAGTGCCTCGATATATGCAGTGTACCTCGAAACTGGGGTAATGCTGTGATGGTTCTGGTGTTCAAAAAAGGAGATATGTCTAAACTAATCAATTATAGACCTTCTATCTGTAATATATGATTTATTTATGAAAATATTAACTGCGAGACCCACAAAGAAATTGGACGCTTACCAACCTAGAGAACAAGCCGGATTTAGAAAGGGCTTTAATACACCTTTAAGTATTAATAACTCTAATAGAAAAGTCAAATGAACTTGAAGATTTTGGTGGTGTATGTGGATTATGAGAAAGCATTTGATTCTCTTAAAATCTGGGCAACATTAAATAGTTTAAGTAACTATAAAATTGATAGCAGACATTCGCAGCTTATTCAAAATATATATAAAAATGCAACATTTCAGATTGTATTGAAAGAAAATATGTAAAGTTGGAAATGAAAAGAGATGTACGTCAAAGAGACACCATATCGCCGAAATTGTTTATGTTTGCGCTAGAAGATCTGCTTCAAAAAAGTCCATTGGACAAACTCTGATAATCGATGGACCCATGGAGTATTCGACTGATGCCTTGGAATGAAAAGAGAAGTAGAAGACACCCACAAACTCGATAGTCTGATGCCATCAAAAGACTAACAGTATACAACTGGATAAACAAGGCCCAAGATCGGAGAAGATGGATGTACTTAGAGGAGGCTTATGTCCGATCATGAGCTGAAATGATGATAATGTTCATACTGGATGATGCCAGTTCGTATATGGGCAGCTACTATCTAATAATATTTAATCTGATGCTACATTTTCATTATTAAATTAGTTTAGGTTAGGAAATATTTTCTAGAACAAGGAACTGATTGTATATAAAATATTTAGCTTAAAACATTGTTACATACACAAATTCTATTTGAAATAAGCTAAACTGTATTGCTTTTAGACAATAGAGTTTAAATCCTCAGCAATAGCTTAATTCGATTTTTGAAATTATTTAAGGATGGGCAGTTATCTATAAATAATAGTAGTTCACAGAAAAAATACTTATTTTTGTCCATCGAACGAAACATATATTTTTTAAATAAGCTAAGTAGGCTAGATAATAAAGTATTTTGTTTTCCGCTAGCACGTCATAATTCTCAGATAAAACTTTCTGTTTCTCATCTACCCGCAGTAGTTGTAATAATTTCTTTGTTTGATTCTGTAAACAACGAACTGAAGTAAAAACCAAAGATTGTTCTAAAATGTATAGAATATGTAAAATTAATCTAAACCGTTTTTGCTACGTTTGTGGCAAAATTGTTCAGTTAAATCCAAACTATCCTATAACAAACTCACTGCAAAACGTCTATTTACATTATTTTGGATTTCCGGTGTCACATCAAGATAAATACTGGGTTCCTCATGTGGTTTGCACAAACTGCAGACTAGTCTTCAACTACTGGTATTCAGGTAAAAACAGATCTTTGAACTTTGGTAAAACAATGATCTGGACAGAGCCAACTAACCACGCAACCGACTGTTACTTTTAGTTGACTAAAACTTTTGGTTTCAACTCGTAAAACAAAGATAAAATAGAATATGCAGATGTTCCATCAGTGTCTAAACCTGTGCCTCATTCAAAGGTTTTGCATGTCCCTACATCATCAAGCAGAAGTGACCAAACCCGAAATGTCGCAGCTACATCGAACAGTATTCCACTCCACCAGAGTAGTAACAGTAAGCAGTCCAGCTCGGATATCTTTGTCGGCGATGAGGACAGTCCGCATTGGATAACTCAGTCTGAACTCAACAATCTTATAAGAGATTTACAGTTGTCTAGGTCTAAAAGTGAATTACTTGCCTCAAGGTTGCTGCAGTGGAAGTTACTTGATCTTGACACAAGAGTTAATATTTATCGCTCCAGGAGTAAAACCTATGCTGTCGCAATAGGTCATGCAGTGAATTGTAAAGAAACCTATGAAACAACGTCCATATTAATTAAATTGATCAAATATGAATGAAAACTTATCATTTTTAATTGTTTATTCGAACTTTAAATGTTTTTTTATATTTCTTATTAAATTTCTTAAATGTTTCACGACCTGAATATTTTTAAATATTTTTTGTGTTGAGGACACTTTAAACAAAACATATATGTTTTATTTCATGAACAAAAACCTTGTAAACTAGTGTAATTATTAGTTATTATTATAAATTATTAATTATTAATATAAGTTTTAAAATTAAAATTTACTTAGGATCCTAAAATATAATAATATAAATGCATGCCATTGTAAGAATTTTTTAAAATATATTCATTAATACTTGGCTAATCCCGATATAAGAAAATTTACGATTCTAACCATTTTATTTTTTCAAAATTCGGCAGGCGGCCGACCATAGTCAACAGATGATAGACACAAAAAAAGAATAAATAGATAAATATAAATAAATATATATAAATAAAAATATAAATAAATAAATTTACAATGATCTAGTAGAAAATGCAAAGAGTGCGGTATGAACAAGTAAAAAAGATTGAACAAAATTTCAACGGTATCTTATGCCAAAAAGTTACAGTATCGCGTGTCCATGGAGCGCCCTTAAAATCACGTGGTCTTCTACTAAAACTTATTGGGAATGAGTACTAGTATTGCTACTGATATAATATTAATTGCAGATTATATGTGGTTTAATGTACCTTATTAATGTACAAATTTAGAAAATATTCAGCTGTAACGTTAATGTTATTTATTTTCTTCATGGTGTGAAGACTTTTAATAATATAGCGAAAGTCGATGAAATATTGAATATTATAAATTTTAGAAATCTGACAAAACTTATACTCAACTAAAGCGTAACTTATCGTTTCCAGTCCACTGTTAATCTTGAATTGCGTTTAGATGTAAACAAGCGAAGCAGTAAATGTACGCATAGAGAAAACTGAAAAACTCGGTAATAACAAAATCTAAATAAAATCGCCTTGACTGTTTGAATATTGACATTTCATAAAAACCTTAAGATATTTGTGACTTTTTATAGTTGCACGATGTATTCTTAAGAAATATGTACAACACAAAAGTATCATATTAATAAGTGGAATGAGCCATTAGAGTTTTATTATGCTCAAATAAAAAAAAATCTTTTTAGAATTCCTTAATCACTAATAAAATCAGTAGTCAGAGATAAAGTGAGTAGAATCGCAATCAGAAACTTTGAAATAAGCAAATTTATAATAATTGAAAATCTTACGACTATAATCGCTTTTATGACTCATATTCTTCAAAATTCCGCATTTTTTACTACGTCAACTAATGTTTCTGTATAATTACAATTTATTTTTTTTGTACAGGTTGTAGCTTTTGCCAAATTCAACTAGACGCTGACGCGAATTGCGGGATAACATCGGATAACTTGGTCGCTGTCGTTTCTGCCTAAAACATATATAAATATTATAAAAAGAAATAAATTTGAATGGTAAGCTACCCACGAAGGACATAGCAGTTATTCCGAAAACTGGTTATTTTGCCTATCCCTTAAATTGTGGGCAAACAATGGTAAGACATTAACATGCGGTGAAGAAAGAAATCCCTTTTTTAAAGCATTTGCGGATTCAGCAAACATTAAAATTTGGTGGGCTCAAAAATATTGAAAAGAAGTACACTTTCCTACGCATAACTTTAATTAATTAAAAAAAATGAGGCAGTAGTTCTCGTACATATTACTACACACTAGAGTGCAATAGGATATATTCACAAAGTAGATGCGAAAGACTTTTAAGACATTGTTTGTCTAATGTTTAAAAAATCTAATCTTAAAAAACTAGAGATTTTAGGATTTTAGGATATTCAAAATTTGAGCTAATTATACTAAGGTTTTAATTATAAGTTACACATGCTTGCACAGAAGTCCCTTAAATCATTTGTATGCGTTGCAGAATGCATAAATGCGTTTTTTTCACGCTAGGTTTTTTTGCTTTTACATGTGCATGACCAAACCTAAAAGGATGTCTCTACCCCATAAAACATTCTCTGAACTATTAATAGTGTTACCTGTGGATTATTCCAAATGACATCATATTAAAAGGTAAATCTGAATACATAAAAGGTGATGGACCCTCTCTAATCGATGTATTTTGTGAAGCTTTTTAAAAAGCTCGTTTTTTATGATGTAGGGTATTACTATAAAACATTTTTAGGTTTTTTGGAATAATGAAATTTACTAGAAACGACAGATGTGACACTTTTTTTGGTTAAATATAGTATTTTAGATATTTAATCAGTCAGCTTAGAGATAGCGTTGATTAAACTTATTTTCTTAAAAATCACTAGGGTGGTATTTGGAATTTTTTGTTATGTTACCATTTCGGATATTGTTATAGCCAACTTATGGCACATTGGCAAAAATAGGCAAAATTTTAAAACTTTCTATTAGTTTTAACTACCGAGAAAGTCTCGTTCTAGTTATGGATGCTGTTAAACTATGTAATCTCTAACAATAAATACAAAATCTCTAACAATAAATACATTTTATCACAGTCTGTCAAGTAAGAACGTGACGGCTCGTATTCTTGAAAAAAATGTGTTTCGAGAACATTTTTTGCCATCAATGCATCCTTTGGTGTGCTAACAACGGCGCAATTACCTTAGTAAGTTGTCCAATCGCCTCCTGCATCAATAATCGCTTGGCATCTTCGAGGCATGCTATCGACGAGATTTTCTGCATAAATTTTTCGAATCTTGTGAGACAACCGAGTCTTTACTCTGAGCTCTCTCTTTACAAGGGACCAAACGTTTTCAATAGGGTTGGCGTCCGGCAATTGTGAGGGCCACACTAGTATCTTATCGTGAGCGAGCCGCTTCGCGACGTGATTTTCAGCAGTTGTCGAATGGTCTCACGGGATACATTACAATCCGATTTTCTTAATTTTGCCGCTCCTTAATGCAGCGTCCGTTAAAACAAACACACGATTCGTTTTTCGACTTTCTCGTTGAAATGATTTACCCACTTCTTCACAAACGACACTGACTTTTTAATATATTTAGCGTCCGCAGAATGTATCATTTTAGGCCCCTTTGGATGAGAACAAAGAAAGACTGCCTCGTAAACATTTTTAATTTTACGTGATTTCGACGAAAGTTCGGATTCGACTGATACTTTTACTAAAATGCGTCTACCGATTTTTTGTTGAATCGCTAGAATCGCATTTACTAAAAATGAATTATCGTGAACACATTCTTACTTGACAGGCTGTATAACTTATATTATACCCCTAGATGTGTTCAAACCATGTTCGATTGCTCTTAAATTAAAACTGTAAAAAAACTGTTAAATAAAGGGTATTATCATGTGTTTCTCTATTTATCCTACTCATTACATCTCAGCCAATCTTGGCAAATTTATAAGTAGACAATTAGTGCCAGGTGCTCAACACACGACTAGTGGATTGTGTAAAAATTTCATGATAAGTGTCGGTCACACGAAGTATATTAGTATTTTATATTTTTAATAAAAATATATAATTATAATATATCTATGTACAATCCCAGCAATAATAATAGTAATAAAATCGTCATGCCTGGTTTCCTGGAGAAATCACCTAATATAAACCATTGAAGAAAGACAGTACGCCCAGCGAACCTCAAGGCAAGGTGAAGGATAGGATATATGGCCAGTATGCATCAAAATATTTCCACCCAAAGACTACGTGGCATACCTCCGCAGATCTGGCTATATTCAAATGCCTCGGGAACCACCTAAGGCAATGACTCAGCCAATAGACCACCTTGTGAAAGTGATTCCCAACTTTCAGAAAATGTATCTATCGAGACATTAAACAACGCTGTCTATCGCTTTGCCTCAGAATCAATGCCAAGCCAACAATATAGTAGAGCAGATAATAGAATGAATAAAAATTGAAAGCTTGTAGAACAGGTTTCAAGAAAAATTTGGGAGGCTAGACACCAGATTTCTCGTATTGAGTGAGTAATTGAGTAAGCAATTTTACCAGCAAATAACAGACGTCCTAAAAACAATACCAAAACGAGACTTAACGGTTATAATGGAAGACTTCAACGCCAAGATTGGAAGAGGTAGGTCAGGAACTTCCGTAGGACTATATGGTCCAGGTAAAAGAAACAACAGAGGCGCACGACTAAACATTTTCAGTGAAAAAATAGGTTGTTATCACTAACACCTTCTGCAATCTACCACCACGAAGATTTCGCTAGAATCGCATTTACTAAAAATGAATTATCGTGAACACATTCTTACTTGACAGGCTGTATAACTTATATTATACCCCTAGATGTGTTCAAACCATGTTCGATTGCTCTTAAATTAAAACTGTAAAAAAAACTGTTAAATAAAGGGTATTATCATGTGTTTCTCTATTTATCCTACTCATTACATCTCAGCCAATCTTGGCAAATTTATAAGTAGACAATTAGTGCCAGGTGCTCAACACACGACTAGTGGATTGTGTAAAAATTTCATGATAAGTGTCGGTCACACGAAGTATATTAGTATTTTATATTTTTAATAAAAATATATAATTATAATATATCTATGTACAATCCCAGCAATAATAATAGTAATAAAATCGTCATGCCTGGTTTCCTGGAGAAATCACCTAATATAAACCATTGAAGAAAGACAGTACGCCCAGCGAACCTCAAGGCAAGGTGAAGGATAGGATATATGGCCAGTATGCATCAAAATATTTCCACCCAAAGACTACGTGGCATACCTCCGCAGATCTGGCTATATTCAAATGCCTCGGGAACCACCTAAGGCAATGACTCAGCCAATAGACCACCTTGTGAAAGTGATTCCCAACTTTCAGAAAATGTATTTATCGAGACATTAAACAACGCTGTCTATCGCTTTGCCTCAGAATCAATGCCAAGCCAACAATATAGTAGAGCAGATAATAGAATGAATAAAAATTGAATTTTAAGAAAAAATTTGGGAGGCTAGACACCAGATTTCTCGTATTGAGTGAGTAATTGAGTAAGCAATTTTACCAGCAAATAACAGACGTCCTAAAAACAATACCAAAACGAGACTTAACGGTTATAATGGAAGACTTCAACGCCAAGATTGGAAGAGGTAGGTCAGGAACTTCCGTAGGACTATATGGTCCAGGTAAAAGAAACAACAGAGGCGCACGACTAAACATTTTCAGTGAAAAAATAAGTTGTTATCACTAACACCTTCTGCAATCTACCACCACGAAGATTATACACGTGGAAGTCCCCACTAGACTCACCAGACCATATTACCAGAAATCAAATAGACTATATTCTAGTGAATAAACGTTTTAGAAATAGTGTTGTATTTGTCAAAACATATCCCAGTGCTGATATAAACTCGGATCACAATGCCCTGGTAGGGGTTCTAAGAATTATCTTGAAAAAGTTAAAAAGAAAACAGGAAAACATATACGATATGCGACAACTTAAAGACGAAAATGTAACAAACGTAATTAAAAAAAGATCTTAATAAAGAACTCCGAGACACAGATCTAAACGAAGGCATAGAATCTGAAATAGAAAAGTTAAATGAAATAACAAGGGGGCTAAAGAATAAGTATCTAACTATGGAACAAACACATAAAAGAAAGAAATGGATGACAGATGACATTCTAAGACTAATGGAGGAAAGATGGTTGCACAAAAACAGAGTTAACAAAAGACAATATAACAGACCACACACACAAATACAGAAAGAAATTCGAACAGCTAAAGATAGGTGAAATGGTGAAATATGTAAAGAGATAGAGGAGTTGCAGGGAAAGTATAACAGCTTTAATATCTATCGAAAAATCAAAGATTTAACTGGTGAACGGAAAACGAAATTAAATGGACGTTCAATAGATCATCAAGGAAACGTTGTTATCGATAAAGAAGAGGAGCTGAAGATATGGCAAGACTATATTACAGGTTATTTTCTGATGCAAGACCAGGTTAGCCACAATGGTCAATAGACTTGTTTGGGCCCTGTATTACCACCGATGAAGTGAGCATTGCAATAAATCAACTAAAAAATGGAAAAGCCACCGGTCCCGATGAATTCCATGGGGAAATTCTTAAGCTCTTAGATGAGAATGGGATTAAGTGGCTTACGGTGATCTACAACAAAATCTATGATTTAGGCAGAATACCAGAAAGCTGGTTAAAGTCTGAGTTTATAACGATCCCAAAAAATGCAGGCGCTAGAAAATGCGGAGAATATCGAACAATTAGCCTCATAAGCCATCTTTTAAAAACATTTTTGAAAATCATTTACAGAAGAATATACAACTTGTGTGAAGAAAACATATCAGCTACACAATTCTGTTTTCGTGAGGTGATGGGAACCAGAGAGGCCTTGTTTTTTATGCCGGTTTTGATTCAGCGATGTAGAGACGTCAATTGTGACGTTTATTTGTGATTGATCGACTACCAAAAGACCTTTGATAGAGTCTAACATCAAAAAATGATCGAAATTTTGAAAGACCTTGGGATAGACAGAAAGAATCTACGGATTATTGGCAACCTCTACTTGAATCAGATGGCATTTATCAAAGTAGAAGGGGAGCGCTCACAAGTAATATCGATTGAGTGTGGAGTAAGGCAGGGTTGTGTTTTGTCTCCAAAGCAAATTTTCAGAGAGGCACTGAAAGAGGCTGATGAAGAAATACTGCTTAATGGGGAGCGAATAAATAACATTCGTTATGCTGACGATATGGCGGTTATGGCTGTTAACTTAAAGGGCCTACAACATCTTATGACAAAAATAAAAAAAGTCAGTAATCGATGCGGCCTGGAGCTTAATATCGGCAAAACAAAGTACCTGGTAATCAGCAAGTCTCCGGTTCTTGCTACCTTGTTGATGGTTAACAATCAACAACTACAAAGAACTCCACAATATTCATATCTAAGTACCATGATAAACGAACAATGGGATCATTCGCAGAAAATTCGTTGCAGTATCAAAAAAGCTAGAGCAGTGTTCCTTAAAATGATATCACTTTTCAAAAGCCCAACAATAAAATTGAGCACCCTAAGATGTTATGTCTTCAGTGTCCTTCTTTACGGTGTGGAATCTTAGACCCTTACTGAAGTCACTTCTAAGAAACTTGAGGCATTTGGATTATGGCTATATCGCCGAATTTTGAAAATTTCTTATACTGACCATACTACCAACGAGGATGTCTTATGTCGCATGAACCAGAAACTGGAAAGTATGGAAACTGTTAAAGTAGGAAAATTGGAGTATTTAGGATGCATAATGAGAAATCCCCACAGATATGGATTACTACAGCAAATACTTCAAGAAATAGTATTTGGAAAAAGGGGACTAGGACGCAGACGTATTTCCTGGCTAAACGATCTGCGAAATTGCTTCTCAACAAATACTACCGGTCTTTTGAGAGCTGCAGTGAATAAAGTTATAATAGCCAGAATGATTGCCAACATTCGAACCGAATAGGCACTTCAAGAAGAAGATTTGAGTATATAACAACCAGACAACCATTCACTACTGAGTTGAGGAAAATGGTTTAGAAGCTTCGCCAAAATCAACACACATTTTTAAAGACTCCTTAAACACCGTCAAACAGCACTTTAAGGCCCAAAGCGAATTAAATCTTTTGTAGATAACAAGATTTTTCTCACACAACTAACTCACTTACTTGAGGAAGAGACACCTAAAGTTGAAACACTGCCAATTATAGAAGAAATAAAGACATCCTGGAAGGACATTTACGAGACAAAAAAAAACTTTAAATGTAGACGTTCCTGCTCTAGACTCCTTCAGAAATTACTGCATAAAGTTCCAACACCAAAACAAAGTTAATTAGGCGATGACAAAGAAAGAAGTTTAAAATACTATTAGAGACATCAAGAGCTTTGTTACCCCAGGACCAAATGCCATCAAGAATTTTTTATCGCCCACGAACATCTAGTTAGAATATTTAATACCTTGCTGAATAAAGGATAACGCATTCCTGACTGGTTTATCGAGGGCTGAACGGTACTTATTCCAAAAAAAGAAAACTTGACCAGTCCCAAAACTATAGACCGATAACGTGCTTAAGTCTTGTTATAAAATATTTATTCGTAATATTTACGATAGAATATTTAGCATGATTGAACCGGTTATTCAGGGTATCAGGGATCAGCGAGGAAGAAAGAAAGAATATGAAGGTCGCAAGAACAATCTTCTAATTGACAGATGTATCATCCAGGATTCTGTGCAATAACAGGGCATTTGCAAGCCAACAAACTTGAAATAGTACTTGTTGATAAAACAACAAAAAAGATTTATGTAATTAAATCCTTGGCCTCTGCAGAAACGAATACAGCAGCCAAAGAGGAGGAAAAATGTTGTCAATATAAAGATTTAAACTACGAACTTTGTTCCCATGACAATTAGTAACATTGGTGGTCTTAGTTCTCGGAGTTTTAGAAGAAATTATGAACACATCCCTAGTAAACCTGAAATTGAATGTGTCTCGGGTCATTCACTGTAATGAAAATGCGGAGAGCAGTTATTCCTGGTTTTCTCAGATTGCTCAGGCAGATGAGTTTGGTCGATGATCACTACCCGAACGGAGGTGAGGCATGATCATCATTATCTGACTATATCTCGTTGGATTTTTCTTTCTTTTTCAGAATAATAATAATAATAATGCACCCTATCTGGGTACCGGATAAGAATTTAGACCCAGGGTATAATCTGCCTGTCGTAGAAGGCGACTAAAAGATTGGTAGTCCCTGCCTCAAGGGGGGCTGTAAAGATCACCGGCGATATAGTTGGATGTATGACCTTTCATAGTGATGAAACCTCTAACTTCATGCTAGAGGCGGTGTCACGACAGCGTCTGACTCCATGTTAGCAGCTGAGTCATAGTTACCTGGCAGAAGATTTAAAATGGAAAAAACACTGTAATGAATTTACGGAAAATACGGGTGAATCGACATTGTACCACTGAAATCTCTTGTCGCGCTCAAGACATAAGATATTGGGGTTAACTGAGTTACAGTCTCTCTCGACTAGCACCGAAAGGAGCGTGAGGTCGCGAGTATTGCTATTGCGGAAGAAATCAAAACCATTCAAGATGTACCCAGCATCCATAACTCATAACCAGCAGTTGATGTTTTTGATGCGACGGAAGTCAGTATATTCCAGACCACAAAAGCTGGAAAGCCGAGGAAGGGCATTAAATGAAGAAATAAAATGAATATTGCTATTATGCACTCCCATTATAAAACTACTACTTTTAAAACTGATCTAATATCTTACCGAACTGGACTAAACAGTGAAGCATTAAGCTTTACAAACTGAAATCAAAGCATGTAAACTTTATCATTAAAAAACTAACAGTAACCCTACCTCGGATTATCAATCGAAGAACTGTACCTAATAAGCTGAATGCAAAGTATCTTGGTAAGACTCTTGATGCTAAGTTATGTTGGAAAGTACATGTTAAAACTAAATAATCTGAACTAGGAATAAAATATAAACACCATTACTGGCTTATTGGCAGAAACTCTAAGCTATCAATACATAACAAATTATTAATTTACAGTAAGATTTTAAAACCGTTGTGGCTTTACGGTCTCCAATCATGGGGATGCGCTAGCAATGACAACATTAAGTCTTCCATAATATTCCAAGATAAAGTATTGCGCAACATAGTAAACGCTCCATGGTATGTGGAGTGCCAACAGTAAAGGGAGAAATCAAAAGAATTGCCGGCATGCATGAAGCCAGGCTCCATCTTCATGAAAACGTAGAAGCTCTTTAGCCACTGGACAATCAGCACCATATCCGCCGATTGAAGAGAACAAACCCATTGAATCTTGTGTAGTGTGTTATACGTAAAAGTGGAGCATAGTGTGCGAGTGAAGTGATTATAACAAACCAGAACGATCTAAAGGACATCAATAGATTGACTTTAGCAGATAAGTACTTAATTTAAGATTACGAAAAGTCCGTGCAAAGTCCGAGAGATGGCACCACCGGCGCGTATCGAGGTCATGTTTAGTTAGTAGCATCTCTTGAATGAACGCACACCAAGTTTCAGCCATATTGGTCTATTTCTTTATGTTTGGCATTCGTGTGAATCAAGGAAGTCGAGTGATTTTCAAGAAATGGACGAAAAAGAATTTCGTGTGGTGATTAAACATTACTTTATGAAAGGCAAAACGCCTCAGGAGACTAAAGAGAAGCTTGATAAACATTATGGTGACTCTGCACCTTCGATTAGAACAGTTTATAAGTGGTTTCAAAATTTTCGGACTGGCCATATGGGCACAAGTGACGCTGAACGTTCTGGACGGCCTGTGGAGGTTATGACTCCAGAAATCATTGATCAAATCCATGGTATGGTGATGGATGACAGAAGAGTTAAGGTGCGTGAGATTGCTAGTGCTGTGGGCATCTCGACTGAACGGGTACATAATATTTTACATAAACATTTGGACATGAGAAAGCTATCCGCAAGATGGGTGCCGCGATTGCTCACGCTTGACCAAAAACGGAATCGTGTGAAGTGTTGCAAGGATGGTTTGCAGCTGTTCCAGAAGAATCCGGACGACTTTAAGCGTCGTTTCGTCACTGTGGATGAAACATCGATACATTACTATACTCCTGAGACCAAACAACAATCTAAACAATGGGTTACCAAGGGGGAATCTGCACCAAAAAAGGCGAAGACCGTTCCTTCGGCCGGAAAGGTTATGGCGACTGTCTTTCGGGATTCGCAAGGGATAATCCTCATCGACTAACTGGAAAAGGATAAAACTATTACAGGTGAATATTATTCATCGTTATTGGACCGTTTGAAAACCGAGCTGCAAGAAAAACGCCAGCGATTGGTCCACAAGAAAGTCCTTTTCCATCACGACAACGCACCAGCACACACCTCAGCAGTTGTGGTCGCAAAATTAATGGAAATAGGATTCCAACTCGTTTCACATCCCCACTATTTTCCAGACTTGGCTCCCTCGGACTACTATTTGGTCCCCAATTTGAAGAAATGGCTGGCGGGACAAAGATTTTATTCAAACGAGGAGGTGATTGCAGACTCTAATGGATATTTTGCAGACTTGGACAAATCCTATTATTCGGAAGGGATCAACAAACTAGAACATCGTTGGACGAAGTGTATAAGCCTAAAAGGCGACTATGTCGAAAAATAAAAAAGGTTTACCCCAAACACATAAGTAGTTTTTATTTTTGCACGGACTTTTCAAACCAGCCTCGTATATTAGATCAAAATTAATGGTTGGCTAGTTTTAATAACAGGCGCCAATAGGTGCTATTTTAAAAAAAAATAATAACTTACCGATACCTTCTTCACCAAGCATTTACTCAAAAATACCCTAAGTTGTGTCATCTGTCAGAGCAACGAGTTGCAGATAAAAAAAATATTTCCAGAACCAAGCTTGCAGAGAATTGAAAGTGCAAATGCTCTGAATTTTAGGGTTACTGGAATCGAGAGATCTAGAAATTATAATTTTTTGAATTCCTGGCTTAAAAAAATAGTATTTCTGACGAATTGAGGTACGAAATAATAGACCTACCTAAAAAATAGTGTTATTTCAGTGCAATTATTTTTAATCAGACATATAAAGAACTTTATGGATCTGAAAAGTGGGATGTTATCATTGTATTTTCAGTATTTTTGTAGTGAATGTATTTAAAAATCCTATTGAAAGAGTCAATAAAAGGAACTAGAATGTGATTAAAAAGTGTTTAATTCATTAGTATAAAGAAAACAAAGTTTTGGATGAAAATGTTTGCTTAAAAGGTAGCTGCTTTGCTTAGCTGAGACTTACCTCATTCCTTTAAAATATACACTAATTTTTTAGTTTGAAAAAGTTAAATTCAATAATAATGTTACTCATTTTTGCAAGAGAAGTACTGAATAGACCAGTATTAATTTTTCATGAAAGTATTTAATGTTTTCAGTTATGTGAAATTTGTATATGTTGTATATAAATATACAGAATTGTTTCTATTCTATACTTCATTAGTGAACATTTTTTATGTACAATAAAATTACCTAATAACTTTGTTAACTGACACTAAATACATTTTTTTAAAAATTTAAAAATGCATTATCACGATTTCGTAGTTCGACTACATTTTCAAACCCTTAACTAAGACTAAAATAGATTTTTGGTATTTATGTTTATATAATGATAAGATGTGGCGCTATAAAAGTTGGTAAAGGACGGAATTTCCGACGTATACTTAACTATTTAGTAAATTTATATTATGGTTCTTTGAAGATCTGTAAATTTCTATAGATTCTAAGAAATTAATTTTTGACCCTTTAGGTGCCGTATGGAGTATTGATAAACATTAATATTGGGAAATGGATGGCCTCTTTCTAAAAAATGCTTAGCAAAGTACGATTTTTCGTTTTTTAACCTATAAGATGCATTATGTTCTGCGAATCTTGATTTGAAATTCCGTTCTGTTTGGCCTACGTAACAACTATTGCACTCCTGACTATTAAATTTATAAACTCCGGATTTATTATGTTTATTAGTTTTATCCTCGGCATTGAAAAATATATTGGATAATTTTTGAGCGGGTTTTAAAGCTACGAATAGCTTTTCATTATATAAACATAAATACCAAAAAGATGTTTTAGTCTTAGTTAAGCGTTTGAAAATGTAGTTGTTTACGAAATCGGGATAGCGCATTTGTAAACCTTTACAAAAATATATTTAGTGTCAGTAAACAAAGTAATTAAGTAATTTTATTGTTAAAATGTACTGTAACAAAGTAACGGACCAATCAATCAACTCTATATTTTATGTAGATTTCAATGTATATGCAGAATAATATGACTGATCAAAGTAATGCAAAAACGATCTTTCACTAAGTTTTTTTTATTGTTCATTCATTCAAAAAATAGTTGAAGGCTTTAAATATCATTATCCTTTTAGTGCTAAATATCTCACTGTATATCTTATGGAGGTAATTTCAAGAATTAGTAACTGGTTGCACGTGCTATGCACACGACTAGTGGGCTAATGCTGTAAAAGTCCCAGGACACGTGTTGGTCACACTTTCTCGGAAGTGTTCGAGTGTTGTTTTGTGTTTTTATTAAAATGATATGGGGATATTATACTGGGTAATTGAGCAGGTTTTTTTAGTGGCAGTTTTTTAAGGATCTATTTATTACGGTTTCGTCTATCTGTATGGTAAATTCTAATAATGATACTGTCATAAAAATGTTTAAATCCCGTGCTAGTCACACTTTATACTAAGTGTTATTGTACATTAGCCAAAAAATAGATTACGTAGCTTAGTATTTTTTTAGGATCCATATAGGATAACGATAATCTCATTTAGTAAATTAATATTTAAAATGACTCATGGTTATAGACGTGGGAAATATTGTTACAAAGAGGCTATTATTAATTTGAAAATTATCTTTCGTCTTACAATCACTTCGCACAGAGTTATCACTAGTCTTCCTAGGGCTTTAATATGTATTTTTCATTCTTAAATTTTTGAAACTTATTTTCTGATGATGAAAGCACAACAGTCAACAATTGTCCGATTTTTGCTTGGTACATTTTTGTACAATTTTTTATTAATAATTTAATAGATAAGAAGATAAAAAAAGAATAGATATAGTTTCTTTTCTACTAGGATATCCATAAAATTCACTGTTTTATGAAAAAAAAAATAAATGAATTTATTAGTACAATAGTATTAATGGCATCTCGTCCAATCGATATACTGAAGAATGAGTTTGAAATTGAAGTATAAAAAACACATTTTAAGGTCCAATCCGCAGTTTATTAGATGAATAAGTATGGTTGGTAAACATTGATCATTGTAGAATAATTTTCATTTAATTGCAAATTTAAAGTTGCAATTACAAAAAATATGTGTATGTACAGGGTGATCATTTTTAGATGCCCGGTCCCGATTTACAAAAAATTATTGAATATTTATTTCTTTTTAGTGTTCCGTACGGAAAACTAAAAAGATCACTTCAGTGTCTGTCCATCTATCTGCCCGTCTATCTGTCCGTCTGTCCGTCTGTCTGTCCGTCTGTCCCACCTGATTTTCTCCGAAACTATTTGTCAAAGAAAGTTGAAATTTGGTACTAATACAGGAATTAATGGCCTTATCAGAGCCGTGTAGTTTTGAAACTTAAATTTTGACTTAAGGGGTTAATTTGGGACGTGAAATGGGAAGTGAACAAAAATTTTTTCACTAGGTCATCGAGTGTGGTGTCAAAGGAAAGCTTGTAAAACAAGAGTAAAATAACACATGGGCTGAAAAGTCCCGGGCCTAACACATAGATGGCGCTAGTTTTATTGCAGTCACCTTTTTTTCAGTTAATACTAACCTTCAAAAGACAGCTGTTAAAATTTCATGATATTCTATTCATTAGTTTGTGAGTTATTGTGCTAAGAGTGACGCTACTTTTGTTATTTTCAAAACAATGGATCAAAAACAATTTCGTGTTTTAATTTTACACTGCTTCTTGATGGGAAAAAATACCGTTCAAGCGAAGCAATGGCTTGAAAAGTGTTATGGGGACTCCGCTCCATCAGAAACAACAATAAAACGTTGGTTTGCTGACTTCAAACGTGGTCGTAGAGACACCGATGATGCAGAACGCAGTGGACGTCCAAATGAGGCGGTAACACCAGAAAACATCAAAAAAATCCATAAAATCGTTTTGAATGATCGAAAAGTGAAGTTGCGTGAGTTAGCTGACATCGTAAAGATATCAAAAGAACGTGTTGGCTTTATATTGCATGAGCATTTGACTATGAGAAAGCTCTGTTCAAAGTGGGTGCCGCGTTTGCTCACTGTTTATCAAAAACAAGAACGTGTTGATGATTCTGAGCAGTGTTTGGCCATTGTTAGAGCGGCGCTGGAATGATTGCGTTGCTCTTGATGGAGATTACGTTGATGAATAAAGCTAATTTTGAACCAAAAAAACCGTGTTTTCTTTGTTAGGCCCGGGACTTTTCAGCCCATGTGTTATATATATGTATATATATATATATATATATATATATATATATATATATATATATATATATATATATATATATAATGTAATACTTGCTCACTTTTTTCTTTGTATTATTTTTAAAAAATCGTGAAAAATCGTTGCCCCCTCTTATCTCGAAAAGTACTGAGCAAAAAATTTTGAAAAAATTTAAAAAAAATTCTGAAATATTCTCTACGGGGTGTAGAGTGAATGAAAATTATCACGAGTGGAGTACCTTCAATAATTTATTTGGTATATAAAAAAATCAAAATTTCAAGGTCATCAGTTTTTAGTAAAGATTGGAAACAAATTTTGTTGAAAACTGATTACCTCTACAACAAATTTTTTTATTTTAAAAGCAGTTAACTTACGGAGCACTAATTGCGCAAGTTCAACTTGCACTTGACCGGTTATTTTTTAAACCTAGAATGGCATAGTGAATATCAAGGAGAATACTGACGTATTTAACATTTGGTAGTGAAAACGACGCTTGGCGCCGCGAATCCAACTTTTTTTTCCATCGTCATATCTTTTGGAAAACGGCATTAGAAAGCCGTAATCTTTTTTAAACGTTTTTTCCTTAAACTATTTCTTTCTAAATTGTTTTGCAAAAAAGATATGCAGCAAAAACCCTCTAAAATATTATTTTTTCGTCATCGCGGTTGCCATGGATCGTACGCGACGTTTGGCGATTTTCAAACAATTTATCTAGTAGGCTGCTGTCATACTTTAACTGACAGCTCTTGTTTGCACACCTATTTAATCCAGTAAAGTTAAACTAAGTAAATAGTGTGACAATAGCTTCTGGTTGAAATGGTTTCCCACGCAAGTAGATATGATTCTTATTTATGAAGAAGCAAGAAAAAATTCTCGGGAAGCAGTTAGTCTGTATCGAGAATGTTACACCAGGTATATCCCGGATCACACTATGTTTTGTCGATTAGAATTAAATTTGAGGAGCAACATGGATGCAGTTTCTCGGCAGAAAATTATTTCTAAACGAAAACCGGTTTTAAAACATAAAAAAGTCGCCGAAATTGTGCAATATTTTCAATTCAATTCAACGTATGGAGCGATTCAGAAATCTCTTAAAGCTAATAAATACCATGACAATAAAATGTGTAGTCTTCAGTTATTAATACAATTTGATTCGGAACGACGACTGAGTTTTGTAGCAGAAATGATGATTAAATATGACGAAGAACATTATTTTCTGAATCATATACCTATTATGGACAGATGAAAATCATTTTGTCACCAACGGCAAACCTAACAGAAATAATTATCATTACTGGGTTGACGAGAATCCATACAACGTTAATCAAGGCCATTTTCATATAAATATATGGTGTGGAATAATAGATACCTTAATTTCTTGGTTAATACTCTACCAGGTTTATTAGAAAATGTTCCCCTTATTTTAACAATGCATATGTGGTATCAACACTTCATACCACTGCTGCTGTTAGAGAGTATTCGAATGAACGGTTTCAACGAAGATGGATAGGGATTTGAAGCTTTGTTATTCAATGGGCACCTATGTCTCCAGACCTCACGCCGTTAGATTTGTCTTGTGGGAGACTCTTAAAGATATTGTATACAAAACTGCGACAAATGATATTGAGCACTTAAAGCCAAAAATATCAGATGCGTGAAATAGTATATCTGGAGAAATTATTTAAAGAGCCACTCATCAAGCGTTAATGAAAAGAATGAAAAAATGTATGATAGAAGAAGGAATACATCAATATTTCTTTTAATGTTTTTTTTTATTATTTTTTAAGTTTCAAACATTTAATTTTATAAATATGTAATAAGTTATGTAATGTGAAAAGTTATATAGTTTTTTCTGGTTTTAATAAAAATAACGTATTCTTGTTTTTTATTGTTCAAAGATATTTTATTAAAGGAAAAACCTCAACAGCATAGAAACTAATAACATTATAAATACTGCCAGATTAAAATATGATAGCCGCCTATTGGTTAAATTGTTTGAAAACCGCCAAACGTCGCATACGATCCATGGCAATTAGAAAAAAAAAGGTTTAAGGAAAAAATGTTGAAAAAAATTAGGGGTTTCCAATGCCCTTTTACAAAAGGTATGTCGATGGAAACAAAAGTTGCTTGGCGTCGCGGCGCCCAGCGTTTTTTTCACTACCAAATGTCAAATTCGTCAGTATACTCTTTGACATGTACTATATTAATCTACATTCAAAGAAAAATAAATATCCAGCAAATTTCCATAAATCGGGGCCGGGCATATAAAAATGATCACTCTGTATATACTTAGCTATATGTCCAAATTTAATTCAGCTAATGCTTATATCTATGATATTCCACTAAATATTGACTTTAAAGCCCAACTGGTACCTTTAATATTAATATTTTTATATATTATCTTTATTAATTAATTAATCCCTCGATGCACCAACTTCAAATTTAGGATCCTGTAGACTTTACGATTTACCGAAACTTAGATAATTGGCACTCGTATATATACTGACATATACTAGTTAACTGTTTTATCATCATCGCATTTTCATGTTATTCGATTTATTATTTTATTGCTGAATTAACTATTTTTTTAAACTTGTGCTAAGCTAAACTAGTGGTGTTTTCAGAAAAGGCAAAATGGATCAAATGCTTTCTCTCTGTAGAGAATGAA
Organism: Pachyrhynchus sulphureomaculatus; assembly: GCA_019049505.1. Lineage (NCBI taxonomy): Eukaryota > Metazoa > Arthropoda > Insecta > Coleoptera > Curculionidae > Pachyrhynchus > Pachyrhynchus sulphureomaculatus. The sequence continues at coordinate 140,459,204 of CM032447.1, forward strand.
TGCAGTATAATAGGGTAGGTAAGAAAAAATGACATTACTATTTGATATTAAATTTTTGTAATTTTAATGAGGTATCCACACAAGTTTTTGTGTATCTTTCTTCTAGTTTTTACCATTTATTTTATTTTTGCTAGTATTGCAAACTACTATTTAACTCCATAGTATACATTAAATGATTTATTGAAGTTTTGTGACCAAAATCTGTGCTAAAAATATAGGTTGTGTAATGCTTTTTATATTATACTTTGAGCTACTCGGGTATTTAATACCGAGTTTCAATTACCTTCAGGTTATAGCTGGTTACATCGAACCTCGACTGAATTTTATTTCGCAGAGATGTTACATTTTTTTCATGCTAGATTAAACGCCGTGACATTTTTTAGTGGTGAACAATCTACAAATTTATAGAAATCCGGAAAACTTTTATAAAACCTTTTATTATACAAACTGGAAAATGGAAACTGACCTAACGGTGGCGAATTAATCGTGCCTATGCCTTAAGGATATTCTAAAAAAATGTATGAATTATCTTATTTAGATTTATTTCGATACCACATTATCATTTTCTTTTCAATTTTAGAATGCGTTTATTGCTTATTTTTTATGCAGGGTTATTGATTATAAATGGGCAATACCTCTAACTCGCTTATTTGTACTTTTTAGAGAAATTTTTTACATATGCCATATATGTACATATATTATTTTTCAGTTTTATTGAATTTGTTAGTAAGATAATTCTGGAACGAAATGAGATGTCAACTTAAAATATAATGCACATGTAATACTTGACGTAGGAAAGAAACCTGTAGTTTTTGAACAATATTGCTTTAGGAGAAGTGGGTAAAAGAGGTAGAAGTTGAAAAATTTTGTATACTCTCAGCAGCATTACAATTTTTCTCTGTTTTTTTTTTTGTTGCGATAACAAATAAATTTTAAGTAAAATTACATATAAGAGATTAAAGGAGCGGTGGTTGGAGGTTGTTGTTTCAAATATATAATGTTATACATGTATTTCGGGGTCGAGGAATTTATTAAAATTATTTAGACTAAACTCTAGGTGGTAATGGTCGGGAAATGATGCTAATGGCCGGATATTGTTTGATATTAGTATACTTAAAAGAAGTGAATCAATCTGGTTTTGACCGGCGTTTTATTTTTCTCTCTGGAGGCAAAAAAAGAGCGATATCGCTTCAAAGGGAGGGGGTGAAAGGTGCTGGGGAGGCTAAATTCATTAGTATTACAAAATTTTTTTTATGGTTTTCGGTTATGACTATAAACAAGTTTTATATATAATTACTTACTCATATAGAGGTTAAAGAAGCCTAGGAAGAGGTTAGGAGGGTTGACTCGAATATACGGTGTTATGCACTCTTTTTAGGTCAGGGAATCTCTAAACTATTTTACTTTTTCATTATTTTCAATTTTAATAGAAATACTTGTTGTGGAAAAGTTTTTGTAGATATTCCTAAGGCCCTTTCTATCCACAATTTGTTTTATAATTAATATCTCACCGTAAAGTACCGATCATTTAAAATATAATATTATAATACTTGGATAAAGTTATTATTTAATGTGAAAATGTTCAATTCAGTATTTATTTTAAAACGGTATATTTTATAATATATATATATATATATATTATATATATATATATATATATATATATATATATATATAAATATATATATATATATATATATATATATATATATATATATATATATATATATATATATATACATGTATATGTAATATATAATATATATAGTATATACCGATTTTTTAAAGGAAAAATACCAACAGAAATCATTTTAAATTAACTTTAAGCATACTACGTAATTTTTCTTAATACATTTAAACGAGTTTTTCCGATAAAAGTGTATAAAAGTCCTTATTTTTCCTTATTATTATTACTCCAGATTCATCTACTTTGTATATAGAAAAATTTATCTTTTTCTGCTAAATTCTTCAAGTTCATGTTATATGTCCTCAAAATAGGACTATGAAAAAGTGTATTATTTCCACCTTTTCCAGTAATTACATTTAGCTAATTTTCTTTTTTAACTGTGATGTATTTAATTTATAATGATATCCTACGTTGATCCGAGAGAAATACAACAAAAGAGCAGGATCAATTGTTTATGTATATGACAATGTAGGTAGCAGCATATGTATGAATAAATCTTGTTATCCAAATTAATTAACAACTAGCATATAATTGAAACAAATTAAAATACTATTTTCATTGATATTTTATTTAATGACTAGTAATTGACTAATAATCAGAAAGTGTAGTAAAAAATCAAAATGATAAAATTTTAAACACTGAATATACGAAGCGCTGTAGCATAATAAAGTGCCGGACCGAAATGCAGAAAAAAAAAATCAAACATATTACTTTTCAATATGGTCACCTCCTCAGAATATTTTTCATCAAGATTACTCAAAATGGCTGCCTGCCGATCGTTACTGGAAAATATCTTTCCATCAAGGTCCTTCATCAAATTCGGAACTAAACAATAATCATAGGTATCGTGGTGAATGATCTAATTTAGTAGCGTATCACAGCCTTTGCAACAGCGGCTTTGTGAACAGGAGAAGTATAATGCAACAGAAAGTCTCACTAACGTAATTTCCCCCGACGTTTTTCGTTAAAACATTCTCTTACCCCACGTAAAAAAATTGCATAATAAGCCGCACTTTCTGTGGTATTTTGTTCTGTAAAATCTACCGTTAAAATTCCTTATTTTGAGGGTGAATTGTGACACTCTCGCCTTGCTTGAAGGTTCTTCTCTCTTATAACGCCACTCCATCAAATCACATTTAATCTCAAGATCATAGTAAAACATCATAATTTCGTCCCCGGTCACTAGGCGCTATAATATTTGCTGGGTTTTTGCCACTTTGCTGATTTTAAACAACAGACTGAAGTTTCAGGATCCATCTGGCAATTACCTTATTCCTATGAAGATTGCCTTGTACTAAAACTACTTTTTGAGAGCCATCAGTCTAGCTTATCGTTAAATGTCTACTCCTTAATGTTTCAACTCCAATACTGCAAATTATTTTAGAAGTCAGAACCTAAACTAGCTAGCCCCCATGCACATCTCGGTCTCTTGTACAAAACGAAACTGTTTTACTTAATTCTTAACCGGGTTGTGAGAGCGGAGCTTACTACCTTACTGGCCATCCAAACGTTCGTTAATCTCGCATGGTGTATGAATTTCTTTAAATAAGAATTTTATAACCCTATTGTAGATATTGTGAAAAATTTTAACACAAGACTTATTCAAGACTCCGCTCGAAACTGACTGCATAAAAAAAAGATATCAAGATATAACGCCATACGGAATGTTACTACATCTCATTTAGAAACAGGTTCGGCCAACTCAATAAGGAACATACCTTGTACGTACTGAAGAGACTAGGAGAAAAAATATCTAACAACCAACTTTTGCATATTTAACTTGTATATATTTAGTCTTTTAAGACTTTAACATTAAAAGCACTCAAGTTATTTTCAGGGTGACAGAACATTAACAATAACGGATTTTGTTTAACATAAACAAACAAACACACTTGGAGCCAAAATACCTGTGCGGTATTGGGCCGAATATGTTTCCAAATGAGGGCAGTTTAATAGAGAACGCTAAAATAGCAGTTAGATGTTTGAACTGTAAGACCAGATTTTTAAATCTACAGTCAGTCCAAAAAGTCTCCATATACCACCTGCTTTCTATACTATTTTTCTGTTATGTTTAACTAATTAAATTGAACTATGAGAAAACATGTTTAAATTAATATTTGAAACTTAACCATCGAGGATTAGTATTAAAAACAATTACGGAACATTTTATTTAGAAGTTACATCATTGTTATAAAAATGTAAACAAAATTAATGTTAAAAAAGTCTTCATACACTCAAGAACTGCAATGAAAAAAACACGTTATAATCAGCCTCATTTTATCAAGATATCTATTGCTCGCTAAACTGAAAACAAATGAATAATTTTCGGCCATACTTTATAATCTGTCACTTGTTGCTAGTAATTTTGCAGTGGGTTTTCAAAGTAGTATTAAAAATGAGAGAAATTGTGAAATTCCATTTCAAGTTCGAAAAATGATTATTGACGTGTGAAAAGATGGAAAATCGTACAGAAATATAGGAAAAATTGTTAAAAAATCGCATGCTACTGTTCAGTACATTGTAAACCAGTATAAATCAACGGGTTCCTATAAAATTCGACCATGCTCCGGTCGTCCCAAGAAACTGACTCCACGTGAAGAGGCCAGTATTGTTAGACAAATAATTATAGATCCCAAGAAAAGTGCACCAAAATTAAAAGAAGAATTACGGGAACCATTCTCAAAAAATGTTTGTTCATAAACAGTGAGAAATTCTTTACACAGGGCAGGCTATAAGGGGTGTGCAGCCAGGAAGAAGTCGTTAATTTCGGAAGCTAATCGCAAAAACCGGTTAGCTTTTGCTAGGGAATACGTTACTAAATCTTCAGAATTTTGGGAACCGGTAATCTTTAGTGACGAAACTAAAATTAAACTTTTTGGGTCTGATGGCCGAACTAAAGTTTGGAGAAAAAAAAATACTTCATTCGATATTAAAAACATTTGTTCCACGGTGAGACAAGGGGGTGGCAGGGTTCTGCTTTGGGGATGCATGTCCGCTGGAGGGGTTGGAAATTTACATTTTATTATTGGTACCATGGATCAGCATGTTTATCTGAACATTTTGAGAGAATTTAAGGGAAAGTGTCCAAAAGTTAACACTCGAAAAAAGATACATTTTCCAACAGGACAATGATCCGAAACATACCGCAAACTTGGTGCGAGAATGGATGATCCATAATGTGCGACAGTAGCTTCATACACTTCCGCAATCACCCGATGTTAACTCCATCGAGCATTTATGGGAGGAACTTAAACGGTGCGTTCGCAAACATAATGCTTCAAATAGAGAAGAATTAAAAAACAAAATATTGAACGAATGGGAGAACATGCCAGCAGAAGTTACTAGAAAGCTGGTTGCAAGCATGACAAAAAGGTTACAGGAGATTATCAAGACCTACGGCGGTCCCATTAAATATTAGTTCAAATGAAGTTGTTATTTTCAGTTAAACTGCATCAAACTATTATTGGTAATTGTTAAGTGTATGGAGACTTTTGTGACATTAATTTTGTTTACATTTTTATAACAATGATGTAACTCCTAAATAAGATGTTCCATAGTTGTTTTTAATACTAATCATCGTTGGTTAAGTTTCAAATATTAATTTAAACAGATTTTCTCATAGTTCCAATTAATTAGTTAAACATAGCAGAAAAACAGTATAGAAAGCAGGTGGTGTATGAAGACTTTTTGGACTGACTGTACGTATTATTTAAGATTGCTTTCTTTTTACGTTCATATATATATATATATATATATATATATATATATATATATATGTAAATATATATATATATATATATATATATATATATATATATATATATATATATATATATAATACTTAAAAATTTTCTTGAACCATCAATTTATATTTGTTTTCAATTCTTGGGCTTTGGGTTCGTTTTATGAATATTTGATATTTAAATGAAACTTAAATTGACGTTTCGCCCTTTGGTTTAGAGCATTTTCATTTTTTTCTTTATTTCTACAAATTATACAAAATATAAAAATATAAAAATAATTTACATTTAGGTATACTAGTACAATACAACTTATTTAACACACACAACCATAAACTATTTACATAAATTCTTAGTTCTATCTTTAAAAATTAAAATCACACATGAGACCTACCTTGAATCTCACATATTTTATTTACTACTGACAAGTCGTAGTGGGATTCTTATCGAATGTAGATTTTATTTTGTATTATTGATCCGTAATTTTTTTTTTTTTTTTTTTGAATATTAAGCAGGTAGTCTTTTTGTTAATATATTAAGGATGAGTATACACTTTAAAATATTACCTTATTAAATTTGTATAAATATCGCTAATTCCTTTTATATCACTTTTATCATTGACTGTAAATTTCTCATTTTTTTTAATTTCCATCATTTCTTTTATTGCAATATTGGAAAACTTGCAATAAAAGAAATAAAGTAACTTTTGCAATATATTGTTAAAAATATCCAGCATTTTATTTGAGAAAGTTTATTGTATACCATACACAACCATAGCGTAGTATATCACTTTCTATTTGCTTTAAAGATCGTATTTCCTCTGACCCTTCAACAAAGATCTGTTCCCAATTTGTTAGAAATTTCAAATATTGATAAAACTTTTTTCGGTAATTCTAGATTTTGGTTAGATCGAAAAAAGATTTAGACAGATGGCCATAAAATCGAGCACAGTGGAAATTTAATTATTCAAAGGGAGCAAATAATTGCTATTGGCAATCAATAGGGTGCCGGAGCTCAATGTATTGTATTTAGGCCGGTCCAAACTAACCCTTATGTCAAGGGTGTTAAGGAAGGTTGTTTTTCGTTAACTAGGGGGTGAAACTCATTGGCACCAAACGCATTTCATGCAGATCAAACATCTACTTGACTGCATTGCCATAAATAAATAATAATTTGAGCTATGTTGTCTATGTCTAATTAACAAGCTTGTGGATTAACGTGATTTTTATTTTCAAGTTAGATTTATACTTGTTATAATACTAATAGTAAAAAAGGGTTTTATTACCTTTTTCCACGGAAAGACACCATAATATTTGGTGTGACGCACTTACAAATAATTTCATATACATAGAAATTACTCACTATCTTAGGATTTTCAAGAACTAGGAGTTTTGTTTTAAATATTTATAGTAAAAAAATCGGTATTTGCTTAGTACTTCGCTCGCAAGCACGCGGTTCAGTCAGCAGCAACATTCAAGTTTTACGACCAAATCTTTCAAATAATATGTGGGTGAGGTGTTAACTCCAAAAAGTTGGAAAAGATATTTATTTATATTACAAACAATTAGATTAAAAATAGATGCATGGTCAATGTTTTATTGTTATAAGATAATATAATTTTTCTGATTTTATTTTACCAAATGATGGCTCATTTATAAATAACCGGTCAAGTGCAAGTTGAACTTGCGCAATTAGTGTTCCGTACGGTTGATTGCTTTTGAAATAAAAAATTTTGTTACATATATATAAAATGATCAGTGACTTCACAAAACACACCCCAAATGAGTTTTCAACAAAGTTTGTTTCCAATTTTTACTGAAATCTGATGACCTTGAAATTTTTTTTTTTTAAATACCAGAAAAATTATTGAAGGTAATGCTCGTGATAATTTTTGTTCAATCTACACCCCGTGGAGACTATTCTGGAATTTTTTCAAAATTTTTTGATAAGTACTTTTCGAGATAAGGCGCGGGACAGCGATTTTTCGCGATTTTTTAAAAATAATACAAAGAAAAAGTGTGCGCGCAAGTATTACATTATATATATACATTTTTTACTCGTGTTTTCACAAGCTTTTATTTGACACCACACTCGATGACCTAGTAAAAAATTTTTTTTTTCACTTCCGATTTCAACCCCCAAAACTAACCCCTTAAGTCAAAATTTAACTCTTAAAACTACATGGCTCTGATGAGGCCATCAATTTCTATATTATTACCAAATTTCAACTTTCTATGTCAAATAGTTTCGGAGAAAATCGGGTGTGACAGACAGACAGACAGACAGACACCGAAGTGACCTTATAAGTGTTCTGTACGGAACACTAAAAAGAGGATATAGGGGGGTAATAAGGGTATGCAATTTTTAACTTGGAGATCTTTTTGGAATTTTACTTCTTTAAATTTAGTTAGATGATAAAAAAAAATGCCGATGGATACTAATGTGGTTGACTTTATAAATTCAACTGTTTAATTTTAATTCAATTAAAATTTAAAATTCGATTAATATCAATTTGTAAAATTTGAATATAGTTAATAAACTTACTAATAATAATAAAAAACACTTGACTGTTGTTATAAATTTATTTTTTAAATAAACAGACAGAATTATTTTAAGAATGCAAAAATAAAATAATAAAATAATAAAATGATTAGCATAATCTTAGGTAATTAAGGATAGTTTTAAGCACTATATAACCAGGATTACTACCAAATATTTTTCTTTCCTATTTACTTCTGAAGAAGTCATTGTATGGTGAAACAATTGTCAAGTGACTTTAAATATATTGGAAATTAAAACATAGTGTTGTTTTTTATATAATTTTATTATGAATTTCCTACAAGTTTCGGCTAATACAATCAAAGATATTAAAAAATAAGTTAAATAAGTATGTGATCAACAATACAAAGATAAAGTATTTTTTTCATATTTTATTTATTTATGTCATGATTTAAAATGAAGAATACAATATACTAGATTAATATATAACATTTTATGAGGTTTTTGTATCTAATTCTAAATTTTAGCTATAAAAAATTATTATTTTTTTTAGAAAAACCGAACCCCAAAGAAATAAATTTTTTTAAGAAATATAAGTATTTATGCTCATAGATAATAGAGAGATTTTGCAACGCTTTTTTTGTGCCTTTGTTCTTATCGTTATCTTAAGCATGCGCAATTTTATGCGAAGGAACGTTAAGTTAGTATTCATCTTCGATAGACTTAGAGGATTTTTTTTTTCATTCTTTCCAGGGTTAAGCACACCGGTTATTAATATTAGATGAATCAACACAAGTTTCTAAATTAAAGCTGTGTCTAGCAGGTTTCTATCACTTCCTTCAATATTTACAAGGCAATGCGAATGTGCGATAAATAAAATTTCATTTGAAATTAGCACTACACACACTGTAATACCATCGTGACAAAGATTGCAAAATCCTAACATAATCTGAACACCAATTAACTGTTGTCAGTGTTATTTGCAATAAAAGATTATTTCAATTTGACTGTATTTTCTTAGTAGTTTGTATACCTAAGTAGTAATAAAGAGGTGAAAAGTACCACAAACTGTGAAAAGAAGTATAAAAAGAAGAATTATTTGATCTTAAATATGATATTAATATTATTGTTAATAAATTTAAATTAATTATATTAAATGCACAACATATCCTCCATTCTGTTTAACACATGTCCTATAAATTCATTTTTATCTTTCTGTGGCTGCCAAAATGATTCCTGGGCCTTGATCATTTACTTTGTCTAATATTTTCTCGCAGGAAATTCACTTTCCGGTTTCTTTCATATTTTAGTTTATCTTTTAAATAGCCTAATAAAAATGCGGCCAACACAGTTACAGCAACATGTTGTTGCGGAGCGCTGTCCTCCCAGATTATTTTCTTCTTATTATGAAGCACCAAAATTTCAATAATGTCCGTTATTGTATGTTGCTCCATTTAAATTTATATTAAAAAATATTGGTCTTATTACTCTATTGTTCAATATACTAAACCCGAATAGATTGTAGGCCAGAGTGTTTTAATTCTCGAAGATTTTCGTCCCCAGCCGAAAAGTAAACATTTCAGCTATTAAAAACTTTAGCTGTTAAGAACACAGACCCGTCCATTCAAGCAATTTTATTAGTCAGTTGCACATCTTGTTCTGCACCTTGCATTAGCTCCTAACAAAAGCTCAAACTCTTTGTTTTCTTTGGCTAAATGATGCACTGGCAAACCTTTATATGGGTAATTTTCTATAAATATGTTGTCCTGTAATATGTCTCGCCAAAATTTTCAACAGTTTGTTATAGAACCTTCTTTCTAAAATCAAGAAAATAGTGAAAATATAGATTTTCGTTTAGTTTTTCTAATAGTAAGGCACTTTGAAAGTTCCAAAAAATTTCTAATTCTTCAATTTCGTAGTTTTCTCCTCTTTGTGTAGTCCTTTTCCTTGTTTTAAACGTTGTTTCAATTATGATGTAGTTATATATTCTTGAAAATGTATTTCAGCTAGTTTTGCTTATTATGCTTTGCGTTCCATAAAGTTTTATATATTCTCGTGGTGCTAATTTTTTATTACAACCATTTTTAATAAACATTTCGTTTTTTATTCCCAAAAAAAAACACTTAGTTTTAATTTCCCACTATCAATATTTTTAACACAAATAAATATCATTAGCCAGCTAAAGTTTTTCTATTTCGCATTGTAATTGGTGTAGCTTCAGTTTTTTGTATGGATTGTTGTATATATTTAAGTTCTCATTGATCTGTTCAATCCATGTTTTAGTAAATTTTTCTTTGGAAAAAAGTTCCATTCAAACGTTTTAATAAAAACTGCGAAGAGAGTGAGTGCGAGCGACACGTGTGCGGAAAAAGAAATTCACGTTGGTCTTGAATCAATGTAAATTGTACTCGGTCGGAGACCCACTCCTGGGCAAATTATTCTAAAGGAATGAGGTTATTGATACAAAAGACTGCTTGAAAGGGGTTGTACGAGAAGTAACAAGCTGAACCTCATACGAATGTGAAGTATTAGCGCGACGTGTATTTCTAGCATGCACTGCTTTGGGAGGAACTAAGCGGACTACATCTATTGAATACATTCCATGAAAATACTTGTAGAACAGACTTATGTCGCCAACCGTTCTTCGATATTCTAATGAATCAAGGGTACTGGCCGGTTCCGGATTTTCAACCAGGCAAACAGTTCTCTTCTGAATAGAATCCAATAAATGCAGTGTATGTTTGGGAGCAGAGCCCCAAACACAACTACGTCGGGTTCAGCAACATTAACTTTTTAGAAAAAATGGCCGCCTGAGTTTTTGTAGGGTTAAATTCTACTTGGTTACTATGCCCAAGATAGAATTTCTTCCAGGTCTTGGTTAAGTTGAATGACCTCCTGCTGTCGGCGGATATTTGCATGAGTAGCCGTTGTTTGATAGTTCAAATGAATGAAGAGATAAGGGTACTGTCATCTGCAAAGCTGTAGATTGGATTCCTGGTCTTTTCCAGCAGATCGTTAATGTAAATGAGAAAGAGAGTAGGGGACAATATCGAGCTCTGCGGCACACGGGCGTTGATCGTGAAGGTGTTAGAAAGAAATTCGTCGACGGCCACTGGTAAAGAACGTTCTTTGAGGAAACATGAGAGCCATAAACAAAACTTTTCAGACATACCAGAAGAGCGTAGCTTAGCCAACAATTCATCGTGCCAAACACGGAAATATTAAGAGCAACTACTCGAGATCCTCTAAAGTGTTTAAATACGTTGTTCCAAACATGTGTTATATAAGTTAAAGGATTTCCTGTTGATCTATGTTTACGAAAGCCATATTGATGGTTGCTGATAATATTGAATCGTTCAAGATATTTTAGAAGACGCTGATTGATAGACTTTTCCGTGAGTTTCGATATTATTGAAAGCAGTATTAGTTCTCTCGCGCAGTTTTTGAGTACTATGGCAAGTATTCCGGAAGCTTTTTTGGTGTCTAGCTTCATTAAAATACGTTTTATGATACGCTGTCTGAAAAAAATATCGGGCATCCTTGATTGCACTTTGGGAATAGTAGGGGGTGTTTTTCCTTGGAGATCAACAGTAAAATGTGAAGCAAAGAGTTCAGTCAAAAAGTTCGCTTTCTTAACAGGTGCTGTTGCAATAGAATTATCTGGCCGCGTGAATGGTGGTATAAGGGGATTTGGTGAAATTTTAACTAACTGCCTTAGCGACTAACCAAAAGGTCCTGAAATTGTTAGGGCAAGTAATAGGTTTGTTTCTAATTCGTCGATTGTGTGCCTCCTTAGTTTCGTTGATAATTTCTTTGCATCTGTTCCGGGCACGAATAAAGATGTTACGAATTTTGACGTTAGGATTTTCACGCTATTGTCGGTAGGGAAGATGTATACAGCTTTTTTGCATTTTCGGTCAAACCAAGGCTTGCCGTTGGACGGGTATTTCTTCGAAAAAGGGATGTTAAGTGTCCATACCAACCAAAATGACATCGGAAACCTCCTTAGCGCTGTCAGATGGGTCGTCGTATCGAAAACAAACCTCCAACCAAGGGAAAACTCGAAAATGAGTTCCTCCCATTTAGCAGATTCGTAGTGTCAAATCTTGCGCGGTTTAGGCGCTTCTCTGTCACTGATTGGTAAGATACTCGATGTCGAAAGCAGTTAATGGTAGAAAGAACTTAACGGCGGATTTACGATGACAGTGTAAATCTCTGGATTGGTGGTTAAAAACAGATTAAGAAGACTGGCGAACTCTCCGTCTCGATCAGGGAGCTCGTAAATCAGCTGAGTTAAGCCCAACTGATTGAGAATGATTTAGCTTTACGACCTGTCGAGGGTGTCTGCAAGAGAAGCGAATAGTGTTCTAAAGTTAGTATCACTTGGTGGCCGATAGAGGCAGCAGATAAACCTTGTCGTTTGTTGAGTTGTTTTTTTTTAACCACATAACATCGAAGTTTCGGGACTCCAGAGCTTCTTCTCGTTGGCAAGAGAGGTCGCTTCTGACGCAAAGACAGATTCCAAAGTTATGCCTAAACCGAGAATAGAAGTCGTACCTATAATAGAGGAAGTTGCCTGTGCTGGTCTATGAACCTGGTTTCACAGAGAGCGAGTACATGAGGTTTATTTGATTGCAGGGGTTGGTGCACTGAATTTACGTTCGAGTGTAAACCTCATGTTGCAAAAATCTGTTTTAAAGTTGTGATCTCTGCATTGTGACCTCCCTGAATTAGCCCCCATCCGGAGATCCGAATGAGGGGCTATTTTACCTCCGGAATTTTTTGTATCCAGGTGCCTCATCGTGCTATTTGGTCCCATAGTCCGAGGATATCGGCACATCCACACAACGTTAAGCAACTTCACGCTGGGCATCCACCGTTTAATTTGTTCTTTTAGTAGCTTTCTACGACGCTCCCCCACGGGGATGTTTTGAACTTGGAGAACTTATTTTTTAAAAAACACACAAGTTCAAAAATACAACTTTAATCTTAAAACTAAACTTATTTGCTATATGAGTTATTTCAACTGTCTTTAACAGATACAATTTTAGAATTTATGATATTTGTGCTATCTAGTTTGTAATTGATATGGCTGGGAATTGCTGAGAAAACAGTCTAGTCATCTTCCTTTGTTGTCAGTATATAGGAGTTCCATGACTCTTCCATCCTTAATTTCAAAATTCGAGGTTCATCACTTGAATTTTGAGGGGTAGTCATCGGGTTGTTTTCTAATCTTGCCTTGGAATTTGGAATGTTTCTGAAAATCTTGTAGATTATATATTAAAGTGAGAATATTAGTAAAGATTGTTATACCATTGGTTAATTTGGAATAATATTAATTGGATTTATTAATTATTTGTTGGTTTCTTAAAACAGTTTTCACTATTTTCAGTTTGTTTGGGTTAATGTGATAAAAGACGCTGGTATTGAATATTTTTAATTCTTGGTTTTTATGTTTCGAAAATTCTTTTACTATACGTTTACTTATTGTGATCCGCACTGTGAATTTAGTTCGATAACATGTTCAGAGGGGTGTTTTTACTGTTTTGTTGCAGTTTAGGTAATTAAGACTTTTTGGTGTTATCACGGTCCATTTATTTCGTTTGATTTTTAAGTTTTAATATTTTTTTATTTAAATTATTATCGGACTACAATTTTATATTAGGTTAGAAAATTTTAATAATGGTACTTCATATAGGGAAAGTTCAGTGATCTTGGTCGAATTAACTTCATAGCAAATGAACGCTTTAGGGGTGACTTCTTTGCACCGTATGTTAATCGGAAAATAATTGTGTTCATTTATTGTTAGGAATTTTGGATTTGGTACTATCGAATATGGTGGATTATTTTTGGGAATTATTGTGTAATTGAAAATAATTATATATTTCTTTTTCTATTATAGGAACTTCGATCATAAGGGTAATGACTTTTTTTGTGATTTCTTCAAAGGGAATAAGTTTGCATTTTAATTTCGAAGGGTAGGCAATAGTTCAAGCTTTTAGCGACATTAATTTTATCAATTTTTCCTTTATTCAGTCAATAGTTGATTATAAATTTTGTTTCGAATATTTACTTGAAAACTATTTACCATATAGATAGAGAATAAGAAATTTTTGGGTTATGATAATTAATTTTATTTTTGTTTCGATTTCTTTTTAATATTTTGATTGTCCGATTATATCCTTCAATGTCTAATTTTATTACTGAACTTAATTTATTTATTAGTTATCTTTTGTCTTAATTTTATTAGGATAGGATTTATTTAAGTCGATATTTTATTTTTGTTGATTCTGTTTATTTATACGAACTGAAATTTTTTTTCTAATTTTTAGCTAGAAAAGTTGATTTTCAAAGGCATTTTTTGAATGTGTAGGATCAGTTTAGTGATTTATTGGGTTTCTTTGATTCTTTTTCGTTGGGGGTTTGTTTATATGCAGTTTGTTTGATTATAAGTTTCTTATTTTGATTTCTTCATTTGTTCAATTTATTTATTTTCTTTTCTTTGTTATTTTGGTTTTTAAGTTTTTGTCTAACTATGTATATAATTCAATTTAATTTTGTGACTATTGCATAATCGCTAAAGAATTCTTTTGGGGTGAATATGTCGTTTGGATCTTTCTTGCATTTGTGTGTTCATGCGTTAACTCAAGGGGTTGGTTATACTTCGTTGTACTATGGGGTTAGGTCATCTGAGTCTTTTTTATACCTTCGTAGTCTTTCTAGATGTTACTGTAATAACGTAGTGAATATTACTATATCGGAAGGATATACCTAGCATTTCGTTTGTAGTCTTCTTGATATTTTATCTATCATTCTTTGGAATCATAATGTCCATTCCTTGCAAAGAAGATAATTTCCTGAAATCTTCTTTTTCCCTTTTTATTTGTTGTAGGAATTCTTTTTGTTATAATTTTGTGGCCTCTGTAGTTTTCTTATTTCACATCCAATTTGGAGTTTGTTTCTGCTGTATGTTAGCGTCTACCCTGGTAGTAAGGCGGTTGTTGTTTTCGGAATTTTTATTTCATCGTTAGTTATTTCGTTCTCATTAGAATGTTGCATTTGCAAGGTTATTATATTTATGTTCGTCGTAGGTATTTTCTTTCTTTTTGGTTTTATAACATTTACTTTTTTAATTTATCTTTTGCCTTTGAGTTTTCAAGTGGATGGTTGATTTCTGTTGTATACTGAAAGGTTTTTAGCTAATTCTTTTATGGTGTCGGTGTTGAATTTTGTTCTGTTATTGTTTATTAATAAGTCCTCCTTTTTATCTACTAATTATTCCTTTTGATGTCCTCTAGGGTTTCATTTATTCCTCGACGGTTTAATTCCTTTTGAAATAATTTGTTCCTTTTTTATCTTCTATGATATTCAGCAATTTTGTACTACATCTTCTATGAAAAGTGGTTCAAAATAATTTTTATTTAATTGTGTTAAAAAATTCATCGGTTAAAAAAATATATGCAGTATGTTTTCTTTTATGCCATACTAATCTTTCTCGATATCTCACGAATTATTCATCATTGATTCGTTTTCGATGGCATTAATTATGCTATTGACAAAGCGTCTTTATTAACGTTCAATTCATTTTTGCAAAAGGCAATAATTAATTTCTTGAAGTCTTTAGTCTCGGTCTGCCTATTTTACTGTTGTTTGATTTCCTTTCCTCTATTTCCTGGATTAATTAATTATCATTGATTTATTTTGATGACCTTTATCTATACTTTTGGTAAAACATCCGTGTTAAACATTTAATTTGCATTTTTTTTTTGCGATTGATCTCGTAATCAAATTCTTTAGGTTTTAGGCATCATCCGATTAATTTTTGCTGGGTTTCTTTATTTTGAATAACTATATTAAAGATTGTTAATCAACATAAATAATAAATTTCTTTCTTAGGATGTAATTGATAACTTTCTTTTTCTTTCCGTTTTCTTTTAGAGGTGTTAGCTCTATAGTATTTATAAGTTTTCAAGGCTATGGTGCTGCATTTTATATACGAATATTTTTAGCGTAAATAATGATTTTTTTTTCTTTTTCCCCTTTTCCTTTCTTTTTTTTTAGAAATGTAATTGATGAATTTCTTTTTCTCTACAATATTTTCATTTAAAACATTTGTTGTTAACATAAATGGTTTCCTAAAATTAGTGTCTCGTGTGCTTTCATTTGACACCCCACTCAATTTTTTTCACTTCCGATTTCACCCCACAAAACTAACCCCTTAAGTCTAAATTTAACTTTCAAAACTATACGGCTCTGATGAGGCCATCAATTCCTATATTAGTGCCAAATTTCAACTTCCTATGTCAAATTTCAACTTCCTATGTCAAATAGTTTCGGAGAAAATCGGGTGTGCTATACAGAAAGGCAGACAGACAGATGAACGGACATAAGTGTAAAGAGAAAAATGAGTCCTGGTACATTCACTACACAAGCGTGGATGCCCAATTTTCTTTCACCATTCTTCTTTCTTTTGATTAATTGGTTTCCGGTTCTTGCATTGGTGATTTTTGAATGATTTCTTTCGTTCTTCCTTTCGTTCCTAGTTCCTGTCGAGTTTCAGCGAATCGTTTTGTCTCTGAAGTTTACCTGTCTAACTTTTTTGTTTGATTTTTGTTTTCGTATCAACGCTTTCTTTGAGTGTTGCAGTTTTTTTATAAGTCTCTTTGTTATGAAGATTACCTTATATTGATGCTGTCTATTTTCACAACGCATGTTCAGTTCTTGAAGATGACCTTAGAACGGTGTTATTTGTCTCCGATTGTCTTGTCTTCGGAGTTTACCTTAGATCATTGCTTTCTAACTTCTTCGACGTAATTTTGTCTCGATAATTTACTTTATATCGCTGCTTTCTAATTTTCTTGACTCGTATAGTTAAGTGATCAATCGATAAATCGAAACGTCGCAATAAATAGTGTTGTCTTAGATGGGTACTGTTTACACTAAAAGAGGTCGTTTACTCAAATCCGTACGACTGCACCAGTGATGTTTTGAATTTGGAGAACTTATTTTTTAAAAAACACATAAGTACAAAAACGCAACTTTAATCTTAAAACTAAGTTATTTCAATTGATGAATGCAATTTTAGAATTTATGATATTTGTCTTGTCTCGATTGTAATGGATATGGCTAGTGAGAAAACAGTCTGGTCATCTTCCTTTGTTGTGGGTATATATACTTATAATTACAATACTCCACCTATTAGATAAATAAATGTATTGTTTACTTTAAGTATACTTTTTTAGTGTTCCGTACGGAACACTTATAAGATCACTTCGGTGTCTGTCCGTCTGTCTGTCCGTCTGTCACACCCTATTTTCTCCGAAACTATTTGTCATAGAAAGTTGAAATTTGGTAATAATATAGGAATTGATGGCCTCGTCAGAGCCATGTAGTTTTGAAAGTTAAATTTTGACTTAAGGGGTTAGTTTTGGGGGGTGAAATCGGAAGTGAAAAAAAATTTTTTTACTAGGTAATCGAGTGTGGTGTCAAATGAAAGCTTGTGAAAACACGAGTAAAATATATATATATATATATATATATATATATATATATATATATATATATATATATATATATATATATATATATATATATATAAATCCTAAGTTTAACTGCTGGGAAACGCCCTTATAAGGAGAAGAGATGAGCAATCAAAGATCTAAAGGCTCTAGTATCTGCTTTTTATTTTTATTATCGAGCTTTCGCTGCCTAATGGTAGCTTCTTCTGGATTCTAAAAATGCAAACCAGGTACAGAAAATAAACTAAAACGTTCGTTTTTTAAAACGTGATTAAATAAATTGTACGACTGAATGTGAAATTACTTACAAAAATTTAGCAGTTAGTTCATCTCTGGTGAAGACAATGAAATTTGCATTTTTGTTGGCCAGGTGGTATGCATGATTACACAAAACATGATTAAAAGACACTTAGAGAGTTACACAAATATTGAAAATAAAACTTTGTCAATAAACATCAGTTAAAAACACTTTTAAAGACAGAAACACAACTGCAAGAAACCATGATGTTGAAACGATACTCCATTTTAAAATTTTTTGACGTCGAGTTTAGTAACTATTTAGTGATATTTGAGTCCGAGCCGGATATTGTTGGTAGTCTATGTCGTCATCAGGTCGACAAAAAAAAAAGGATTAAAGTTAGGAATGTGGTAAATTATTTTCGGTAGATGCGAATTTTAGATAAATTATTTATTATTAATGATATCTATTTTTTAGTTTTAATTTTATAAAAAAGGGGGGACTTAAATTTGATGAAATTGACGAGTTATTCATTATTAATTATATTAATTCTTTAATTTTATAATCAAGAGATTCATAGGCTAATTTAAAAATTTAAAAATTTGAAATCGAAAATTAATACTGGACGTTATTTATTATTAGTCATATTTAATTTTTTATTATGTAATTTTAACAAGAAAATATAGAAAACTGGTAATAAATAGCAAAAAATGACAGAGAGATCAGAAACGTCAACTTTACTAGAAAATAATTTTTTCATAGAGATCGTTCTTTTTTATTGGTTTGGTATAGTTTTGTGTTAGCAAATAGGTATACATGGAGCTCAATCCTTCTATGTCGTTTTTGTGGTTGAGATTATTTTTACAGGTTTTTATGTAACACATTTCCAAGAAACTTCTTCTGAAATAATTGGTCTCAACATCCAGAATGAAGCTGTTGTTATATTGTACTCTGTGATCTGTATTATTTACGTGTAAGCTCAAACTAGTTGCGTTAGGTTTGTGTTTACTATCACTTTTGTGTAACGCTAATCTCTTAGAGAGCTTTTGTGAAGTTTGTCCAACGTAGACCAAACCACATTGACAGGGAATGCCATAGATTATATTAGATCTTTGTAAAGTATCGGTTTTATCTTTTAAATTGGTATAAAAACAATTAAGTCTTTTTATGTTGTAGTTGGCAATTTTAATGTTTGTATTTTTAAAAAGAGAAGACAAGGACTGGGAAAGGCCTTCAATGTATTGTAACTTTCCTACCTTAATATCGACATTAGTGGTGACAGTTGGATTAATTGGAAGGAGGGGTCTTTGAAAATTCTTTTTGATTAGAGCTTTAGGATAGTAATTGTCCAACAAAATGTCTTCCAACAGTTTTACATTTTTTTCCCTAAATGAGGGGTGGCAAATCTTATCTATTCTGTTCTTTAGTCCTCTGATGATGTTCAGTTTCTGTTTCATAGGGTGATAAGAATGGAAGGGGATATATCTACCAGAAACTTGATTTTTTCCTATACCAGTCTAGTTTGACTGTATTATTTTCTGAGCGTACAACCCTAGTATCCAGAAACGGAACAGCACAGTCAGTCTCCTCCTCAACAGTAATTACTAACTTATGATTGAAAGAATTGTAAATGTTAAGGGTGTTCTGTACACTTCCGGCAGGTAAAGCGACTAACAAGTCATCAACATATTGAAACAGAAGGGGAAATTCAAATTCAACCCTTGAAATAACAAAATAAAGAAGTTTATTCATAACAATTTCGGCCAGGATTGGTGAAATCGCACTTCCCCATTGGGACGCCAATTTTTTGTCTGTAGAATTTATGAGTGATAGAAGTTTTGTCTTTATGTGATATTACATAGTTAGTAATTAGGTTTACAGCCCTTGCACCAATGTAGTCTTGTTTTTGTGGGGGGACAGAGTGAATTAATTCTTCTACCTCAGACAGTAGACTAAACATGTTAATATCTTTGTTAGATATAGGGAGACTGAACTTGGGACCAAGGGCTAGAAACCCTTTTACATTAGGTGGTATTTCTACATCAGAAATATTTTTTATCCACTTGTCTTTTCCTATATTAAATTCATGAAATTTCTTTTTTAAAAATTCTAATTTTTTAATGTTGTTTTTTTTAATTTTATTGAATAAAAATTTGTATTTATTATGTTGAATAAAAATAAAATTAGAGAAGGAAACAAAAATTTTCTTAAAAAACCATCCCGATTTACTGATCACTAGGTCTGATAAAGGCAATGTTACTGTTGCTATGTCAAAAGCTTCCTATCTTGAGAAATCACACTCCCTACTTCAAGATGAGAGTACTTATGAAATAATACATCACGATCCCACATCAAGAATAGAAATTAAATGCAATAAATTAATTAAATCATTAAAAGATAGTAAGTTTTTAGATGAAGCAACTGCTCGCACATTGACAACTTATAATGGGATTTGTCCCAAATATTATGGTCTACCAAAAATACATAAACCAGATATACCTCTAAGACCAATAGTTTCCTGTGTAGGAGCATCTACACAACCACTTGCCAAATATATAGCCTCTATTTTAGAAACAGCTTTTTCAACTTTTAATAAATTCAGAATTAAAAATACCTTCGAATTTGCAGAGAAGGTTAATGGCTTTATTTTGCCAGAGGGTTTGTACTTGCTTCGTTCGATGTAGTTTCACTATTTACTAACATTTCTCTAGACCTTATTATATCAATATTAAATGAACATTTCACATCAATAGAAGAAATATGTAATATTCCTAAAGAACAGTTCCTACTAATCATTACTTTTTTATATGAAAATACATTTTTCTCCTTCAATAGTACATTCTACAGACAAAAAATTGGCGTCCCAATGGGAAGTGCGATTTCACCAATCCTGGCCGAAATTGTTATGAATAAACTTCTTTATTTTGTTATTTCAAGGGTTGAATTTGAATTTCCCCTTCTGTTTCAATATGTTGATGACTTGTTAGTCGCTTTACCTGCCGGAAGTGTACAGAACACCCTTAACATTTACAATTCTTTCAATCATAAGTTAGTATTTACTGTTGAGGAGGAGACTGACTGTGCTGTTCCGTTTCTGGATACTAGGGTTGTACGCTCAGAAAATAATACAGTCAAACTGGACTGGTATAGGAAAAAATCAAGTTCTGGTAGATATATCCCCTTCCATTCTTATCACCCTATGAAACAGAAACTGAACATCATCAGAGGACTAAAGAACAGAATAGATAAGATTTGCCACCCTCATTTAGGGAAAAAAATGTAAAACTGTTGGAAGACATTTTGTTGGACAATTACTATCCTAAAGCTCTAATCAAAAAGAATTTTCAAAGATCCCTCCTTCCAATTAATCCAACTGTCACCACTAATGTCGATATTAAGGTAGGAAAGTTACAATACATTGAAGGCCTTTCCCAGTCCTTGTCTTCTCTTTTTAAAAATACAAACATTAAAATTGCCAACTACAACATAAAAAGACTTAATTGTTTTTATACCAATTTAAAAGATAAAACCGATACTTTACAAAGATCTAATATAATCTATGGCATTCCCTGTCAATGTGGTTTGGTCTACGTTGGACAAACTTCACAAAAAGCTCTCTAAGAGATTAGCGTTACACAAAAGTGATAGTAAACACAAACCTAACGCAACTAGTTTGAGCTTACACGTAAATAATACAGATCACAGAGTACAATATAACAACAGCTTCATTCTGGATGTTGAGACCAATTATTTCAGAAGAAGTTTCTTGGAAATGTGTTACATAAAAACCTGTAAAAATAATCTCAACCACAAAAAAGACATAGAAGGATTGAGCTCCATGTATACCTATTTGCTAACACAAAACTATACCAAACCAATAAAAAAGAACGATCTCTATGAAAAAATTATTTTCTAGTAAAGTTGACGTTTCTGATCTCTTTGTCATTTTTTGCTATTTATTACCAGTTTTCTATATTTTCTTGTTAAAATTACATAATAAAAAATTAAATATGACTAATAATAAATAACGTCCAGTATTAATTTTCGATTTCAAATTTTTAAATTTTTAAATTAGCCTATGAATCTCTTGATTATAAAATTAAAGAATTAATATAATTAATAATGAATAACTCGTCAATTTCATCAAATTTAAGTCCCCCCTTTTTTATAAAATTAAAACTAAAAAATAGATATCATTAATAATAAATAATTTATCTAAAATTCGCATCTACCGAAAATAATTTACCACATTCCTAACTTTAATCCTTTTTTTTTTGTCGACCTGATGACGACATAAACTACCAACAATATCCGGCTCGGACTCAAATATCACTAAATAGTTACTAAACTCGACGTCAAAAAATTTTAAAATGGAGTACCGTTTCAACATCATGGTTTCTTGCAGTTGTGTTTCTGTCTTTAAAAGTGTTTTTAACTGATGTTTATTGACAAAGTTTTATTTTCAATATTTGTGTAACTCTCTAAGTGTCTTTTAATCATGTTTTGTGTAATCATGCATACCACCTGGCCAACAAAAATGCAAATTTCATTGTCTTCACCAGAGATGAACTAACTGCTAAATTTTTGTAAGTAATTTCACATTCAGTCGTACAATTTATTTAATCACGTTTTAAAAAACGAACGTTTTAGTTTATTTTCTGTACCTGGTTTGCATTTTTAGAATCCAGAAGAAGCTACCATTAGGCAGCGAAAGCTCGATAATAAAAATAAAAAGCAGATACTAGAGCCTTTAGATCTTTGATTGCTCATCTCTTCTCCTTATAAGGGCGTTTCCCAGCAGTTAAACTTAGGATTGTTTGTTGCCAGTGCCCTGTTACTGTCCTTCCTCTTTCTTATATATATATATATATATATATATATATATATATATATATATATATATATATAAATATAATATAATACTTGCGCGCACTTTTCTTTGTATTATTTTTAAAAAATCGCGAAAAATCGCTGTCCACCATCTCGAAAAGTACTTATCAAAAAATTTTGAAAAAATTCTGGAATATTCTCCACGGGTGTAGATTGAACGAAAATTATCACGAGTGCATTACCTTTAATAATTTATCTGGTATATAAAAAAAACAAAAATTTCAAGGTCATCAGATTTCAGTAAAGATTGGAAACAAACTATGTTGAAAACTCATTTGGGGTGTGTTTTGTGAAGTCACTGATCATTTTATACTTCTGTAACAAAATTTTTTATTCGAAAAGCAATCAACGTACGGAACACTAATTGCGCAAGTTCAACTTGCACTTGACGGTTTTTTATTTATTATAAAAAGGAGAAGATACCAAACAACCTGTAATATACACAAAAGGCAACATATTCCTTTGAAATAAAAACTTTACCATCAAATGCTGACAAGTTAAGGTAAGAAATGAGCAATTTTTGAATCCCTGGTTAAAATAGTATTCATATGGAATAAAGATAGTGGAAAAGGCAAAACAAGAACATAATTCTATTTATTCACTTAACAGATGGTTAACTGAGTAAATGTGAAAAAATGTTATTATGGATATGTTTTTTAGGTCATCAAGCAGCTTTGGATACTCAAAAAATAAGTATTATAAAGAAAATTGAATATATTTTAGTGAATTGACAGACATATGTCTATTAATTTCCCCCGTGGGGGAGCGGGATAGAATATCTCCTCCGGTATGTTCTGCCTATCGTAGAAGGCGACTTAAAGAACAACCTAGATGATAGATGCCCAGATCCCACCAACATCGTCCGCTGTGATACCATCGCATCGGCTTAGGCTGCGTGAAGTTGCTTAACGTTTCGTGGCTGTGCCGACGTCCCGGACTGTGGGACCAAATAGCATGATAAGGCACCTGGATACAAAAAATTCCGGAGGTAAAATAGCCCACCGTTCGGATCTCCGAGTGGGGGCTGGTTCAGGGTCGTCAAAATGCAGAGATCATAATTTTAAAATAGCTTTTTGCAACATACGCGGTTTAAACTTGAATATAAATTCAGTGCACCAACACCTGCAATCAAATAAACCTCATGTACTCGCTCTCTGTGAAATCAAAGTCAGTTCATCGACCAGCAAAGTCAAATCTTTATCCTGGGTACGACTTCTATTCCCGATTTAGGCGTAACTTTGGAATCTGTCTTTTTGTCAGAAGCGACCTTTCCTGCCAATGAGAAGAGGCTCTGGAGCCCCCAAACTTTGATGTTATGTGGTTAAAAATAACGGCTTAACAAACGAGATCTTCTTCCTCTATCGACCACCAAGTGATACTAACTTTAGAACACTTTTCGCTTCTCTTGCAGGCACCATCGATCATTTATAAATTAACTATCCAAATGTCGAAATTGCCATCCTGGGCGACTTTAATGTCCACTGCATCAACTGGCTTAAATGTTCAAATGCTACCGACGAACGAGGTCGTAAAGCTAAATCATTCTCAATCTGGCTGTGACTCAGCTTGTTGACGAACCATCACGGACCTCTGATCGAGACGGGGAGTTCGCCAGTCTTCTTGAACTGTTTTTAACCACCAATCCGAGGTTTACACGGTCACCGCCGTTAGGTTCTTCCGACCATAAACAGCTTTCGTCATCGAGTATCCTACCAATCAGTGACAGAGAGGAGCCTAAACCACGCAAGATTTGGCACTACAAATCTGCTAAATGGAAAGATCTTATGGAATATTTTCGAACTTCCCCTTGGTTAGACGTTTGCTTTTAATCCGCCAGTCCATCTGACTGCGCCAGGGAGGTTTCCGATGATATTTTGGTTGGTGTGGAAGCTTACATCCTTTTTTCGAAGAAATGCTCTTTCAACTGCAAGCCTTGGTTTGACCGAAAATGCAAAGAAGCTGTTGCTTCTAAACATCTTGCCTACCGACAATGGCGTGAAAATTCACACTTTAAATCGTAACACCTTTGTTCGTGCCCGGAATAGAGCAAAGAAATTATCGACGAAATCAAGGAGGCATACAATCAACGAATTAAAAACAAACTTCTCGCTTGTCCCAACAATTCCAGATTATTTTGGTTAGTCACTAAGGGAGTTAGTCAAAATTTCATCAAATCCATCGTACCACCACTCACACGGCCAGATAATTCTATTGCAACAACACCTGTTGGGAAAGCGAACTTATTGGCTGAACTCTTTGCTTCACATTCTACTGTCGATTTCCAAAGAAAAACACCACCTTCTATTCCCATAATGCAGTCAAGGATGCCGGATACTGTGTTCAGACAGCAGCAAAAAGGGCAAGAAGACCTTGCCAGATAACTACCGACCAGTCGCACTGCTTTCAATAATATCGAAAGTCATGGAAAAGGCTATCAATCAGCATTTTCTAAAATATCTTGAAGGATTCAACATTATTAGCCATCACCGTTCGTTTCATAAACATAGATCTTCTGACCTATGTAACACATGTTTGTAACAACGCAATTGAACACTTTGGAGAATCTCGAGCGGTTGCTCTTGACATATCCAAGGCATTCTACCGTGTTTGGCACGATGGACTGTTGGCTAAGCTACGCTCTTATGGTATGTCTGAAAAGTTCTGTTTGTGGGGTTTCTTTCTAACACCTTCACCTTGACATACCATCTCCTACTCTCTTTCTCATTTACATTAACGATCTGCTGGAAAAGATCGGGAATCCAATCTACAGCTTTGCAGATGACAGTACATTCACTTTGAACGCTCGAACATCGGCTACTCAAACGAATATCCGCAGACAGCAGGAAATCATTCGACTTAACAAAGACCTAGAAGAAATTCTGTCTTGGGGTGACGGTAACCAAGTGGAATTTAACGCTACAAAAACCCAGGCGCAGTTTTTTCTAAAAAAGTTAACGTTGCTGAACCCGACATAGTTATGTCCGGGCAGTCCATTCCTCTAACATCGTCACTTAATTTGTTGGGCGTTAATTTGGGAGCAAATATGTCCTGGCAGGAGCATGTTGCAGGCATAGCAAGGAGAGCTTCTCAAAAGTTGGGAATATTATTTCGAACCAGAAAGCTTTACACTCCACAACAACTGTTAATCCTTTACAAAGCTCAAATTCGACCAACTATGGAATACTGCTCCCATGTTTGGGGCTCCGCTCCCAAACATACACTGCATTTGTTGGATTCTATTCAGAGAAGAGCTGATCGTCTGATTGGAGACCCAGAACAGACCGGCGGCCTTGATTCGCTGGAACATCGAAAAACGGTTGACGACTTGAGCCTGTTTTACAAGTACTTTCACGGAAAATGTTCGAAGGATGTAGCCCACTCAATTCCTCCCAGAGCGGTGTATGTTAGAAATACACGTCGCTAATACATCCGTAGGAGGTTCAGCTTGTTACTTCTCGTACAACACATTTCTAGCAGTCTTTTATATGGAGAACATCATCCCTTTGGAATAATTTGCTCAGGACAGTGTTTCCCACCGAGTACAATTTACAGCGATTCAAGAACAATGTGAATCGCTCTTTCCGTACACATATCGCTCCCGTAGCGCTTTAGGGACTTCCCTGCAGCACGTATGCTAGACCCATAAAAAGAAAACGAAAATAGTTGTAAGCTTTATATTAACCTAAATATCGAATCGAATAAAATATTTGTTTAGCTGTAAACTGAAATAAAGATTTAAAATCTGTAGTGGCATATATTAAACCGTTTTTATATAAAATGACCTACTGAGGTTTATATGCGTTATAATATATATTGCAATATATTTTCGAATAAATATGTCTCCTCGTCTCATATTTTCAGTAAAGATCTTCATAAATCTAAGCTGCAGCGTTCCAGTTACGACTACCATTGTACTGCATCCATGGTGGTATCATAGAGATATTAGAATAGAGGAGGTAAGTTCTCTCGAGAAGCGTGGCGCTCATAGAAAGAGAAATAAGTAATATTAGTTATTCTGTCTTTCTTACTTGGCGCACGCTCACAACACTAAGTTAGAGTGCGTACCCGTGCTGTGGCTCTCATGTTTCCTTTCGCTTTCGCTTACAGCAGGCTGTTTACTTTACCTCCTCTATTCTAATAACTCTATGAGTAGTACGCGCATGAAACATTCTTTAGAACTGGAGCTGGCCTGAGCTCTAATTGGCTTTGGTACCAGCCCCCTCAAAGGATAAATATCGAATGATCGATCTATGTCTCTCATTTAAAGTTCTATTTGTATCGTTTATAATGTTTGTACACTATTTTAATTCTATTTGTGTTTCTTTATTTTATTGTTAAATAGCAATCGCTTCGTATACGTGTCGACATGTCTTGTTCCTTTATGTAAACTCGTACATATTTTAGATTATTTTATTAATCTGCACAAAACTATAAAAATTGTTATTTTTCCTAGCAACTATCACATTGAGGCTCCAATTATTGTATATCGCTAAAAAAAACTGTTACCAAGAGTCCAGCATAATTTTTTGGTGAGATATCAATTAATTTTCTTTAGTATACTCATATTTTTTCGTCTGATGGCACTACCCATAATTATTTTAAATTTAGTTTTGCAGCTTTCAAATAACAACAGCATGGCGTTAATTAATTTGTTCATTCGATCTCGCAACGTCCTATCTTTATAACTTTCTTTCCCTTATCCAATTCCTGCGGCGTTACCCCTATACTTCTAATGACCTGAAGAGAGTAAAACAGTACATATTTTATTAAATATTTTATGGAATCTTGAATTTACTTTTGAGACTAATTCGAGGAATTTAAAAACGGATAATTTTATAAATTTAAATTTTGCAGGTGGATATTAGATTACTTACATTAATTTGATTCGATATGGAAAATTTCAAAATTTCTCTTTTAATTTTACTACATGTAATGTGCACAAGCTTACAATTTAGTGTTTCCTTTTAAGTGTTTCGGAAAACGAAATATGTAGATAATAGACATGCTTCTGCTCCACCTACTAGAGATTAATCAAAATTGATATTCTGAAATGGGTGTGATATTATAGAAATTGTAAAATTTCCAACGTTATAGTTTTAAATCTCTCAACAAAATATGATGAATTTTTAACAAATGAATTAATTTTCACTTTAAAAGAGTTTAAGAGCTCTACAAGATACTTTCCTATTTTGTATGTTAGAGAATTTATTGCACTGAGGATTGGTTTTATAAATTTTAAAATACCTATAAAACCAAGGAATCTGCGACTTATGCAACTTGAACAATTTTTTTATAGAAATTAAACTAAAGGCGTTTATTAAGTTTGTAATTCATCTCTCAATTTTACTGGTTGGGTTGGTTTGAATAATTTTATAGGTATTGTCACTTAGTTCATTGATCTACTTTATTTGTTTTTATCCATTACTACTGCTGCGTTAAGTTCTGTGAACGACATTTTCTCATGTACTTTAAGGCTTGACCTTGGTGATTTGGGGTACTTCATATTTTTATATGAATGCTTCTAATACACTCTTCAACACTTATTTTCTCGACTGGAATACTCTTCGGTGAAATGGCGAAATTCTGGCTTTTAGATAATACGAAATTTTGAGCTTCAGTTCCGGTTGTAAATAAGTTGACTACTGTGTTTTGTCGCAGATCGACAGGGTTTCTTTTCCTTAGAAAAGTTTCAAACTTTTTTTGTGGCTTCCGAGAGATTAGTTGTTAAATTTTCTCTGCTCGTATATTAGTTATTTATAAGGTTTAAAAAGCATTGCTTTTTAGAATGAAAGACAATTTTAAGTGTAGTTCTAGTAGTGGTATCTAATATTTGAATTATTATTTCGTTAATTAAAACTTTTCTTGCGCGTTGTAGAGAAGGTTAGTGCTTCTTGATTAATGTGACTATTTTTAGTGATACTGGTACATCTTCGGCTCAGGTTAACTGGCAGGGCACGTTCTCAATGCTGCAAAAATCGCAAAAAATGTTGCCAGCCTTTCTAATTTCCTTCCCAATCTCAACAATAGAGATTCGGAGTATAATCTGCGTCACAGGCAAAAAACGATCGATTAGTTTAGTACTCTTCTATAACTTTACAAAAATGGTTTACAAAAGAAAGGGGTCTGTAGCTATTTCAAAGATATCTTGATATGGTACTTTATGGATTGGAACAATAGTGGATTGACGGCATGAGAAGGGAATGTTCAGATAAATATAATTACAGCATATGAAGAAAAAGGTGAAAAGTAATTTCGGGGCGTATGCCGTCGGTGCAATATTGATGGGGGAAGTGAGAGGTTTAGAATGAGCGGAGGTAAGGGAGGATTTTTCAAGGTAATTCAGGTTAGTTCAGGCGTTCTTCCTCGTTATCAATGTCCCTTATTTCCCGTACATCTAAGGTAGATAAAGGACGTTGATACAGAGGGAGAAAGCTGGGTGGGCTGGCTAAAAGAAAGGATTGATTAGAGCGTCAGGGAAGGGGGCACAAGGAAGACCGTATTAAGTGAAAATGATATCATAGAGGGTTCGTATCTTCGATATTGGTTTCCATTACAGTTGATGCAACACATGTTGCATGTAAAGTTTATCGTTGTGATTTGGATAGCCACATTAGATTAGCGTCTAATAGCTGGGAGGCGGAATCTTCGGAACGAGAAACATCTTATGTAAAAAGAAATGATTAGAAACTATCATCTGGTTTTAAAACTATTAGGTAATTTTCCTGCTAACTTAATACGTGTAGTAATTTTTCTTCGTGTTACCTTAAATAAAATCTTTAGATGGGTTTTTTGGGTCACTTTATATATTGAAAGATTTCGTGTAAAATAATTATTCACGATGAAGAATCCCACGTCTCTTCGTCTGCGCCCGAGCTCCATTCCTCGGCTTCCTCTGTAAATTTCTCCGGAACTTCCGTCGTTAATATTGGGTTCAGCAGAAACAAGCATTTATATTGCTTTTTTACTAAACCACATAGATCTTTTTTGGGTTTTGGCTAGATATTAAGAGATCTGAGCTGAACAATAATCTGTTGAGGATATCTAAAATAGAAAAAAAAGCGGCTACATCCGGATTGGCAAAAAATTTCCTACTTGTATTGCCATCATTGGTATTATCAAATCCAGCTTTTGGCACATCTATGATTAAGCTCTTTTACTCTATATATTTTGCCTGTATTTCTGCCTTTTTTTGCTTGACAATTTCTTTGTTACTGTTTAATCTTAGCTGCCACTTTTGCACAGGAAGCTCGTATGACAAATACAGAATACTTTCGAATAAATGGATCCTACCGTGCAATATAGATAGGCGAAACTGAAATGTATCTGTGTCGAGGTTATTTTTTACATTGATTTCATTAAACTGCTTTGAACTAGCACTACAAATGTAGTATCTCATTGTAGAAGTAGCAGCATTACACATTTTTGCATTGATCATAATTAACGTCATTTTATGTTTCATGGAAAAAGAAATGTCTCCTTCTACGAATTCGCTGTTTACCAAGCCGTTTACTGCATTTTCTGTGTAAGTAATTTCAGAATTTATAATATCCTCTGTTTCTTTAACAAATCTAATCCTCATTGGGCGACAGTATCGTGGCGAAGAGGGAGTTAGATTCTGTCAAATAATGCTTGTCTCACAAATCAATTCTAGTTGATCAAAGCCACTGTGAAAAATGTTGCTGTCAATTGCATCTTCTTCTTGCATTTTTTGCTTAAATTGTGCTTGTTGTCATCCGTCACCTCCTCATTTCGAAATGAATATCAATGATTGACTCTTTCAAATCTAATTCTTTTAGTACATCCTCCAAATATGTGGTCAAGCGTTTAGCTGTGTGATCCAATAAATGTTGTAAGTTAATTTCAGCACATGTTTCAGTTACCTGATAAGCCTTTTTCGCCGTCCTTTTTCCTTGCTGTAATATGGTGTAACTCGGATAATACTTCTTGTTACTATTCCTTCTTATTTCTTACTGTCTCCTTGAAAGGTCAGCTTCTACAAATATTGAGAGGGCGGCTATTAAATTTAGTTGTGACTGTTTTTCATGCTGCCTTGATATTTTGTATGCTTTCTGGTATGCTTGGGCTGTTTGGAGACAGTTAGTTATGTCTTTTAGAATACTGGATGCAATTCTCTCTCTAGGACTTTGAAGGGGTGCTTGAGCAGCACACATTATTACTGCACTGCACTGCGTACTTCCTCTGTTTTTGTACGTTTACTCCTCTCACTTGATTCTTCCAATGACTGTTGGTCGATCAGAAGAACGGCGTTTTACCCTAGGTATTTCCAATATTCCTTGTAACCATTCGGCATTCTTTTTGCGCTTCTGTCCACTTTTTCTTGAATTGTGACTTCAAATAGGAGAATTTATGCTTTACTTGCTTCCTTTGCTCTTCACAATATTCATCTTGCGATGAAATATAACTCTCAAGATATAACAATTTTTCTTTAAAAGGTGTCAAGTTTTGTTCCTGCATTTGGTCAAAAAGTAATCTACTCGTTACTACTCAAGCAACTGAAGTACCCTCGGATCCTAGAAGAAAAAATAACTTCTTAAATTAAATAAATACAAAATATTTCACGGGAAATCACGGCTAATATTTTATTCTTTTTTTCTGTTAAAACCAATAAAATCACTGGGACGCAGCCTGAAGTATAACAAATACCTTTTTAAATACCGAAAAACGAGTTTTCCTACAATTTCGAATAACATTTTCTGTCTTCAAAACATTACTAATTATTTTTTAAAAAATTCATAGAAGTGGTCAATACGTATACACTCTTACCTGTAATACTGAAATCAGATTTATGGTACTTTTTTCAGTCGTGGAATCATACAATATAGAAAAAATAGAAGTAAAACAAACTTTTTAGTTTCATCTTTGATCTATTTAGACAAAAGAGGATTTTTTTTGGGTCTATCACACCTGCTACAGGGAAGTCCCTAAAGCGCTTCAGAAGCAGCATGTGTGCGGAAAAAGCGATTCACGTTGTTCTTAATCCCAATTGACAACAAGATTTTGCAAATACTTCTAAGTGGTTCAAAAATTGATATTAATCAGGAAGGAAACAACATACAAAGCCTAATGCACTTTTTATCTCGAAATGGTCACCTGGTGTTCTGTAGTGTTAGAATAACATCCTTATTATTGGCAGCAGAATATGATTACCTAACGACTTTAAAATTACTTGGACAAAATGGCACCGATCTTAATTCCTTAATATTTATTAAACAAAGAGTTTGCTATGAATTGTATAGATATTGATGGAAAGCACACCTTAATTAAATCCGCTAATTTTTGCGGTTTAAAATGCATTAAAATACTAACGAAATGTGTTCACAACAGATTGCGTGTATTGAATTTGACACGGAAAATACTAAAATACCTAATTCCAATTATTCAAATATATTAGAAAATTATGTTGATATGCCGGATAAAAACAACAAAATAGCTTTAATAATTTCCTCAAATTTTGGCCACTTAGATATCTTAGTGCATTTATTAAGTGTAAAAGCTGAAGTGAAGTATTCAAGATAAATATGGCAAAACTATATTATTTTGGGCAGCAGGAAACGGGCATATAGATTATCTATTAAAAGTAAAAGTAACAGTGGATATTCAAGATGGAAGAACTGCTTTATTTTGGGCAGCTGTAAATAGTTATGCAGATGTAGTGGCGCATTTATTAAAAGCAAAAGGAAAAATTGATTTTCACCACAAAGATGGAATAACTGTTTTATCTTGGGCAGCAGTGTACGGTCATGCAGCTGCTATTAAGAGCAAACGCTTTAGTCCGTATTCAAAATAAAGATGGAAAAACTGCTTTATCTTGGAGGCATGTTGTAGAACGATTATAAAAGCTAAAATTAATATCCAAGGAAGAACTGCATTATTTTGTGCAGAAGGAAAAGGTCTTGCAGATATTACAAAACGATTATTACTGCAAAAGCTGATGTCAATATTCAAGATAATAAAGGAAAAACTGCTTTATCTTTGGCAACAGGGAATGGGCATGCAACTGTAGCAGAATATTTTTAAGGGAAAATGCTAACATCAATATTAAAGACGACGATGGGAAATCTACCTTGTCTTGGGTGACAAGTTACGTAGATGTCGTGGAGCTATTACTGAAGGCAATAGTTAAAGTCAATATTTAAGATAATGGATGGAAAATCCACCTTATTTTAGGCAACAGGAAAGGGCCACACA
Organism: Pachyrhynchus sulphureomaculatus; assembly: GCA_019049505.1. Classification (NCBI taxonomy): domain Eukaryota; kingdom Metazoa; phylum Arthropoda; class Insecta; order Coleoptera; family Curculionidae; genus Pachyrhynchus; species Pachyrhynchus sulphureomaculatus. The sequence continues at coordinate 140,491,985 of CM032447.1, forward strand.
GATGTTGCAGAACGTTTATTAAAACCAAGAGCTGAAGTTGACATTCAAGACAAGGATGGAATAACCGCATTATGCAGCAAGGAATGAGCACCCAGACGCCGTGGAACGTTTATTAAGAGTACATGCTAATACTGACCTACAAACTAGAGACAAAAGTATAGTATTAATATGGGCAGCAAGATTAAACCCTACTGTTGTTAAAGCATAATATTCAGGATGTTAAAGGAAGAACACCTTTAATAGGGGCAGGTATAAAGGATATGATAAAACAGTTGAAGCTTTGTTAGAAACAAATGCCAGAGTCGATCATCAAGAAAAGTTGAGCCTTTCACTTGACTTCGAGAAAAGGTCATTTAAAATATGTGCAACGATTTATTGAAGCTGGTGTAAATATTGACTAAATTAATAACTGTTGTTTATTTAATGTGTGTGGGTTTTCGGGTATGCGAGAGGTTAAAACCTATTAACAGTTAGGATCATTATTATTATTATCATCATCTTTAATTTCACGAATTGACAGATATTCCGTATTGTTTCCGTAACTTAATCTCCTTAATATATTAGTAGAGGCGACACCCTTATGGTGTCAGAGTTGTCACACATTAGAATATTTTATGAAATCAAATAACTCAAAAATATTAGCACCGTAGGTTTATATTACCAACGAAATTATTTAAATTTCTCTTTTTAATGTTATTTTGTTATTACATATTGAATAACATGATCCAAGGTCACACCTTTTCGAGATAAAGTAATTAAAATTTGAAATTAAGAAAATCAAATACTACAATTTTAAAAGTACTACTTTTAGAAAAATCGCTTACTTTAGTATAGAGTTTTTTACGATTAGTTGGGTGTTATTTTATATGCAGTTTTATAGAATGACAGTTTTTTGTTGTTTCTAAGGCTAAGTAATTGTAAATCGGTAGGCTGTAGGAAGAAAGATAATAAACACCTGATAGAGCAAAAATACAATCTAAAGCTTCTTAAACGAATAATCAATTAATAAAATTACCAAAATGCTTTGGGATTATTACAGTAGTGGGTTTGATAACAAATAAACCAAGATCTAAATCCGCCATAATCTCTACGTTAGGGTGACTAAGCCGTATTGTATAATGCATACACATTCATTCCAAAAATACAAATTGGGTAATAGATTTTGCCTAAATAGTATAAGTAATTGTTTCTTTTATTCGCTGCTTTCCATAAAATTTGCAATTTCATGCTGTAGTCGTGTTTGTGTTATTGCTCTTTTGGGGGTAAAACCATAAATTTAAGGACAAATGTGTATTAATTAAGAATATGTGGTATGCGTTTTCCAAAAATAATCTACAATTAGGTGAGGCTGCTAATTTACGTTGATCTGAGGAAAAATGAAGAAAAAAAAACAGACCATCCGATTTAGTTTACAACATGACTAGAATTTAAACAAAAAACAGAACTATATTAATAATTATAGATTGCTCTTAAAAAAAGGTCTCTAATAAGTATGCACTATATTAAAATATTTTTTATTTTGGATTTCAGTAGTAGAAATAAAACTTTGGTATAAGCTTTTGTTAAGGGATAAATAAACTTGATGTTAATAAATGAAATAGTATATATTTAATACGAGTATATGGGTATTCTGTTACTAACTTTTAATATTTATTTTATAAACTAAGCTATATTTATTATAGATAATGGTGATTGAAAATGTCAGCTAAAGAAATTAAATAAATGAATATTAAATCTTGCATAATTAGGTTTGTGTATGTTTTGGTCAGTCGCTAAGGCAGTTAGTCAAAATTTCACCAAATCCACCATACCACCACTCACACGGCCAACGACACCTGTTGAGAAAGCGAACTTGTTGGCTGAACTCTTTGCTTCACATTCTACTGTCGATTTCCAAGGAAAAACACCACCTACTATTCTCATAGTTCAGTCAAGGATGCCCGATATTTTGTTCAGAGAGCGTAATATAAAACGTATTTTGATGAAGCTAGACACCAAAAAGGCTTCTGGCGCTGACGGAATACCTGCCATAGTACTCAAAAACTGTGCAAGGGAACTAACACCAGTTTTCTGTACACTTTTCAACCTATCCTACAGAAAGGGAGTATTTCCTTCTTGCTGGAAATGTGCCACAGTTCAGCCGATACCTAAAAAAGGCAAGAAGCCTTTGACAAATAATTACCGACCAATCGCACTGTTTTCAATAATATCGAAAGTAATGGAAAAGGCTATCAAACAGCATCTTCTAAAATATCTTGAAGGACTTAACATTATTAGCGATCACCAATTTGGCTTTCGTAAAAATAGTTCAACAGGAGATCTTCTGACTTATGTAACATATGTTTGGAACAACGCAATTGAACACTTTGGAGAATCTCGAGCGGTTGCTCTTGACATATCCAAGGCATTCGACCGTGTTTGGCACGATCGGCTGTTGGCTAAGCTACGTTCTTATGGTATGTCTGAAAAGTTCTGTTTGTGGCTGTCATGTTTCCTTAGAGAGCGTTCTTTACGAGTGGCAGTCGACGGATTTCTTTCTAACAACTTCACTATCAACGCCAGTGTACCCCAAGGCTCTATACTGTCTCCTACTCTCTTTATCATTTATATAAAGACCGAGAATCCAATCTACAGCTTTGCAGATGACAGTACACTTATCTCTTCATTCACGTTGAACGCTCGGACATTGGCTACTCAGATGAATATCCGTAGACAGCAGGAAGTCATTCAACTTAACCTGGAAGAAATTCTATCTTGGGGTGACAGTAACCAAGAGGAATTTAACGCTACAAAAACCCAGGCGGCAGTTTTTTTCTAAAAAATTTAACGTTGCTGAACCCGACATAGTTATGTCGGGGCACTCCATTCCTTTAACAGCGTCACTCAATTTGTTGGGCGTTAATTTGGGAGCGAATATGTCCTGGCATGAACATGTTGCAGGCGTAGCAAGGAGAGCTTCTCAAAAGTTGGGAATATTGTTTCGAACCAGAAAGCTTTACACTCCACAACTGTTAATTCTTTACAAAGCTCAAATTCGACCAACTATGGAATACTGCTCCCATATTTGGAGCTCCGCTCCTAAACATACACTGCATTTGTTGGATTCTATTCAGAGAAGAGCTGTTCGTTTGATTGGAGACCCGGAACTGACCGGCGGCCTTGATTCGCTGGAACATCGAAGAACGGTTGGCGACTTGGGCCTAGTTTCATGGAAAATGTTCGAAGGATGTAGCCCGCTTAATTCCTCCAAAAGCGGTGCATATTAGAAGTTCACGTCTCGCTAATACTTCACATCCGTATGAGATTCAGCTTGTTATTCCTAGTACAACGCTTTTCAAGCAGTCTTTTATATGGAGAACATCATCCCTTTGAAATAATTTGCCCAGGACTATGTGTCCCACCGGGTACAATTTACAGGGATTCAAGAACAACGTGAATCACTTTCTCCGCACACGTGTCGCTCCTGTAGCGCTTTAGGGACTTCCCTGTAGCACATGTGCTAGACCCATTAAAAAAATAGTAAAAAATGACGTCGATAAGCCTAACTTACGGTACGTTTAGCTTTCATTATTGTTGAGCATAATGTGATTAATATAGATTAGAGATAAAATTACAATTACTATATATATATATATATATATATATGTATGTATATATAGGTATATATATATATATATATATATATATATATATATATATATATATATATATGTATATATATATATATATATATATATATATATATATATATATATATATATATATATATATATATATATATATATATGTATGTATATATAGGTATATATATATATATATATATATATATATATATATATATATATATATATATAGGTATATATATATATATATATATATATATATATATATATATATATATATATATATATATATAGGTATATATATATATATATATATATATATATATATATATATATATATATATATATATATATATATATATATATATATATATATATATATATATATATATATATATATATATATATATATATATATATATATATATATATATATTTATATATATATATATATATATATATATATATATATATATATATATATATATATATATATATATGCTTTTTTCCTGTCCTGAGAAAATACCGGGTAAATAACTTTACTAATTTTTTAAAATAATTTCTTGTTAAGCTATTTCTTTAAAAAATGGTTTTTGTATGAAACAATTTGCTTTTCTTTTACTAATCGGTTTGGCAGACTTTCTTTAGAAAAATACTTATCTGCCATTAAATTAATAATATAAAAGATTATTATATATAATATTATATGCATATATGAGTTTCCAAATTTTTGGTAAACCTAATGGATCGTCCATATCAATACATAAAAATAATGTGAATGGATACAATAAGAATTTTGTAGTTAATTTTTTAATTCTCTCGTCAGTGTAATAATTTATTTTATTATTTTGAACTAAAATTTCTAGACTGTTAGAAAAAATGCTAAATCAAAACTACGTAAAAATTTCCCTAATAGGGTACCTCCCAACCTAAACAGCCGTCAACCAATGAATAGTTTGCCTTTATTCTTTAAATCGGAGCTTAAACGCTGGAGGGGGCCATATCATAAATCACCCACCCTATTTTGTAGTTAAAAGTCCGTCTAGTTGGCAAAAAACCCTAACAGGGTCTGCTGGTGTTAGATGTGGCAGTGTGTCAATGTGCCGCGGGTTTCGCCAGGATTGCGTGCATTTCACGGTAGAAGATAGTGACTTTTACCCCTTTTATGGACTTTTTCCTGTGGATAACTTTTGATTGGTATTTTTAGTGTAAGTCTAGTTTTTTCAAAATATTTTTTAGCTAGAATAGTTTCATATCTTAATTTGTAAGGTGTTTTATTTGAGTCAACATTTTTTTCAAGAGGCCCTGAAACTTCTAAGTTGTTAAAGAATATATTTGAGGGTATGTAAGGTACAAGACTACAAGTTTTAATAATGAACACTGTAATACTACATATATTTTTTTAAAATTTTGTTCGTTTACCTACCTTTAGAGGTTTGAATATAATTTCTTTCAAATTGTTTAATTTTTACTTTATTCTAATAGAAAATTATTTTTTAAGTCAACGAAAATAAACTGTTTCAATTGTCAGCTAGCTCTGTATATACAATATGCTCAAAAATATTTTTGATATAAGGAACAAGTTTATTCATTGTATGTTGTGTTTGATAAGGTTTTGTTGGATTTAAAAATAAAATTGTTTTTCCATTAAAGTATTTTTGTTATAATATTAAAAAAAAAACTTTAAAAAAATATTCTTAACATATTAAATCTTAATCTTGCCTTAAACAAAAAATAAAATGTAACTTTCTTATGATAATTCTGAAATTTTAAAATTTGACAAACATAACTTAAAAATCGTCTTTGTGACTAAGTGACTGAAATATAGCCAAAATATTCATTTTAAGCTTCTGGAGGTTATAAAAAAGAGAGATTAACTAATTACTGTAAAAAATGTCTTACCACTAAAATCTTATTAGACTTATTTCGTTTATTGAAACAGTTCTCCTGACCTATTTTCGCTGCACCGACAGTATTCCTTTCTGTATTTTACATGAAGCCCAAGAATTTTTTAAGACGTTTTCTGCTAAATATTTTTAAAACCGCTAAAACCTCCCAAGAGAATGAAAACTAGAAAATAAAAAAATTCAATTTTCAATACAATAGAAATAATATCGGTCGAATCGAAAAAATATTTATGATTAAAAATAAAAAATAGCTGACAAAAAAAATAGCACTATAATAGGAGGAAAAAAACAACAGAAATATAAAAAAAATCAATAAGAAAAACAATTGAAATTTATATATTGAGGTCGACAACAAATTATATAAACAAGTATTTATAAAAATAACTATACGAGGCTGGTTTGAAAAAGTCCGTGCAAAGTCCGAGAGATGGCACCACCGGCGCGTATCAAGGTCATGTTTAGTTAGTAGCATCTCTTGAATGAACTCACACCAAGTTTCAGCCATATTGGTCTATTTCTTTGTGTTTGGCATTCGTGTGAATCAAGGAAGTCGAGTGATTTTCAAGAAATGGACGAAAAAGAATTTCGTGTGGTGATTAAACATTACTTTATGAAAGGCAAAACGCCTCAGGAGACTAAAGAGAAGCTTGCTAAACATTATGGTGACTCTGCACCTTCGATTAGAACAGTTTATAAGTGGTTTCAAAATTTTCGGACTGGCCATATGGGCACAAGTGACGCCTAACGTTCTGGACGGCCTGTGGAGGTTACGACTCCAGAAATCATTGATCAAATCCATGATATGGTGATGGATGACAGAAGAGTTAAGGTGCGTGAGATTGCTAGTGCTGTGGGCATCTCGACTGAACGGGGGACATAATATTTTGCATAAACATTTGGACATGAGAAAGCTATCCGCAAGATGGGTGCCGCGATTGCTCACGCTTGACCAAAAACAGAATCGTGTGAAGTGTTGCAAGGATGGTTTGCAGCTGTTCCAGAAGAATCCGGAGGACTTTAAGCGCCGTTTCGTCACTGTGGATGAAACATGGATACATTACTATACTCCTGAGACCAAACAACAATCTAAACAATGGGTTACCAAGGGGGAATCTGCACCAAAAAAGGCGAAGACCGTTCCTTCGGCCGGAAAGGTTATGGCGACTGTCTTTTGGGATTCGCAAGGGATAATCCTCATCGACTATCTGGAAAAGGGTAAAACTATTACAGGTGAATATTATTCATCGTTATTGGACCGTTTGAAAACCGAGCTGCAAGAAAAACGCCCGCGATTGGCCCACAATAAAGTCCTTTTCCACCACGACAACGCACCAGCACACACCTCAGCAGTTGTGGTCGCAAAATTAATGGAAATAGGATTCCAACTCGTTTCACATCCCCCCTATTCTCCAGACTTGGCTCCCTCGGACTACTATTTGTTCCCCAATTTGAAGAAATGGCTGGAGGGAAAAAGATTTTATTCAAACGAGGAGGTGATTGCAGACACTAATGAATATTTTGCAGACTTGGACAAATCCTATTATTCGGAAGGGATCAACAAACTAGAACATCGTCGGACGAAGTATATAAGCCTAAAAGAAGACTATGTCGAAAAATAAAAAAGGTTTACCCCAAACACATAAGTAGTTTTTATTTTTGCACGGACTTTTCAAACCAGCCTCGTACAACAGTGAGTGGAGTACTTCTAGAAAAAAGTAATTTCTTACTTTTTTAATAAGTATTTCTAAAAATAAAATACTTAAATCCATTTTAGAGTAAGATAAGTTTCCTGCACAGAGTATTTTATATAATGGGTCTTATTTACCCAAGAGAACGTTATCACCTTATAGATATTATCGGAAATATTGCAAATGGAAATAAGTTGAGCATTTTCGGATTTTTTTTTTAAATTTTTCATTTAAATGTTTGGTAATGGTTAAGAAAACAGCCCTACCTCCGGAGGGGATGGAGGTTGGGTGGAGTTGGTAGGGGAGGATGTTCTCCCTACGAATCACCATAGATTTTGCAGCGGTCACCCCCCCCCCCATAAAAAAGATGTACTCCCTTAAACATTGTGTAGTGTATTTGGAGTAAAAATATGTGGTGCATTTCTTTTATGGTGGGTGACTGCCGCAAAATCTATGGCGGTTCGTGGAGGTGGACATCCTATCCTACCACCTTCATCCACCGCCCCCCCCCCCCGGGAGTGGGATTTATATAGGACATGTTAGCGTCTTTTTATTGCAATATTTGAAGTCAAAACTTGGTGAATTATTTACTCACAGCGACTTCTATTCGCCAGCATGCGGTATATTGGGTGAGCGGTACATACATTACGGTAAACCGAAAAACGTTATATTTAAAGTGTCTAGGAAACACAGTTAAAGTGATCAATAAAAAGAAACCACGGAGAATTAGGTGTACGCAAAAGGTATCTGCACTGACGGGTATTTAATTGGGGTTAGTTAGGGTTAGTTCAGGTTAGTTTAGGTTAGTTTAGGTCGGTTCAGGGTAGTCCAAGTTATTTTGGGTTAGCTCAGGTTAGTTTGGGCTAGTTCATGTTAGTTCAGGGTCCACCCCCCCTCTTGTAGAGAAGATCGACTTTGACCACCTCTAGCCTCTTTACTTGTGTGTTTTTTAATCATTACCATAAGGGTAATTTTTACTTCAAATATACAATGTTTATGGAAGTGCATTTTTTTTATAGGGGGGTGATCGCCGCAAAATTTATCCTCCCCTACCACCTTCACCCACCCCATCCTCTCCGGGGGTGGGTCTGTTTTTTTAACCATTAGCAAATTTTTTGTTATTTAGGTGAGTTGAATTTTATGCGAATTATACAAGTAATTTTTTTTTCGTCTTTATTATTCAACGAAACTACTTCTTAAAATATTAAAAAAAGTAAATCGTGTTTTATCTTAAAAGAATTTAACCAGGATTGTTTTTTTTTACTCTCTTCCGTAAATATTTCTTGGTTGATCCTTAAAAATGTTAAATTAAAAAAAAGTTTCTTTAGCTTACTACGAAAGATACATTTATGATATCTTGTCAAATTTAAATGAAATGTAGAAGCCAGCTAGTAGAAACAACATGTGCCCTACTTTTTGTCCAACATTTTCTTACTTAGGTAATTAGTTATTTAAATTTTTTTATTTAATTCTTTAAAACCACAACCTTTAAAGGAGTTAAAAATAAACAATTATGGCATCCTTTCAATATGTAGAATAATCCTTGCTATAGCCGTACTTCATTTTTTCCTGCTTTTAGGCTATAATTAGCAATGTTGTTTTCAACTACTATATAGGATTTAACAGATGAAATACCGAAAAATAATATTGTGTAAAAGCCATAGTTCATCAACAAACTTCATTAAAAAATGTATGCAATTCACACATGGACACATAAAAAATAAACTTATTTACCACGTCCAGTATTTACACATATTTTTTTTAATACAACTACAAGACACAAAGGTAACAGGCAACTATCAAAAATATCCGTTAATGATAAAATTTGAATTAAATTTTTTGTACTATTTCGTATAAAGTCATTTATAATGCAATCAAAATTGCTTGAACGTAGCTGGGTTTGATCCTATGTTTAGAAATAGCAGAGCATCGAACCCTAACCTGTCTTTAAAACTGAAAGCATATGTTCTGCATGACAATTCCATACCGGTCAGTTTAAGCAAAAATTGAAGATACAGCAATAGTAGTGTTTCTAAGTTCCTATAAAAAATCAAATTTTATTGTCAAATTACTTTTTCGTAAAATGACATGACGGTACTACATTATACTATAATATTCCTAAATCTGAACTTACCCTTACTTAAACCTACATCGAACTATTTTTATGTCATTTGATTTCATTGGTTGCTGGAAGTATTGGTATTTGCCACCGTAGGTTTCCAGCTACTCAAAAAATACGTTTAGTTCTTTAACCAATGCAAGGGTTTTAATTTGGTGGTATTTTTGATATCTTTGTATGATTTGTTATCATCTCACCACAAGATTAATATTAAATCTTAACACTTTCAATCTTCTGTTGAATATTAAACAAATGTATTAAGTAAATACTGAAATAATGTGTCTCGTTTTCCTTCATTGAAGCGTTAACTTTTTTAACTTTCAAAAACTTTTAATTTAACATATAAATTGTACTAGTTAATTGGTAGTGGCGTATCGTAAGTTTAAGGATGAGAGGAGCGAATAGATTTTGAAGACTGTTAATTTAAAAAATTGACATTAATGTACCTTTACTTTAATAATTTAATATGGGGAAATCATTAGATTATCATATACCTTCATTTCATTACCGGTAAGTGACTAAATTCGAAAAACGGGTATTTATAATTGATTTGTTTCCTAAAAAGGAATTATATTTAGTTTCGAGTTAATATTGCTGAGAGTATAACATATCGTATGCTCAAAACTCACTTTAAGAAACTATAATTTTTATTTAAAGAGGAAATGCTATTGCTGGGCATAAATAATATATTTCTATTTTTTTTTTTTCCCTGCAGCACGTGTGCATCTATGAACCAATATAATAAGACATTTTCCTAGTGTTACACAAAACTAAGAGTGTATAGATACACAGGCTCTGGCTCTCTACACGACATACCATTATTGAATGCGAACAAACAATTAGCATTTCTATAACTATAAAATAGGTTTAACAAATTACTATGCAGTTAGAGTTTTAGAAGCGAAAGAAATGATATAAAGTTTTGGCTTAGAAATATAAAATTATATATGGGATTAACAGTAAAAAAACGTCCTGCATTGTACTAATTCAACTTTATTTTTGCAGGATGTCTGAATATGACACATACGAGTATGAACAATCTTTTGATGACAGTTGTGACTCAGGCCTGGAATTCTCCTTCAAATCAGAGACCACAGAAGTAACAGATGACCAAAGCGATTTATTCGATCTGGATAATGAATTTACAACACCAACTAAAGCACCCAAAATATCAAATTTGAATACCACATTATACAACAAGTTTAACTCCGCTTTTTATAATAGCTTAGTAGAATTAGATAGAAGACCAAGCTATCATAGTCACTGGCATTCCCCCCCACATTGTAAACGGAACCTTTTACCCGAGTTTAATGGCGAAAAATTACCACCTAATTGTGTAACTGAAGACGTTAATGACGCCGTACTTTACATTAAGGAAGAACTAAAAGAAAAACCAAAGAAGCGCTATGCGACTGGACGCAACAGAGTTTCGAGGGCTAAAAGTCCAACGCAAATATTAAGGATAAAAAGGCTCAGGCGAATGAAAGCAAATGATAGAGAAAGAAACAGAATGCACATGCTTAATGAAGCACTGGAAAAATTAAGATGCGTACTTCCATCTTTTCCTGAAGATACCAAACTTACCAAAATCGAAACATTGAGATTTGCTCATAATTATATCCACGCATTATCAGAAGCAGCGAAAGATATCGATAAGTATTCAACTGAAGATAGTGTTATAGTTAATGTAGGAAATGTGACAGTATCAATAAGTAAAAGTGGCAGTACTATCACGAAGAGCTGTGAAGAACGCAGATCAACTGCATTAGTAATAAGTGGTAACATTACAAACGCTAGTTTTATGCAAGACTATAATACAGCTTATAGTAATAGTAACAGTGGTTTTTCTAGTCCAACTGAAAGTTACCAGATGCCTTATTATCATAATGAATTGATGCCTTATAGTTCCATTTGTAGTCCGCCTTATGAATCGTACAATATGAATAATACGAATTTTACAAGTCACCAGTATGAAGGCCATAACGTAAATCGGTATAATAATAATGTTATGTATGAATATGGTAACTACATGAAGGTTCAAACTTGAAGTTTAATTCTTTGACTGGTTTATGTATTGGTGCCCTTTGACATATAATAGAGGATCGCTATTGCTACAAAATTTTGTAGAGTGTACAAAAATATTGTTTTTTAGATAATAATTGGGAAGTACTGAACGGTCATATATGTAGAATTGAATTGTATTTTTTACGCATTCATTAGGAAAATTATCACTTCTTCATAAATTTATAACTACAGTAAAAACTAATCTTTTCCGTGTTTGTAAAAAAAAAATAATTTGTAGAAACGATTTTAGCATGCCCTCCAATAAAAGTAAAGTGTGAAGTAAAATTATTAGTAAAAAAAATATTTCCTATTCGTCATACGAATTTTCACAGAGTGTTGTTGTTTTTTTTTATTCATTTATTGGGTTAGGCAATAAATAATAGTTTTGAATCTTCCTGGTCTTTAGATTGTCACTTTCTAATCTGCACAGGTAAATAACCATACTTACTAAAGTATTATTTTATTTATTTAAAGCGATTACGTTATTTCAGTACATTGAAAGCAGAAGGTTAATTCATTAACAATTTTTCTTTAAATTCAAATTAACTTTTTCGACTTAAATATTCTTTTATTAATGTTAAGATAGGACGGATGATAACACATGAAAAAAAATTAGTTTGAATGCTTTTAAAACAATTGTAAAATATTTTATATTTAACTCAGAAACTTTAATTACCTGTTCAAACTACTAACAAATAAAGTTAGTTACTCAACTAAAGTCTAAAAAAACGGCAATATATTAAACGAAACGAAGCATCTGTTGATCAGCTAGTAGTTGAAGTTGATGAACGAACTTTTGCAATGTAGCATTAAGCACTTCCATTCATTCGGTTATTCATATTTTAACTTCTGCAAACAACTCTGTAAATATTAAACTTATAAAATCCGAAAAAGGAATTCATGGAAGTAATACAGGAAACAGCAGGAATTATGGAACAATTAATGAAATAAAATTCTTGCTCCAACCGTTGCCGATATCTAACTGATTTTAAGTTATTATAACCTTAAGTTATTAATATGAAACGTATTTTACTTAAAATATTTCGATTTACATTAAAAGTGTTTAAAGTAAGCAAAAGCTTTTTTGACCTGAACAAATATTGAGTGTGTGTAAATTAAAAAAGAAATGTAACCTGATGAGATGAACATATTTGATGATGAAATTTTCCAGAGAGCGAAAGTAAGGAACACACAAATAAAAATCTAATAATATTTTTTACTCTGCGTAGTTAACTAGTAAATTTCTCTTTAAGGCATATCTTAGACTATCAAGTTTTTATTGTTAGTGTATCTAAAATATAGTTTCAAATAGGCCAAACTGAAAACATTATAGAAAGTATGTTGGAACTAGTACAATGACCCTAGATAACAATTATCACCACTATACCACATGCACTCGTCGTGAGTTTCGCTAACTATGATAGCATCATCAGGAACAATGAATGACTAAATCTAAGAATAAGAACTATTCAAATTATTCGAGCGGAAAAAATTATACCTGGAGTATTGGTTCCGGTCGAGTGATCTATACAAAGAACTGTGTGGAATAGTTCCTAAATCCTTACTTGAACTATTTTTACATTTTATTATTTCAATACTTTCGTATGCATCTAATAATTTCGTATCACATAACACGTAGGCTGAAAAGTTTTTGGTCTAGCTATATATTTTTTTGCAAAATTCGACTTTATTCGTCAATATAGTCGCCTTCAAGAGCGATGCAATCAGTCCAACGCTTTTCTAACATTTATATACTTTTCTTGTAGAAGGATTTGTTTTTGCCTTCAAAATAGACCTCAGTTTCGGCGATAACTTCTTCACTGAAGTCAAATCTCTTTCCCACTAGCATTTTTTTGAGGTTTGGGAATAGTCGCTGGGGGCCAAATCTGAAGAATACGGTGGATTAGGAAGCAATTTGTACTTCAATTCATGCAATTTTGTCATCGCAACCATTGACTTGTGACACGGTGCGTTGTCTTGATGAAACAGCACTTTTTTCTTATTTATTTGGGGCCGTTTCTTTACAATTTCTGCCTTTAAACGCACCAGTACCTTTATATAATATTCGTTATTGATGGTTTTTCCCTTCTCAGCATAGTCGATGAAAATTATTCCGTGCACATCCCAAAATACAAAGGCCAAAACTTTCCTAGCCGACTGTTGTGTCGTTGGCCGCTTCGGGCAGCTTTCACCAGCTGCTGTCCACTCATATCTCATGAAAAAATTATTGCGCTTAAACAGGTGGTTTTTGGGCCACTGTGAGCAAACGCGGTTCCCATTTCGAACAGAGCTTTCTCATGCTCAAATGTTTATGCAAGATATGACCAACACGTTCTTTTCATATCTTTAGAGTGTCAACTATTTCACGCAATTTCACTCTTTACAGTCATCCAAAATCATTTTGTGGATATTTTTTGATGTTTTCCAGTGTAACCATCTCATTTGGGCGTCTAGAGCGTTCAGCATCATTTGTATCTGTACTACAGCGTTTAAATTCGGCATACCAGTAAATGGTGAGTGATTTTCGAGGGGTAGAGTCCCCATAACATTTACAAAGCCATTGCTTTGCTTGAACGGTATTTTTCCCATTATCCCATTTCCCCGTATCTTTTGAAGGTTGGTACTTTCTAAAAATCATATGAATTTTTTTGAAAAGGACGACATCCATGTGTCAGGCCAAAAACTTTTCAGCCTACGTATTACATTCTATAATAATCTTAAATTATCTAATGAATCTGTTCAAGAGCTTGTTCGATAATACTTGATTTTTGAGATCTACCATAAGTTAAATGAGCTACAGGTTCTTTAAATCTTGTTTGAATTGACCTTCTTTTTGCCGAACATATTTCTTCATATAATAATTAAAACTTATCTCGTAAATTCCACTTCTATCACGTTCGTGAGTTTTATCCTTGTTTGATGTCTGATACACTACTTAAAAAATACTTTAGGAAATCCGAAGGATAAAACTCATCGCCGTAATAGAAGTCGAATTTAAGAGATAAGTTGTAATTATTGCAACAAGAAGTATGTTTGGCAAATAAGAAGGTAGATCCAAACAAGTTTTAAAAAACAAGTAGTTCATTAAAGGTAGAGTAGATCTGAAAAACTAAATATTGCCGAACATGCTCTTAAACAGAACCATATTGTAATGTTAGATAATTTAAAGTTAATAAAGAATGTATGTGACAGGAAATTATTTTAAGCATAAGTATTGAAATAATAAAATGTAAAAACAGTCTAAATAAGGCCCGAGGACCTCTTCCTCACAGTTCGCTGTAGTAGTGTAATTGGTTGCACTCGAGTAATTCCAAGTTTAATATAAATAGTATAGTTTTTGTTCTTAGATTTAGATAATCACCGCTCCTGGTGAATTTGACAATTAGGAGTTTAAATTGATAGGAGCATCATTAAGCCAACTAAAGTTATGAAGCCGAACAGTACAAGCTAAGAAAATTCATATTTATAACGTTTAAACCGAAAAAATTAAAATAATATTTTAAAATTCTACAAACAATTAACTTCTGTATCTGTTTCGAAGCTTTCTTTTTTAATTTTTATTTAAAATTTTCTAATTAAATTATTTTTGTGTGATGTTTACTACGTGCAATATAATAATATCAAATACTAAAGTAGATTCTAGATCCATGCTAATTAGGTTGGATTTAGGTTTTAACTCATTGTAATGAATTTGGCTGTAAAAGCTTAAAATGAAATCTAAATATTAGCTCCAAGCAAACGTTATTAATTGGAATTTTTCTCACTAGAGATAATGATCAATCTTGGGAATAAAATAAGGCAAAGAGGATACATGAAAACTAGCGTTAAATGTATAAAATAAATTTAAAAAAGCAATAGAATAAAATTAAAATTTCAAAGCATTGTCCAACCAATTTGTATATAATATTTAGTTATTGTGTTACATAAAACTATGTGTATCTACTTATCTTGTTTTGTCAGTTTTTTTAGGTTCACCACCTTTAAGGTTAAGTAACTAATTGTTTTATATAAAGTACAGTAACTTTTGTTAATCTACAGTTAACCTCAAAGACGCTTTTTATAAAAGAAGGAAGACGGGACTTATTTGCTTACGTTGCTTGTATATTTGACAATTGAAATATCATAAAGCCCAATACAATGTAATATGTATATACAAAAATCGACAAAATAGTTATTTTTGCACACGCTATATTTATACATACATACATAATGCTGAATGTAAACTTTCTGTCCATCTCTAATTTTGGAGAACTATATAAATAATTGATTTATTTGATCTTTTTAAAAAATTTACAATTCCATCTAACGCGCCCAGTACACCAAATTTAAACACCATATAATACAAGTAAAAAATGGCTTTATACAATAACCTGGTGAGGCACCTAATGAGATTTGTTCTTCAAGAAATTTCGTTGTAATAGACTATTAAACAAAGGAGTTTTTAAGAATGAAGAAAATATATTTTTAAATAATACTTATAACCGTGGGATGAGAGTAGTAATTAAAATGTTATTTTTATTAAAATTCTTGTATCAGGAGCTGTAGGTATCTTTTACTGGAATATAAAGCAGTCAAAATCGTTTAAAAATGTACGAGAAGTAAACAACTTAATATTCGTTATATTGAGTAAATTTATTGTACGATCAAACAATTTAGTTAGAAGAAATATATTTGTAGGAAGTAGAATTTCAATTCTAATTGACAGACAGTTGCCTGATCGGTAGCGTAGTGGGTTAAGAGCCTCGGTATCGTAATGGATTAAGAGCCTATTAAAACTGATGAACGCTGGTTCGATTCTGACAATCGCCTGGGTCTTGTATGTATATTTTTAGGTAGTAGGTAATTCAGAAATGTTGTCTTAAAAGTGCCGTGAAGGATAAATGTAAGTCTCGGCACCTGGGCAACGTTGACGGTTGTCATAAGATCTCAGTCATTATATCTCATTAGAGATATAGTCAGAAAAATGGTAAAAAAGCAGGGGATGTAGACTATAAAAAAATCACTGTACCACTATTTAAGTTACTTATCATCGCCGTAATATAACTCTCATGTTGATGTAAATCTATATTTTTAAAACAAAAAAAACTATTTTTAAAAAATATTATGCTATTTATATTGTAATTCAAATGGCGATCCTTTACGTATTTTAATGCAAATTTTATAATAAGTACTATTGATTAACCTAAAAATATTCTTTGTATATATACTATGCCGGATAACCACAAAAAGTTTTATTTTTAATAATCTCTACCTATAGTTAATTAAGATATCATATGATAAAAAATTAATATCACTTGTGATTATTCTTGGCCGTCACCAGTTATAGGTAATGTTTGGTTAACACAATATTATATGTAAAGATCTTAAATTTTTACTGCTACTTCTGATGTATGTAGCTAAAGATTTTTTTTTCAAGATGGGACCTATTCTAGTCATAATAATTTTATCTAGTCTAATGTAATGTGATTTTGTAAAATATTTTTATATACTTTGTACACACTTTAGAGTATATTTTAAATATATATAGTTTTTATATTTTCAATAAAGATATTTTGCAGAAATAGATAAGTTTTTTAATTTTTTAACAATTTTTAAAACATTTTAGTGTTCTATTTCAACGGTGACAATTGAACTAACTGATATAATCATTAAAAAAATAATTGTTGCAGAAACCAAAATCGTAATTAAGCAAGAAAATACTGGAATCTAAATCATGATTAATTGTCTATGTTTGTATAAACTGGATAACCCATTTACTTTTCTTCAGATATACTACATTTTTCAGCATTGAAAGAATAATGGTAGCCCTAGTTCTGCTGTCTACTTCTAACATACTGTACGCTAGGTTCCGGCAGGTACGTATATGTAATTACTGAAGTATATTGAGCTAGACTATATGTCATGTTGTATTGTAACATCACCAAACACCAGTAAACTCTCAAATCCAATATTGGTGTAAGGGCATATTGTTGGTAGGATACCGTTCGGGGCAGAAGCGCCTGACGATGAACTTAGTGCCTATCCTGCTCTACTCTTAGGTGATATATGAGTATATCTTATATCGAACTTGGACCATCTGCTTGTCAACTTCAACAGAAATTGCCGATGGCATGTTGTTAATAGGAGTTCACTTGGGTCACATAAGATGAAGATTGAGACAGCATCCTTTTTGTTCTCAAGGGAGACGCATATCTGAAGCGGGACTAGACGAATCAGCCAACAAAAACTTGCTTCGCTGTAACTCCACGAAGCCTTCCTAGATGGCCGGCTAGTCCCTGTCTAAATTTGTGATGCGTATAAAGTGTAGAACAAGACCGTAAGATGGTGAGCTGAGTGTACTATCTGTAGGTCATGCAGTTCGGATCCCATCTTAAATTGTAGGTCTCGCCTGGCTGATATTATCGAGATGCTAAATGAAATTATTATTGGCCTGGCTATAAACCTCCTATACTGGGCCATTTGAAGAATTAATTGGGAGTACTAAAATTTGAATGACAATATACTACTATACTGACTAAATATAATATAATATAATATATATATATATATATATATATATATATATATATATATATATATATATATATATAATATAAATATAAATATAAATATAAATATAAAAAATTAATTATATAAATCTAAAAACTTATAGGGGAACTTCGTAAGAAAAGTAATATCTTTTTGTGTAACAGTTTAATATGTGAAAGTTTTTCACATGATATAAACTTTTTAGATTAAAATGTATTTTCAGTAATGTTTAACTTAAAAAAAAAATTACTCTACTCCCTCACGTACATCTTGGTTTATTCCAGTTACTGAAGAATGAAAAAGTGGAAGTTGTATAAAAATCTAGATGTTTGGACTTGCCAATATATTTAAAATCTTAAACAGACGTAATTTATATAATACATACCAAAATACATAGTTACTTAAATATTAGCCATTGAAAGTTGACCGTTAGACTGCTACGGCTCGGTAAAGTAATAATATTGCTATATAGATGTGAATATCTCTAATAATATTTGAATTCGGTACAGTGGTCAAGCCGAAGCTTCTAACTTTAACCTAAGTGATGAAAAGCCGTGCCCCTATATTTGTATATTTTGAAGAAAACACTTCATTTCCATTCAAAAGTTAGAAAAATTTTCTTATAAATACTTGAAAATTAAAGAAATGTTCTTAGCTTCTTAAAAATCATTTTTTTTATGGGTCTCGTACAGGTGCTGTAGGGAAGTCCCTAAAGCGCTCCAGGAGCGGCATGTGTGCGGAATGCTCTACTAGAAGCTATTCAAGTATAAAATATACAAAAACTTAAAGAACGTTTAGATTAAAATAAATATTAAATGAACCTTTAATAATTACGTAAAAATAATTGAGGGAATTGTGAGTTTTGTATACTTGAATTACAAATTTTGTCCTTTGAATTATTCTAAACATCCTTGATCGAAAAATTTTTAATAATTCTTACCTAAATTTAAAGGAAAACAATTTATCCCATGAGTTGATAAGGTATATTTCATATATATGCTATGTGTGGTTAGAATTATCTATAGAAAAAATGATATATAACGCCATGATATATTCTTACTGGATTGCTCAGTATATCAATAGGTAAAAAATGCGAACTCGAAATCAAAAGTTGATGAGTCAGAATGTTTTTCGTAAAAAATGTTACCAAGTTTTTAATTGCATTTGTCTTTCAAAGCATTGGCAGAGGCGAGAGAATTATTCATATCAGAAAATGTAACTGCGTGTAAATTTTCGACAACCAAAAATGGAAAGTAACAAGTAAGCTGAAAAGTTTTTGTCTGACACATAGATGTCGCTCTTTTCAAGAAATCCATATGATTTTGAGGAAGTACCAACCTTCAAATGATACATGTCAAAATTTCATAACATTTCGACTATTAGTTTACAAGTTACAGAGGTTTTAGTGACGCTACTTTTGATATTTGCAAAACAGTGGAAAAAATCGAATTTCGTCTGTTGATTAAAGACTGTTGTTTCACGGAAAAAATACCGTTCAAGCAAAGCAATGGCTTGATAAGTGTTACGGGGACTCTGCTCCTGGAAAATCACTCATCATTTACTAGTATGCTGAATTTAAACGCGGTCGTACAGATACAAATGATGCTGAACGCTCTAGACGCCCAAATGAGCTGGTTACTCCGGAACACACGAAAAAAATCCCCAAAATTGTTTTGTATGACCGTAAAGTGAAATTGCGTGAAATAGCTGACATTCTAAAGATATCAAAAGAACGTGTTGGTCATATTTTGCATGAACATTTGGGCATCAGAAAGCTCTGTTCGAAATGGGTATCGCGTTTGCTCACAGTGGATCAAAAACAACAACGAATTAATTATGTTGGAAATGTGGAATCTTTGGCACAATGACATTACTCAGTATATATCACCACTACACCAAGCACTTTATTTTTGCATTCGATGCGCGTTCGGATACCTCAAGAAAATGCTAGAGGAAAAGAGATTTGGCTTAGTTGAAGAAGTTATCGCCAAAACCGAAGCCTATTTTGAAAGCAAATGCAAATCCTTCTACAGGAAAGGTATAAAAAAAGTAGAAAGAAAATTTTTGCAAAAAAAAAATGTGTTTTAAGTAGCTAGACCAAAAGCCTGCGTGTTAAACTCTCCGAAATAACAAAGTCTTCGCAGTTACAAGGTGTACGTACATTGATTGCTTTTAAAATAACAAAATTTTGTTACGGAGGTATAAAATGATCAATGACTTCACAAAACACATCCCAAATGAGTTTTCAGCACAGTTTTTTTCCATTCTTTAATGAAAACTGATGACCTCAAAATTTTTTGATCAGTACTTTTTGAGATAAGGATGTGATAGCGATTTTTCGTAATTTTTTAAAAATAATACAATGAAAAGTGTGCGCAAGTATTACATTAGACAAGCTTTCATTTGACACCCCTCTCGATGACCTAGTCAAAATTTTTTTTTTCAATTTCGATTTCACCCCTCAAAACTAACCCCTTAAGTCAAAATTTAATTTTCAAAACTACACGGCTCTGATAAGGTCATCAATTCCTATATTAGTACTAAATTTCGATTCTCTATCAGACAGACAGATGGACGGACACAGAAGTGATCTTATAAGTGGATAATACGGAACACTAAAAATCGCGAAAAATCGCTGTCCCCCTCTTATCTCGAAAAGTATTGAGTAAAAAATTTTTAAAAAATTCTGGAATATTCTTCACAGGGTGTAGATTGAACGAAAATTATCACGAGTGCATTACCTTTAATAATTTATCTGGCACAACAAAAATATCAAGGTCATCCGTTTTCAGTAAAGATCGGGAAAAAAAACTTTGTTAAAAACTCATTTGGGGTGTGTTTGGTGAAGTCATTGATCATTTTATACCTCCGTAACAAAAATGTTTATTTTAAAAGCAATCTAATCACTAATTGCGTAAGTCCAACTTGCACTTGACCGGTTATTCAAGAATAAGTACAAATATTTTCATGGAAAGGGTTCGAAGGATGTAGCCGGCTTAATTCCTCCCAGACCGGTGCATGTTAGAAATACACGTCGCGTTAATACTTCACATCCGTATGAGGTTCAGCTTGTTACTCCACGTACAACGCTTTTCAAGTAGTCTTTTATATGGAGAACATCATCCCTTTGGAATAATTTGCCCAGGGCTGTGTTTCCCACCGAGTACAATTTACAGCGATTCAAGAACAACGTGAATCGTTTTTTCCACACACATATCGCTCCTGGACCGCTTTAGGGACTTCCCTGCAGCACGTGTGCTAGACTCATCAAAAAATAAAAATAAAAATATAACTTTTGAAAAATTATTGGATTTAAACTGAACTCTTATGTTAGCTCCTGTATAGCACTCGGGCAGTTTAAAAATAAATTAAAATTGAAGAGATTCTTTTAAAATAATACAAAAACTGATACAATGTTTGAAATTATAAGATATAGGAGCATATTTCTTTTTTCTAATACCTATACCTAATAAGATAAACAAAGCTATTTTTTAACATTAGAAACTTTTCATTTGTAACGAAATATTTTAATCAATTATTCTTTCTTGAGATTAATATAATTTTTTAAACGACTACGATCAGCTCAATAATTTATACAAAATCTTAAATGTACGTACATTTTTATTTTTTGGAACTAATTTTTTTTGAATTGCCGCTATCTATCATCCTGCTAAATATCTATGCCCGATTTATCTTAAGCCACATCAATCTGACGTTATCATTAACCCCTATTATCTAAATTTATGCAGGATAAAACGCTTTTACATTTAAAAGGGAATAGGAAAACCAACAATAGCACGTCCAATCTTTTTAGTAGAATGGTTTTTGTATGTAGGATGTTGGGTCCCACCTGTTTAAGTTGAAAAGCTTGACTACAATCTGATTCAACTGAACAATAATGTAATCTTTTAATCTTAAAACATTACAACTGGCTTGTAAATAATTTATACTAATCGTTATGTAATAAAGGTAAATATGAATATAGTTTAAAATGTCGCTCGAATTTAGCTGAGATTGGATAATTTGACGTCTTTTTCACTGACTTTGACCTAACCTGATCAGTCTATATATATATATATATATATATATATATATATATATATATATATATATATATATATTTATATATATATATATATATATATATATATATATATATATATATATATATATATATATATATATATATACGAGGCATATTTTTTAAGTAAGTTCCGTTTTGCGATTCCGCCGCCGCAGCGATACGGTCGGCGTTCCGCGCATGCGCGCTGGTAACCTACATCTCATGTCTACGCACTGACGCCATTACAGTCTGATTCTTCATTGTATACGTTGTTTACTGAGTGTTTAAGATGCCTCCGACAATCGTGAGTCCCGCCGATTGTGAAGTACGGGCTGTTATACGATTTCTTAGTGCTAAAGGCGTAAAACCGATCGATATTCATCGTGAGATCTGTGAAGTTTACGGACAAAACATTATGAGTGATGGAATGGTAAGGAAATGGGTGAGAGCATTTAAAGATGGCCGCACAAATGTGCATGATGAAGAACGGAGTGGGCGTCCTTCGGTCGTTAATGAAGATTTGGTGCAGAAAGTGGACGAAAAGGTGAGAGAAAAACAGACGCTTTACAATTTCATCATTGTGCGACTGCTTTCCTCAATATTCTCGTAGTGTTTTGTATCGCATTGTGACCGAGAACTTGAATTACCGGAAATTGTGTTCACGTTGGGTTCCAAAAATGTTGACGGATTTGCACAAAACCCAACGTTTAGGCAGTGCATTGACTTTCCTTGAGCGGTACCACAATGAAGGTGAACTTTTTTTAGACCAAATTGTTACTGGTGACGAAACATGGGTGGCCTACGTCACACCAGAATCGAAACAACAATCCATGGAATGGCGACATTCATCATCACCCAAAAAAGTGAAGTTTAAGCAAACAAATTTCTGCCCGCAAAATCATGTGCACAGTTTTTTGGGACAGAAAAGGAGTATTGCTAGTGGAGTTTCTGCCTCGTAATGAGACAATCAATGCAGCGTCTTATTGTGAGACATTGAACAATCTGCGTCGTGCAATCCAGAACAAAAGACGTGGCAAGTTGAGTAAGGGTATCGTTTTGCTGCATGACAATGCCCGTCCACATGTGGCTAATCGGACCAAAGATCTCATCAAATCTTTTAAATGGGAAACTCTAGATCATCCTCCATACAGCCCTGATCTGGCGCCCAGCGACTACCATTTGTTCCTGCACTTGAAGAAGCACCTGGGTGGTCAGCGTCTTCAAGACGATAACGAAGTCAAAACATTTGTGATACAGTGGTTAACAAGTCAGGCGGCAGAATTTTTTAGAGGAGGGTATTCAAAAACTGGTGCCACGTTATGACAAGTGCCTCAATATTCACGGAAATTATGTAGAAAAGTAGATTAAGGTACAGGCTTTCATGTAAAAATAAAATTATAGCGATATCTTTGCACGTCTTTTTTTAATTCCAAAACGGTACTTACTTAAAAAACATGCCTCGTATATATATATATATATATATATATATATATATATATATATATATATATATATATATATATATATATATATATATGTATGTAATGTATATATATATATATATATATATATATATATATATATATATATATATATATATTTAACGTATATATATATATATATATATATATATATATATATATATATATATATATATATATATATATATATATATATATATATATATATATATATATATATATATATATATATATATATATATATATATATATATATATATATATATATATATATATATATATATATATATGTATATATGTATTTATGGGCTTAGCACACGCGCTATAAGAGCGACAAGTGTGCGGAAAAGGCGATTTATGTTTGTCTTGAATCGCCGTAAATTGTACTCGGTCGGGAACGCAGTCCTGGGCAAATTATTCCAAAATGATGAGGTTCCTCACATAAAAGATTGCCTGAAAAGGGTTGTATGAGAAGTAACAAGCTGAACCTCATAAGGATGTGAAGTATTACTGCGACGTGTGTTTCTAGCATGCGCCACTCTCTCGGAGAAATTAAGCAAGATACATCCATTGAACATTTTCCATGAAAATACTTGTAGAATAGGCTCAAGTTGCCGACCATTCTTTGATGTTCCTGACCAGTTCTGACTCTCCAATCATGCGAACAGCTCTCTTCTAAATATCCAACAATGTGTGTTTGGGGGCAGAGCCCTAAATATGGGATCAGTATTTCATCGTTGGTCGAATTTGAGCTTTGTACAGATTTGACAATTGTTGTGGAGTGTAAAAACTTTCTAGTTCAAAATAATATTTCCAGCTTTTGAGCAAAGAGAGCTCTTTGCTATGCTTGCAACATGTTCCTACCAAGACATATTTGCTCCCAAATCAAGGCCCAGCAGATTGAGGAATGCTAGAGGAATGGAGTGCCCCGACATAACTATGTCGGTTTCAGAAACGTTAACTTTTTTAGAACGCCTAGGTTCTTGTAGCGTTAGTGACTGTTACTCCAAGATAGAATTTCTTCCAGTTCTGCAAAGCTGTAGATTGGATTCTTGGTATTTTCCAGCAGTCATTTATGCAAATGAGAAAGAGAGTAGGAGACAGTATAGAGCCCTGAGGCAGACCAGCGTTGATAGTGAAGGTATTAGAAAGAAATCCGTATACTACCACTCGTAAAGAAGCCTCTTTGAGGAAACATGAGAGCCATAAACAGAACTTTTCAGACATACCAGAAGAGTGTAGCTTAGCCAACAATCCATCGTGCCAGACACGGTCGAATGCCTTGGATGTATCAGGAGCAACCGCTAGAGACTCTCCAAAGTGTTCAATTGCGTTGTTCCAAACATGTGTTACATAAGTTAGAAGATCTCCTGTTGATTTATGTTTAAGGAAGCCATACTGATGGTCGCTAATAATAATGAATCCTTCAAGATATTTTAGAAGATGTTGATTAATTGCCTTTTCCATGATTTTCGATATTATTGAAAGCAGTGCGACTGGTCGGTAGTTGTTTGGCAAGGTCTTTTTGCCTTTTTTTGGGTATCGGCTGAACTGTGGCGCATTTCCAGCAGGAAGAAAATATTCCTTGTTGTAGAATAGGTTAAAATGTCAACAGAAAACTGGTCTTAGTTCTCTAGTGCAGTTTCTGAGTACTATGGCAGATATTCCGTCAGCGCCAGAAGTTTTTTTAGTATCTAGCTTCATTAAAATACGTTGTCTGAGAACTATATCGGGCATCATTAACTGCACTATGGGAAGAGTAGGTGATGTTTTTCCTTGGAAATCAACAGTAGAAAGTGAAGCAAGGAGTTCAGCCATAAAGTTCGCTTCCTCAACAGGTGTTGTTGCAATAGAATTACCTGGCCGTGTGAGTGAGGGTATACTGATCAAAAGGACTCGGACTTGTTGATGCAAGCAATAAGTTTGTTTCTGATTCGTTGATTGTGTGCCTCCTTGGTTTGTCGATAATTTCTTTGCATCTGTTCCGGGCACGAACAAACATGTTACGATTTATGACGTTAGGATTTTCACGCCACTGGCGGAAGGCTAGATGTTTAGAAGCAACAGCTTCTTTACAATTTCAGTTAAACCAAGGCTTGCCGTTGGAAGGGCATCTCTTTGAGAAAGGGATGTAAGTGGCCATACCCGCCAAAATAACATCGGAAACCTCCTTAGCGGAGTCAGATGGTTTCAATCGAAAACAAATGTATAATCAAGGGAAATTTCGAAAATATTTCATGAGTTCCTCCCATTTAGCAGGTTTGTAGTGCCAAATCTTGCGCGGTTTAGGCGCTTCTCTGTCAACGACTGGTAGGATACTTGATGTCGAAACCAGTTTGTGGTCGGAAGAACCTAACGGCGAATTTACGGTGACAGTGTAAATCTTTGGATTTGTGGTTAAAAATAGATTAAGAAGACTGGCGAACTCTTCGTCTCGATGAGGGATAGTACTTGAATACGTAAGCCAGTTGTGGATATTAAAGTCACCCAGGATGGCAATTATGGCATTTGGATAATAAATTTGTAAATGATCGATGGTGTCTGTAAGAGAAGTAAAAATTGTTTTAAAGTTAGTATCACTTGGTGGTCGATAGAGGCAGCAGATAAATCTTGTGGTTTGTTGAGTTGTTATTTTTAACCACATAACATCGAAGTTTCGAGGCTCCAGAGCCTCCTCTCGTTGGCCAGAGAGACAAAAAACAACTTCCAAGGTTACGCCTAAACTGAGAATATAAATCATACCCAGGATAGAAGATATAGAAAGTTGACTGTGCTGGTCGATGAACTGACTTTAGTTTCACAGAGAGCGAGCACATGAGGTTTATTTAATTGCAGATGTCAGTGAACGAATTTATGTTCGAGTCTAAACCTCGTATCTATGTATGCAAAAATTTATTTTGAAGTAGCGGTTTCTGTATGACGACGCCCCTGAATCAGCCCCACTCGGAGATCCGAACGGGGGCTACTTCACCCAGCCTAAGCCGATGCGATGGTATCACACCGGGCGATGCCTGATGGGATTTGGGCATCTTGTTTAATCGCCTTCTACGACAGGCAGAACATACCGGGGGAGATATTCTATCCCGCTTATATATATATATATATATATATATATATATATATATATATATATATATATATATATATATATATATATATATATATAATATATA
>CM032447.1:140518730-140595398 GCA_019049505.1 Pachyrhynchus sulphureomaculatus
AGAAGTCTGAAAATAACATAAGACCACACCATCTCTTCAATCCCTTATATTTTTGACCATAAATAATTGGATTTAATTGAAAAATAGAACAATTTTCCGAGCGGAAGGAGTAAAAGGAGAGAATAGATAAATTTTCTTCTTAATCTTAATATGGTAATCTTTCCTGAATTTTATTAAATAATAAACCATTTGTATGCATAATTATTTATTGGAGTAAACATATTGTGTTTTATGTTCTTGTCAAGGCTCTTAGTTAAATTATTTTTTCCTTATTTTCAATTTTAACAAAGGATGAGTATGTTGAGGGAAGATAGTTTCAAGTATTATGAGAGTTTTTTCAGGTTTATATAATTTTAAGCATATTTTTATAATAAAGCACATGTGTTAAAGAGTTATAGAAGGTAAAGAGGGGCCGTTTCGTATATATCGTATTAAATGTCCTTTCCAGAGTTTCTGGAGTCAAGCAAGCCAAAAATTACGTTAAAATTTTAACAAGTAAGCGTGTGAAATAAATGAGAGTCGCTAAATGTTTTATAGTATCAATAGTACTATATTATGAGAATTTTTCTTAGTTTCTGGGTAAATTTTAAGCATAATTATTTATAGTAAAACATGTAAGGGGGTGAAGCGGTGGGGAAGAGAGTTACAAGGGCGGCTTCGTATTTATCGTGTTATAAGTATTTTTCAGGGTTCTTGGAGTCAAAAAATCTAAACATTATATTATTTTTTCTTAATTTTTAATGTTAAAAGGAGAAGAGAGTAGAAGTCGTTAAATATTCTATACTTTCAATGGTAATATGAGTTTTATTTCTCATTTTTGATTGGAATAATGGACCAATTTGTAGAATAACTATATAATATAAAATAGTAATACCTATAAGGCATAAAAAAATAAGGGTAGGGATTAGTGGGGTGTCTTCATATATGAGTAAATCCGAAAAAAAGAGTATTTAGAGCAGTTAGAAACTGATTTTTTTTTTGAAAAGCACACTAGTATAGTAGTATTTTTTCGAAAGTCTGGAACATGAAACCAGGGTGGTGCAAGCCCTAATTGAGGGTATGAAAAAAAGCACAAATATTTTTATATGTTAATGCTCGTAAAACAATCGTCAAAAATATTTAATAAATCAATATATTTGTTTTTCATGGAGAGCAGCGTAACCATACCTTAAAATGATTTAGTGTTTTTAGTATTCCTTACATAACACTTAGGGATCACTTCGGTGTCTGTCTGTCTGTCACATCCGATTTTCTCCGAGACTATTTCACATAGAAAGTTGAAATTTGGCACAGTGTGAAAGTTAAACTTTGACATAAGAGGTTAGTTTTGGGGGGTGTGAAAAAAAAATTATCAGGTCATAGAGTGGGGTGTCAAATGAAAGTTTGTGAAAATGTAAGTTCAAAAATATATATAATGTAATATTCGCGCAAAAATCGCTCAAAAATCACAGTCCACCCCCCTTATTTCGAGAAGTACTGTTCAAAAAATTTTGAAAAAATTCTGGAATATTCTCCACAAAGTGTAGGTTAAACGAAAATTATCACGAGTGCGTTACCTTTAATAAATTATCTGGTATATAAAAAAACAAATTTTTCAAAATTTTCAACAAAAATCGGAAACAAACTTTATTGAAACTCATTTAGGGTGTGTTTTATGAAGTCACTCACATTTTATACCTCCGTAACAAAAGTTTTTGTTTTAAAAGCAATCGAAGAACACTAATTTCGCAAGTCCGACTTGCACTTGACCGGTTTTTATGAACGATCAAAAATCAAATGAAAAAAATTTATTCTGTAATGCGGTTAAAAAGGGTGCGAAATTTGAATAATCGACATTAAAGCTTTTCAGCATATTTTTAATAATTGTGCTCTGTTAGCCCTTTTATTCCATTTACAACTTGTAAAGGATAACTTATTTTGTATATTATGTTTTTAATTTTTTAAAATTAAAAAGAAAAGTATGTTCCCAAACATACTTTATACTCACAAAAAAACACTTAAAATATTTAAAACCCATTATTTATTAATATTTATTTTTTATTTCGAAATATTAACAAAACAAAGTTTTTAAGAGCTTCAAAATATTGAGTTTGAAAAAATATATCAAATCAACTTTTTTTTTTAAATTTTAAAAATTTATTATTAAACAAAAAAAAGTTTTAAACCAAATAAAAGAGCTAACTAGAGCGAAATTATTAAAAATAGTGTGAAAAGCTCTAATTTCGAGTATTGAAAATTCAGATTTCGCGCCCTTTCTAGCCGCATCATGTAATAATTTTTTTCGATTGATTACTTAACATTCTTAAGTACTTAAATATTAAAAACCGGTCAAGTGCAAGTCGGACTTGCACAATTAATGTTCCGTACGGTTTTTTAAAAATATCACGAAGAAAAAATTTGCGAGAATATTATAAAACATATGAGTTTTAAACTCATATTTTCACAAGCGTTCATTTCACACCCCACTCGATGGCCTGTTAATTTTTTTTTTAAATACCCCCAAAATTAACCCCTTAAGTCAAAATTTAACTTTCAAAACCACACGGTTCTAATTGGGCCATCAATGGCTATATTTGTGCCAAATTTCAACTTTCTATGTCAAATAGTCTCGAAGAAAATCGGGTGTGACTGACAGCACTAAATCATTTTTACGCTGCTCTCCTGATAAAAAAAACAAAAACATTATGCAAATAAAAATATCTGTGCTTTTCTGATACCCTCAATTTCGGCTTGCACCACCCTGGCATCATGTTCCATACATTCCAGACTTTCGAAAAAATACTGATAAAAGAGAGTGCTGTAAAAAAAAAAAAATTTTGGGTTTCTGACTGTCATAAAGCCTTATTAAGGTTCTTCCAATCGAGGGATTTGAACATTTTTTGGCGGCAAGGGGGGGTAAAGAGGTAGAGATTGTTAAATATTTTATTGTTTCAACCGTATTAAAAGAGAATTTTTCTCCTGGTTTTCGATGTGATTTGGACGAAGTTTTACTATAATTAGAGGGGTGGTTGCGTGTATGTATTAATACATGTCTATATCAAGGTTCTTGGAGTTGAAATTCTGAAAATTATATTATTTTTCATTACTTTCAACTTTACTAACATTCCACTGTTTCAGATAATTTATTCTTTAGTGTAAGAAAGTCAAATTTCTTGTTTATTTAAGAACAGCGTGTATGCAAGGAAAGTAATGGATAAAAACTTCTTAACTTTTTTTTAATAATGTCAGTTCTTTATAGTGAAACAAAAAAGGGGTTAGAAGGATGGGGAGCTTCTATTTTTGTAAATTTTCTTATTTTTTAATTATTGTTAATAGTTATAGTAAAACATTTCAAGATTTAAAAGGGTATATATATATATATATATATATATATATATTATATATATATATATATATGTATATATATATATATATATATATATATATATATATGTATATATATATATATATATATATATATATATATATATATATATATATATATATATATATATATATATATATATATATATATATATATATATATATATATATATATATATATATATATATATATATATATATATATATATATATATATATATATATATATATATATATATATATATATATATATATATATATATATATATATATATATATATATATATATATTTAATATAAATTTAGCTTATTATCTATAAGGAAATTAGGTTATATATGTGTATATATATATATATATATATATATATATATATATATATATATATATATATATATATATATATATATATATATATATATATATATATATATATATATATATATATATATATATATATATATATATATATATATATATATAAATATATATATATATATATATATATATATATATATATAATATATATATATATATATATATATATATATATTATATATATATATATATATATATATATATATATATATATATATATATATATACACATATATAACCTAATTTCCTTATAAATAATAAGCTAAATTTGACTGTAGAATCCACTCCTTCGTTCAGTATTTAACGAAAATTTTCATATTTATTAACTGTAAGAAGTCTGAAAATAACATAAGACCACACCATCTCTTCAGTCCCTTATATATTTGACTATAAATAATTGGATTTAATTGAAAAATAGAACAATTTTCAGATTTCTCGACTCTAAGAATTCTAAAACCGTAGTATATCATGATATATAGGAACCAACCCTTCCCTTTGCTGCTCTAACATCTAATACACAACTATAAAAAACTGAAAATAATTTTAGAATAGCACAATTTTTAGATTTCTTGATTTAAGAATCCTAAAAATGATATATGACCCGACATATAAAAAGTAACCCTTCTAACCTCCATCTGCACCCTTTTTAAATCTTGAAATGTTTTACTATAACTATTAAAAATAATTAAAAAATAAGACAATTTACAAAAATATAAGCTCCCCATCCTTTTAACCCCTTTTTTGTTTCACTATAAAGAACTGACATTATTAAAAAAAAGTTAAGAAGTTTTATCCATTACTTTCCTTGCATACACGCTGTTCTTAAATAAACATGAAATTTGACTTTCTTACACTAAAGAATAAATTATCTGAAACAGTGGAATGTTAGTAAAGTTGAAAGTAATGAAAAATAATATAATTTTCAGAATTTCAACTCCAAGAACCTTGATATAGACATGTATTAATACATACACGCAACCATCCCTCTAATTATGGTAAAACTTCGTCCAAATTACATCGAAAACCAGGAAAAATTCTCACAATACGGTTGAAACAATAAAATATTTAACAATCTCTACCTCTTTTACCCCCCCTTGCCGCCAATAAACGTTCAAATCCCTCGATTGGAAGAACCTTAATAAGGGTTTATGCCAGTTAGAAACCCAAAATTTTTTTTTTTTTTACAGCACACTCTTTTAGCAGTATTTTTTCGAAAGTCTGGGAATGTATGGAACATGATGCCAGGGTGGTACAAGCCCAAATTGAGGGTATCAGAAAAGCACAGATATTTTTATTTGCATAATATTTTTGTTTTTTTATCAGGAGAGCAGCGTAACCATACCCTAAAAATGATTTAGTGCTGTCTGTCACACCCGATTTTCTTCGAGATTATTTGACATAGAAAGTTAAAATTTGGCACAAATATAGGCATTGATGGCCCAATTAGAGCCGTGTAGTTTTGAAAGTTAAATTTTGACTTTGGGGGGGGTGTTAAAAAAAAATTAACAGGTCATCGAGTGGGGTGTGAAATGAACGCTTGTGAAAATATGAGTTTAAAAATGTTTATAATATTCTCGCAAATTTTTCTTTGTGATATTTTTAAAAAACCGCCAAAAATCGCTGTCCACCCCCCTTATCTCGAGGAATACTAAAAAAAATTTTGTAAAAAATTCTAAAATATTTTCCATAAAGTGTAGATTGAACGAAAATGATAACGAGTGTGTTAACTTTGATAATTTATCTGGTATATAAATACTAAAAAGAATTCAAGGTTATCAGTTTTCAACAAAGATTGGAAACAAACTTTGTTGAAAACTCATTAAGGGTGTGTTTCATGAAGTCGTTAATCATTTTGTACCTAAGTAACAAAATTTTTTATTTTAAAAACAACCACCGTACGGAACATCAATTGTGCAAGTCCGACTTGCACTTGACCGGTTTTTTAATATTTAAATACTTAAGAATGTTAAGTAATCAATCGAAAAAAATTATTACATGATGCGGCTAGAAAGGGCGCGAAATCTGAATTTTCAATACTCGAAATTAGAGCTTTTCACCCTATTTTTAATAATTTTGCTCTAGCTAGCTCTTTTATTTGGTTTAAAACTTTTTTTTGTTTAATACAAATAAAAAAAAAGTTGATTTGATATATTTTTTCAAACTCAATATTTTGAAGCTCTTAAAAACCTTGTTTTGCTAATATTCCGAAATAAAAAATAAAAATATTAATAAACAAAGGGTTTTAAATATTTTAAGTGTTTTTTGTGAGTATTAAGTATGTTTGGGAACATACTTTTTTTTTAATTTTAAAAATTAAAAACATAATGTACAAAATAAGTTTTTTTTTACAAGTTGTAAATGGAATAAAAGGGCTACATAGAGTACAATTATTAAAAATATGCTGAAAAGCTTTAATTTCGATTATTCAAATTTCGCACCCTTTTTAACCGCATTACGGAATAAATTTTTTTCATTTGATTTTTGATCGTTCATGAAAACCGGTCAAGTGCAAGTCGGACTTGCCAAACTAGTGTTCTGTGATTGCTTTTAGAACAAAAACTTTTGTTACGGAGGTATAAAATGTGAGTGACTTCATAAAACACACCCTAAATGAGTTTCAATAAAGTTTGTTTCCGATTTTTGTTGAAAATTTTGAAAAATTTGTTTTTTTTTATATACCAGATAATTTATTAAAGGTAACGCACTCGTGATAATTTTCGTTTAATCTACACTTTGTGGAGAATATTCCAGAATTTTTTCAAATTTTTTTGAACAGTACTTCTCGAAATAAGGGGGGTGGACAGTGATTTTTGGGCGATTTTTGCGCGAATATTACATTATATATTTTTTTGAACTTACATTTTCACAAACTTTCATTTGACACCCCACTCTATCACCTGATAATTTTTTTTTCACACCCCCCAAAACTAACCTCTTATGTCAAAGTTTAACTTTCACAAGGTCAATAGTCTCGGAGAATATCGGATGTGACAGACAGACAGACACCGAAGTGATCCCATAAGTGTTATGTAAGGAATACTAAAAACACTAAATCATTTTAAGGTATGGTTACGCTACTCTCCATGAAAAACAAATATATTGATTTATTAAATATTTTTGACTATTGTTTTACGAGCATTAACATATAAAAATATTTGTGCTTTTTTCATACCCTCAATTAGGGCTTGCACCACCCTGGTTTCATGTTCCAGACTTTCGAAAAAAATACCGCTATACTAGTGTGCTTGTCAAAAAAAAAAATCAGTTTCTAACTGCTCTAAATACTCTTTTTTCGGATTTACTCATATATGAAGACACCCCACTAATCCCTACCCTTATTTTTTTTATGCCTTATAGGTATTACTATTTTATATTATATAGTTATTCTACAAATTGGTCCATTATTCCAATCAAAAATGAGAAATTAAACTCATATTACTATTGAAAGTATAGAATATTTACTCTCTTCTCCTCTTAACATTAAAATTAAGAAAAAAATAATATAATGTTTAGATTTGTTGACTCCAAGAACCCTAAAAAATACTTATAACACAATAAATACGAAGCCGTCCTTGTAACTCTCTTCCTCACCGCTTCACCCCCTTACATGTTTTACTATAAATAATTATGCTTAAAATTTACCCAGAAAACTAAGAAAAATTCTCATAATATAGTACTATTGATACTATAAAACATTTAGCGACTCTCATTTATTTCACACGCTCACTTGTTAAAATTTTAACGTAATTTTTGGCTTGCTTGACTCCCGAAACTCTGGAAAGGACATTTAATACGATATATACGAAACGGCCCCTCTTTACCTTCTATAACTCTTTAACACATGTGCTTTATTATAAAAATATGCTTAAAATTATATAAACCTGAAAAAACTCTCATAATACTTGTAACTATCTTCACTCAACATAATCATCCTTTGTTAAAATTGAAAATAAGGAAAAAAATAATTTCACTAAGAGCCTTGGCAAGAACATAAAACACAATATGTTTACTCCAATAAATAATTATGCATACAAATGGTTTATTATTTAACAAAATTCAGGAAAGATTACCATATTAAGATTAAGAAGAAAATTTATCTATACTCTCCTTTTACTCCTTCCGCTGAAGCGATATGGTTAAAAGAAGTTTCATCCTTACTTTAGGTTAAATGTGTACAAAATTTGAAAATACTTTCGTCTGAGAGTTATCCTGCCAACAGATTGACAAACAGATCGACAAAAATTGAGGGTTATGTTTTTCATGATTTATATATCTTAAAACGTAAAAACAAGTAAGAATGTCGGAGAGCATTTTTTTACAAATTTCTTAGAGCAGGGAAAGGAATAGTACAATTTACAATTGTCTCGTCTCCAAAAACTCTGAAAATTCTGTATAAGACGACATATACAAAGCAATAATAATATTTAAAATTTGTTCATAATTATTTTCAGATCTAGGAATCCTGAAAGGGTGAGGTGGCACCAACAAAATACTTTCCTCTGGCAACGCAGATAAAAAAAGTTAGGCAGAGGAAAGATTCAGAAAAGTATTTACGAGTATAATACACTAAATAATTAACAAAGCATCCAACCCTCTCCATTATACCTTTAGCTACTTATATATCTGATTATTTATGATTACGTTTAAAACTTATCGATCACATTATTCTAAAAAAAAAAAATCTTATAAAACTGTGGAAACTACAAAATATTTAACGACTCGCACTTCTATCACCCCCTTCTTTAGAAACAATATCCTTCAAAAACTATAGGCTCTGTTTATATCTATTATTATTTGTGTACCTAATTTCAAATCTACATCTCCTTTCCTTAGAATGTTATGACGCTGACAGACAGATAAATCGAAAAGGAATTGGAAAATTATTTTTCGTGACTCTGGAACTTGAAGAGATGCTATGATCTCGATATATGATATTTACACGAACACATTACTCCTTTTTATGACTGAATTATTTCTCAATAGTCTTCCGTTCGCATTCTATTTAAAAAACCAAATGATAGATCATCTTTAAAAATTAAATCTAAGGCTCATCTCTCTCTTATCTGTAGCTAGTACCTCAAGCTCAGATCACAAGAACACCGGCCTTTCGGCTGTAAGACCATGTTGTCAGAAATACATTGCAAACTAGTTAGTAGAGTATGCCTAAGATGTACTTATATATGTATATATATATATATATATATATATATATATATATATATATATATATATATATATATATATATATATATTTATATATATATATATATTATTTTTTATTTTTCTTTGACCCTGTATATACTTTTTTTTATTTTTATTTTTCAATTTTCTTGGGTTTGGAGGTCAATTATAGAATGAAACTTCCCAAAATTGATAGTGATCCTTTCCTTTTATTATTGACGTTTCGGCAGTTTGCCTTTCTCAAAATTCATCTTTAGTTTGTCTTGGATGTGGATGTTAAGGTTAATATTTATCATTAGATCAAGAATTAAAGGAGGAGATGTCTCCTCCTCGTCCAAGGATCATCTGCAATCGAGGTCGTGCTCAACAAAATGTAAATTAAGCTTGCAGTGTCTCATAAGGATCTCTGCTACCATTTTCAGGTCTTTCCTGTTTAATTTCAGCAGAGATCTCAAGGTTAGGCCCATTATGAGAGTCTGTCTTATTCCTAGTGCCTCGTTCTACGTCTCATATTGCAAGGGATTCCAAAATAAATTCAGGCTCGATAGGGCCCGCTATAACTCCCCTTTTAGCTAGTAGTCGATTATTCCATTTTTCTTGGCAACAGGTTATTTCTATACGTCAGACTCGCTGTGCTGTCCGAACAAATTTACATTCACGATCTCCTAGCCATACATAAGGGTAGAGTAAATTTTCGTTTGGAAAATGGATACTTAAATATCCAAAAACATTCTTAGTTTTATCCCTGTCTACGGGAAGTATGCTTATGCTCCTGTGCCTTACTTTTGTTTAGATTCATCTGTCTGTCAGATGAATCCTTATACAGTTTCATCAGTCGAGTCTGCCCCGTGGTCTGAAGACCTGTAGGAGCTTATCCTTAAGTGCCTAAGGATTTTCCATGATTCATTCCGCTATTGTTGCGGCTCATATGCTGCGATATCGAACTAAATGATCGAATAATGTTACTTATTCTATTTTAATCATTAAACAATGAGATATTAAACTGTTTGTAGGAATACCTAACAGTTTTTTTCGTAATCTTAAGAGAATGAGAATAAACCTACTTTTATAAAACCTGTAAGTTAAATAGAATAGGAAAGTAATATTATCAAATATAAAACCTTTCATTTTCGCTAATTGCTCCGCATCGCTTCGATAAAAATACTATTAATATAAAATACGGTAAGACGAAATTCGAACGGGAACTTTAAGAGATCATACTGAAGAAAGCAGAAAGAAGGCCGGCAAAAACTCTCAAATTAGACTATTTATCCAGCGTATATGAAGCTTTCACTGCCTAGCCTATTCAATATTGGCTTTTCCACACTTTTCTAAAATTACATTTAGCTATGACTCAAGATCTAAGCCAAGTTATATGCAAGCAAATATATATGCTTAATACATACTTTAAATATTATCTAGTCTAAGTATTTTACATTTTTCATTGTGATTAAATAAGTTTCCACACAATTTGTTTAATCTGTTTTGCTCATTGCAAGATTTTCCAGCAAAATTAAAAAGTAAAATATTTTAACTACTCATAATTCTTTTTTATTTCGCAAATATATGAAACGTCCCATAAAAAGTTTAATTTTTGAATACTTATAGTAAAAACAATTAAATATAATATAGTAAATGGAAAAATCTCCGTTGTATATGTTCTCAAAAACCATCTAAATGTGAACTGTTATGTCTCTGGCTCTCTTCTAAACGAAAACTGAAAATCTTGATCACTGCTTGGAAAATCGTTTCAGAGATCGCTGTTGACTTATGCCTTTTTGGAAAAATTTTTTGAATGACTACTAAAAATTCATTTAAAACGGGTAATGTGACCATATCCTGCTAAAACCTTTTTTTTCTAGTTAAAAACCATCAAAACCACTAAAAGTTTGTATTCATCCCTACATATCGTACTACATTAACAATTGTTGTGCAGACACTGTCATCCTCAAAGAAATATGTACTGGTTTTTGTATGTGCAGACCTGGCGGCTTAAACTTTAACGGAATGTAAGGGCTTCTGATCCTTTGTTTCAATAATAGCAACTTTACTTACCGACGTAGCCGTTAAGATGGAAATGTGCGTTAGTCGAGAAGAAAATATTAGGAAATGTTAAAAAGCTTTCAACCATTTGATTAACAAAGTAAACCTTCCAAGCATAGTCAGTTGCTATTAATTTTTGCTGTATCTTGCGTTGATGACGAAGTTAATTTTTATGAAGTATGCGTTAACTCCTGGGCATGTTGACGGCACTTTACCTTCACCTCAATCTTCCCTTTCATACTTTATTTATGGGACGTCGTGTAAATATAATGCCTATAACTTGGTGATAATAATAAGCATAGCTGCTTGGCCTTGGGTAATTCGTTACTGCATGGAATAGAGCTTATTATCGTTTCAATTTGACATGAGAGTTTATTATTTGGGTTATGCACTTTCTACGATTACAAATCTATACTGGAAATTTTGTACATGAAAGTCACACAAAAAGTCACACTTAAATAATTAAATTTATTTTTTTACACTTTGTATATTCAAACATGTTATAAAGATAACATTATAAGCGGGGCATGCTGAATCTATATCACAATGTTTATATCAGTTATTCTCAGAAACCTTGTAAGTAGTTTGTACCGGATTATAAAAATTTAAAAAATGATAATAAATTGTAATAGGTTCTCTAAAAAATATATACTTGGAACTCTTATTTTGGTTGACAAACCTAACTATAGGTTATACCCCTTTTCTTTATGGGTACATTTAATTTTTATGTTATTTCGTTCCAGTGTTGGATTTACCTAGCATAAAAATGCCAATAAATATTAATCGACAGTTCTAGAAAGGGTTGTTCCTTTCAATACAAATATTTGAAAAGCATTCGTTACGATTAAAAATTTAATGTTTCGAAAAAAATCGTAGTAGAAAATGTTTTATTGCATTTAATAATAATTTTTTATACCAAAGCAGATGTCAATAAATTGCGTTAAAAATTGTTGTAAAATTGATTAATCCTAGTGTTATCGAAACTGATTTGCAGGGACTATCTTTTCTTGGGCGAAGTTTTTATATTATTTGTTTTATGAAATACTATTCTAGTCAAACGAATCACGAGCTCCAGCAATTCTCGCAAATTCGATAACTATAAGACATTTTTAGACCCGTGTTAACAGTCGTTTCTTGAGAAGCTTCTAGACCTGTAACTTATCTTGAGTGATGTTTGTCGTTTCATGGTCAAAAAACATATCCTAACTTTTACGTAGGAAAATCGAAAGCTGCCTTAAAAATAATTTGTGAACCTTTGAACGGCATCTTTACTTCCCTGTCTAAAGAGAGGTACTGTATTCGTTCCTAAATCACGAAAAATGTAGTATCCCCTGTCTGTTGGTCTAGCTGTTGCCACGATAATTCGTAAACGAAATAATATATCGACCTTAAACTTGGTACACAAATAATATTTGTCGTAAGAATAGTATTCAAGTGTTTAAAATATTATATATGTGCCAAATTTAAAATCGATATCTTATTTCGTTCGAGAGTAATCGTGCCAGCAGACCGACATAAACAAAAAACTATGTTTTTCTTGATCAAGTAACGTAAGGAAACTTTCAAATCTTGGAGGGTGTTTTTCGTAATTTGCCCTTAACATTATATCGATGCCATCGAAATAATAACCATGTTAAAGTGTAATTGGGCTGGACATGTCCAGAGAGACAGAAATGGGACTCTCCAAAGTAGAGGGATGGATGGGAGAGATGGGATGACATAAGAAACATTCGGAGGGACTGGATGCAGGTCACGCAGAGTCATTATAAGTGGAGAATTTTGCAGGACGCCTATGTTCAGCAGTGGAAGAGATTGGGCTAATAATGATGATGGTTTTCATAGTAATGGCAGCAAAAACTCTATACTTTAGTGGCTCATTTAGAAGAACTTAATTCAACAGCATTTAGTTTCTACGTTTATTCTTCTAAAACTATAAATTTAAATTTCAATTAGGGGTTTGAGGAGGTTTCAAAGCATAAAGTTTGGAATAAAAATTTTGAGATTTATAAAAATTTGTGGAAAATGCTATAGAATAAGTAAAATATAAATATCATAATCATTACCTGGTTGCTCTGACTTGTCGACAAGTTATCATTGAAGTGAACCCACACTGATCCCGGTTAGTATTAAGGAAGATAACTACGAAAGAACGTAGCGTGCTGTTGTTTAGACAGACAGCATATATACAGGTAGTAGTTATTTTCCGTTAACGTTCGTGGAAGCAGTACCATGTTGCTGAAAATAGAAACATATGTTTCAATACTGGGATAATGTTTACAGATATTACCACACTTTCGCTGATATAATATGGAAAGGGTTAATCTCTATTGAGGCGTGCCGGAAAACGATGAAAAATAAATTAAATTCTCTACTAGCTCTACGTAAATGAATTTAGAAGAGGCCAGTGTGTTTCATTGTTTGCTTCAATTGTCCAATTGTCAGAATAAAAATTAGTAAAGTGATTTACCCGGCTTCCCTTCCAAACACGTAGTTGAAAAAAGTACTAAATTTGGCTGTCTCATACCAAAGAATAACTCACTACAAGTAGATATTATAAATGACATGGACTTTATTATAAAGTATTATTCACCCAAAAAAATTGAGCAGAGGAAGAGCTATTAGAACGAAAATGTTTCTACATACTGTTTCTGTTGAAACTAAAAATAATCAAACAATAACAGAATTTCACTCATTCTTCTTTCAAATAATATATATGTAAAAAATTTGAAATCGATATAGAATATTATCGTACGTATTTTGTATTCTAAGAAACGCGAGAAAAAACAAAAAACTCGGGCAATAAAATACTGCCCTTTAGCAAGGAAAGTTAAAATATATTAGGTTTACAAAATTCCCATTTGCAGTTATTATCACTGCGCTAAGCCTGAAGACTTGAGATTTTATTGCTTAAAAAACTAATGTAAAAAAAATAGCTAAATGTATCTAATTGTGTGATGTCGGTAAAAGATAAATTAATTTCAACTACTTCGGACATTTCAGTTAAGTTGAACATCTTGATAATGTTTATACATTACAGTTAATTTCTGCAGTAAAAACTAAGATATCGTCTTATATTTTATAATAAGTAGGCATGTATTCTAATCTCTACTAATTTAGTTTAATAATAATCTTGCATATTTTAGTTAACTTACTGTCATTAAATAAAGTTAAATGGGGCCCTAGGTCACCTAGAATATAGAAAAGGTAGGTTAGGAGTTAGGGTTTCAATTTTTTTATTTGGCAAGCGATATTGACATAATCAATAATAATAATAATAACTTTTATCACCTGTAAAGGATGAAAGAAATATTAAAAAATCAATTTCAAGAACCCCAGTCCAGTTGAAAATTGAAAATTCTTCAAACTTTAACAGCAAATACAAGCTCTCTGTCCACTCCAATCGCTTAAAAAGTAGATCGATAAAGTGATCAGGGAAGCCTTGTTTAAGCATGCTTGAGTGTGACTTTAAGAAATGATTATAAATTCGGGACATGTTTTTCAAGAGCTAGCAGTAACAGCTAATATACATTTTGCAATTTTTAGGTTGATCTTTTGACAGATTACTTTAACAAGTGAGATTGACAGGTAATTTCAGTTACTACCAAGATTCTTTATTCGGTCCATGTAATTTCATCAGTTTAACGTCTTGATCCATAGAGAGACATACACAAATCAGGAAACGACAAGTTATAGCTAACGTCTTGAAAATATGTTGCTTCAACAATGTTACTACCAATTATTAAAAAATATGATTTAAATGGACCATAGCATTGGTTTTTCCCGGCATAAATTCAGTCAGCATAATATATAAATAATAACATCTTCTTAAGCTATATTTTACGATTGAGTTTTTATAATACTTCTTCAGTTTACTTAAATCTGTCATTTAGTGTACACATTTTCCTAATTATATAAATAGTGAATAGTATAAAATTATAGTGATAAATTTTTTATATTTTTATTAGTTTATGAGAAATTTTCTCCAAGTTTTTGGAGACGGAAAAATTCAAAATTATGTTATTATTTTTTTTAATTTTTAAATTCTAATACACTCGTATGCAGAGAGAAATATTAGTTGTTAGTTGTGCACATTTTTGAAGCCCTTTCTCTGGTCATGATCAATATCTCGCCATAAAGTACCTAGCATTCAAAATAGAGAATTACAATGCTTGGATTTGTTCTTTAGTATGAGAAACTGTAATGTAGTATTTATTTGAGAACTGTGGGTTCACGTGAAAAGTACTGGGTGTAACACTTTAACAATTACATAGTATTTTTTTAAATAATATTTTAACTTTTTTAGTTATGTAGTCGTGAAGAGATTACCCTTCAAGATTTTAGCATTTGTTGACGTTTTAGGGTTTAAGTGAGAATTTATAAATAGGGTAAGTTCTTTAATCTGTCGTTAATGCTCTAAAGAATCAATATTTCTGAAATTCGAGGTTTTCAGGTGTCAAATAGCTCTTGTTAATGGCTAATCCGACAAATGCAGAGTATGTTTGCTAGCCGTTTTTTTTATCTTTCGCCACCCCATCCGAGTAGGGATTTTACCCTTTTCCTAAGAATATCGACGAGGATGTCGTAATATTTCATCGATGGTCATATATATATATATATATATATATATATATATATATATATATATATATATATATATATATATATGCTCCTGCCTCTGCGACCCATGGTTTCACACCCTCTCCTATTTAGATAGAAATCGTGTCCAAAACCTTTATTCTATCCTCTTACCTATTCTTATCCTTCCATATCTAACCAATCTACTCGCCAACACGCAATGACAAGCGCTGCGTTTTATCTACCAAAATCCCTCTAATGAAATGTTAAGTTTCAAAACCGGCAAGTAGGACAAATTATCCAGAATCTTGCCCTGACAACGATTCAGTCAGTCCATGGATTTTTGGGGGGGGGGGACACAAAATTGACACAGAGAGACTTCCACAAACATAAAACGAAGATGAAAAATTTCAAACTCCTAACATATAACGTAACTCTTGTCCCAGGAAAAGCTTATAGAACTAGAACAGAAACTGAAAGCTATAAATTCGGACATTATTGGATTCTGTGAGGTTAGGATGGAAAACAAATTATTACACTAAAACGTGGAAATATGTTATACCACACAAATGGTGATCCCAGAACAGCAGTCGGTGGCATAGGTTTCCTTATTAACAGGCAACATGTACAAAATAAACTGTAAAAAAACAATATCAGTATGTAACATTCTTAAGCTGCATGTAGTGTTAGCTCTTCCATGATAAATCTTCTCCACGTTTGTCTTGAGCGTCCGCATCTTCTGTGTCCTTGTGAATTCCAATCTAGGGAGCTTTTTGTTATATCATTATTGGATTTTCACGACGTGTGACCTATCCATCTCCATTTGCGTACTAATATATCTCGGTGTATTCCCTGTTGTCGTATGAGATGCCAGAGGTCTTCATTATGAATGGTGTTCGGCCAGAATATGCGGAGAATTCGACGGAGACCTTTATTAATGAAAGTTTGTATTTTGTCTGTGCAGGTTTTTTCCACTTTCCAGGTTTTACATCCATATAATAGTATCGACTTAAGGTTGCTGTTAAATATCTTCAACTTGGTGTCTGTGTTGATTTGTCTCAATGCACATCTAGTTCTTAGTGGGTCAAAGGCTTGTTGAGCTTTTTTAATTCGATTATGTATGTCTGCTGAAGCATCTTCTTCTTTGTTGATACCATTACCCATATAATACATGAATTCCTCCGCGTCCTCTGTGTCAGATCTGAAGATACTGAATGATGTACTTATTTTGATGTTAATTTATTGAAAGTCCACATATTTGTGCTTCGCATTCTTAGTTTTTCACCATCTTTTCCATGTTGTTATGTGATTCTGCCAGCAGACAGATGTCATCTGCATGCTATAAATCAGCTATTAATGACGTGAGTGTCCAACTTATGCCCCGTATATTTTTCAGTGCCTTCTTCAGTACTGAGTGCAAAACAGTATTGAACAGTAAAGGAGATAGAGTGCATCCCTGTGTGACCCCTGTTTTCACCTTAAACAACCGCTTATTTGTCCGTTATGAAGGATTGTATAAGCGTTGTTATATAACTGTTGTATTATAGTGATAATTTTCTTGGGCATTCCTGCTTCCATTAATGTTTGCCAAATTGGCGAGTGTTATATGTTATCGAACGCTCTTTGTAAGTCTATGAATACTAGATAAAGTGAGTGATTGGGCCTGAAACCCACTTGGTTCTTTTTGAGTATGGATTTTATAGAGCTTTGTGTAATTTACGCCATTATTTTCTGTATGGAGTTAAGAAGTGTGATTTCTCTCCAGTTCTGACAGAAAGTGAAATCTACTTTTTTGGGAAGTTTTATTATGGGACTCTGCTTCCACTGGTTTGAAATTTTCTTTCTGAGTGGAATTAGTTCCGTTGTTGTTTCCCTATCTGCTTTAAAAAGTTCGCTGTCGTAACCGGTCGCGCTGT
Source organism: Pachyrhynchus sulphureomaculatus (assembly GCA_019049505.1). Classification (NCBI taxonomy): domain Eukaryota; kingdom Metazoa; phylum Arthropoda; class Insecta; order Coleoptera; family Curculionidae; genus Pachyrhynchus; species Pachyrhynchus sulphureomaculatus. The sequence goes on from CM032447.1 coordinate 140,536,185, forward strand.
TTTATTGTTTTTTTTAATGATTTTATTGCCTGTGTTATTTCCGATTTAGTTGGAGTCAGGCAGCTTATATTTGTTGTTTTTTTGTGCTAATTTGCCTCATTTAGTTCCGACGGGTTTTCATTTGTTGATGTACTAAGAAGGTTTTCAAAATGTTCTTTCTACCTTTGTAATTGATAATTGCTTGTGGTTATCAACTGACCAGATTCTGATCTTACAAGTGATGTTCTGTTGTTTCATTTCCTATTTAAGCGTTTAGTAATATATAATTCACGTGTACGACGTTGTTCTGCTGCTGCTTTTACCTGTTTTAAGATCTTTTACGTAGGTTCTTTTATCTTTTCTAGCACTTTTTTAAACCTCCCTATTTATATTTTTGGCAGTGTAATAGGTTATCTTCTTTTTTGGCGGTTATTCTTAATGGTAATGTTCGATTCTAAAGTTGGTGATCACTGCCAACATCTGCTCCTTACATCTAGTAGCGAACTTCTCCGTTTCTTGTTTATCATAATATGATCTCTGTTTTCCTATCGGGCGATATCCACGTGGCTTTATGTATGTGTTTGTATGGGAATATAGTTTCTCCAATTACAACGCCATCCTTGAGTAAAAATTTGCTATTCATATGGCCCAGGCCGTGCTTGCCCATGATCTCTTCTAACTTTCGGTTATTGTTTTCCACTTCTGCGTTCATATCTCCCATTATAATTGAGATATCTCCTATCCTCTTGAGATCTGGCATAAGGTGAATGCCAACTTTTCGGAAAATTGTTGTTTTTCCTCTATCGGTTTTGGGTCTGTTGGGGTATAGCTTTGTATATACGTGATCTTTCTTTACCTGGTGTAGAATATGGCTGTTATTATTCTGTCTGATACGGGGTTCCATGACATCAATGATTTTTAGCACGTTGTCGTACTAGTAGTGCCACTCCATTTTCGTGTGGCTCATTTGTCTGTTTTGCACTATACAGTAATAGCTCTCCTGATGGTGCTGTGTGTTCGCCATGTTCATTCCATCTTGCCTTAGATATCTCAAGGATGTTTAAATAATAACCTTGCATTTCTTTAATGACCTGAGCTAGTTTGGAGGCTTTATATAGGGTGCGTAAATTTAATCCACCAAATCATAACATCGGGCAAATTATTCTAAAGGGATGATGTTCTCCATATAAAAGACTGCTTGAAAAGTGTTGTACGCGGACTAACAAGCTGAACCTCATACGGATGTGAAGTATTAGCGCGACGTGTATTTCTAACATGTACCGCTCTGGGAGGAATTATGCGGGCTACATCCTTTAAACACCTTCCATGAAAATACCTGTAGAACAGACTCAAGTCGCCAACCGTTCTTCGATGTTCCAGCGAATCAAGGCCGCCGGTCAGTTACGGGTCTCCAATCAGACGAACAGCTCTTTTCTGAACAGAATCCAACAAATGTAGAGTGTGTTTGGAAGCGGAGCCACAAACATGGGAGCAGTATTCCATAGTTGGTCGAATTTAAGCTTTGTAAAGAATTAGCAGTTGTTGTGAAGTGTAAACCTTTCTGGTTTGAAATAATATTCTCAACTTTTGAGAAGCTCTCCTTGCTATGCCTGCAACATGTTCATGCCAGGACATATTTTCTTCCAAATTAACGCCTATCAAGTTAAGTGACGATGCTAGGGGATTGGAGTGCCTGACATGACTATGTCGGGTTCAGCAACGTTAACTTTTTTAGAAAAAACTGCTGCTAGGGTTTTTGTAGCGTTAAATTCCACTTGGTTACTGTAACCTCAAGACAGAATTTCTTCCAGGTCTTTGTTAAGTTGAACGATCTCCTACTGTCTACGGATATTCGTCTGAGTAGCCGATGTCCGAGCGTTCAAAGTGAATGAAGAGATAAGCGTACTGTCATCTGCAAAGCTGTAGATTGGATTCTCGCTCTTTTCCAGCAGATCGTTAATGTAAATGGGAAAGAGAGTAGGAGATAGTATGGAGCCTTGGGCACACCGGCGATGATAGTGAAGGTGTTCACTCGTAAAGAACGCTCTCTGAGGGAACTTGAGAGCCACAAACAGAACTTTTCAGACATACCATAAGAGCGCAGCTTAGCGAACAGTCCATCAGGCCAAACACGGGTTAAATGCCTCGGATATGTCAAGAGCAACCGCTCGAGATTCTCCAAAGTGTTCAATTGCGTTGTTCCAAACACGTATAACATAAGTTGATCTACGTTGATGAAAGCGATATTGGTGATCGCTAATAATATTGAATCCTTCAAGATATTTTAGAAAATGCTGATTGATAACCTTTTCCATGACTTTTGATATTATTGAAAGCAGTGCGATTGCGCTCGGTGCGGAGTTAATTGTAAATTGTACTCGTGGGAAACACAGCGCTGGGCAAATTCTTCTGCTTTCTGGTTCTAAATAATATTCCCAACTTTTGAGAAGCTCTCCTTGCTATGCCTGCAACATGTTCATGCTAAGACATATTTGCTCCCAAACTAACGCCCAACAAACTGAGCGACGATGCTAGGGGAATGGAGTGCCCCGACATAACTATGTCGGGTTCAGCAACGTTAACTTTTTTAGAAAAAACTGCCGCTTGGGTTTTTGTAGCGTTAAATTCCACTTGGTTACTGTCACCCCAAGATAGAATTTCTTCCAGGTCTTTGTTAAGTTGAACGACCTCCTGTTGTCTGCGGATACTCGCCTGAGCAGCCGATGTCCGAGCATTCAAGGTGAATGAAGAGACAAGCGTACTGTCATCTGCAAAGCTATAGACTGGATTCCCGGTCTTTTCCAGCAGATCGTTAATGTAAATGAGAAAGAGAGTAGGAGACAGTATGGAGCCTTGGGGCACACCGGCGTTGATAGTGAGGGTGTTAGAAAGAAATCCGTCGACCGCCACTCGCAAAGAACGCTCTCTGAGGAAACATGAGAGCCACAAACAGAACCTTTCAGACATACCGTAAGAGCGTAACTTAGCCAACAGTCCATCGTGCCAAACACGGTCGAATGCCTTGGATATGTCAAGAGCAGCAGCTCGAGATTCTCCAAAATGTTCAATTGCGTTGTTCCAAACATGTGTTACATAAGTCAGAAGATCTCCTGTTGATCTATGTTTACGAAAACCATATTGGTGATCGCTAATAATATTGAATCGTTCAAGATATTTTAGAAGATGCTCATTGATAACCTTTTCCATGACTTTCGATATTATTGAAAGCAGTGCGACTGGTCGGTAGTTATTTGGCAAGGTCTTCTTACCTTTTTTAGGTATCGGCTGAACCGTGGCACATTTCCAGCAGGACGGAAATATTCCCTTTCTGTAGGATAGGTTAAAAAGTCTACAGAAAACTGGTGTTAGTTCCCTTGCACAGTTTTTGAGAACTATGGCAGGTATTCCGTCAGCGCCAGAAGCCTTCTTGGTGTCTAGCTTCATTAAAATACGCTTTATGATGCGCTGTCTGAAAGACAACATCGGGCATCCTTGACTGCAATGTGGGAATAGTAGGTGGTGTTTTTTCCTTGGAAATCGACAGTAGAATGTGAAGCAAAGAGTTCAGCCAACAAGTTCGCTCTCTCAACAGGTGTGGTTGCAATGGAATTATCTAGCCGTGTGAGTGGTGGTATGGTGGATTTGGTAAAATTTTGACTAACTGCCTTAGCGACTGCCCAAAAGGACCTGGAATTGTTGGGACAAGCGAGAAGTTTGTTTCTAATTCGTTGATTGTGTGCCTCCTTGGTTTCGTCGATAATTCCCTTGCATCTGTTCCGGGCATGAACAAAGATGTTACGATTTACGGTGTTAGGATTTTCACGCCATTGTCGATAGGCAATATGTTTAGAAGCAATAGCTTCTTTGCATTTTCGATCGAACCAAGGCTTGCTTGCTTTTTTAGGTATCAGCTGAACTGTGGCACATTTCCAGTAGGAAGGAAATATTCCCTTTCTGTAGGATAGGTTGAAAAGTCTACAGAAAACTGGTGTTAGTTCCCTCGCACAGTTTTTGAGAACTATGGCAGGTATTCCGTCAGCGCCAAAAGCCTTTTTGGTGTCTAGCTTCATTAAAATTCGCTTTATGATATGCTGTCTGAAGACAACATCGGGCATCCTTGACTGCAATCTGGGAATATTAGGTGGTGTTTTCCTTGGAAACCTACAGTAGACTGTGAAGCAAAGAGTTTAGCGAACAAGTTCGCTTTCTGAACAGGTGTCGTTGCAATAGAATTATCTGGCCGTGTGAGTGATGGTATGGTGAATTTGGTGAAATTTTGACTAACTGCCTTAGCGACTGCCCAAAAGGACCTGGAATTATTGGGACAAGCGAGAAGTTTGTTTCTAATTTGTTGATTGTGTGCCTCCTTGGTTTCGTCGATAATTCCTTTGCATCTGTTCCGGGCATGAACAAGGTTGTTGACAACATGAACAAAGAACATGAAAAACAGACGCTGTTTGAAGCGTTCCACTGAAGATAAAACGCTTCTGTTGTGCAAGTTTTGGTCCACCATGGATATTTGATTTCACCAATGCCTCCCATATCCGGAGAGCGTTCCCCTATCTGTCACCTGGGGAAGCGTCCGATGGAGGACTAACAATCCTACACTATATATATATATATATATATATATATATATATATATATATATATATATATATATATATATATATATATATATATATATATATATATATATATATATATATATATATATATATATATATATATATATATATATATATATATATATTTTATATAAATATACTTATATATAAATTCGTGACATTGAATTTTGAATATGTTAGCATACATCTGAGAAATCACCGACGACATATTATCTTTTGATTTTTAGAAACATAGCATATATCATCAAAACACAAAATACTTTATTCTGAAACAGGTTCTTATGAAAAAATAATAAAAAAATCCATTGCCTAAAATAAGAGCAGACGAAAAAATGTAAGAACTCGAAGAATCTCCGACTGGTTAAAATTTAAATCAAATGTAAGTAATCTGACTATATCAAAGTTGTATTTTTTGCCCAACATTCATAAACCTGGGAAAGCAATGTGACCTACTGTATCAACGGTAGGATCACCCACATATTTAGTTTCTAAATGGTTGGTAAAAGAATGTGAAAATTTAGCTTTAAGAGAGAATAAATTTTCAGTGAAAAATTGTTCAGAATTCATTAGCAAAACAAAAGATCTAGTTCTCAATGAAAGAAAAATTTTAATTTCTTCATAGCAAATTTATTCACGAGTAAGTTTAAAATTGAGATCAGTCAAGAATTTGAATACTTCCAGAGAGTATGGTACAGGTATGTGAATGATTTATTAGCGATTTTTTGAAAAAATTGTTTCTAAATTCTGATACCACTTCATTACATTTACCTATGAAATTGAGAACCACGAACAATTATCATTCCTGGATATTTTAGTGATTAAAAACAATAATAAATTAGAATTTGACATTTATAGGAAAGATACCTTAACGGATAGATACATGCCTAATGATTCCTCTCATTGTAAACAACATAGATTTGCCGTGTTAAACTTTTTGGTTCATCGTTTAGTCACTTTCCTGTTGAATGCAGTCAGATTCAGAAATTAAAGGAATTTTATTAAGAATATAGCTAGGATCAATGGTTACGGCAAAAACTTAATAAACAAGTTAATGAAGAGACATAAGTTTAGGTTAAATATTCATAATTCCACCTTTTTTACTAGTGAACAAAATATGACGAAATATGTTTCAATATCATATAATCCGAGTTTTACTCGAGAACTTAATAAGGTAAGGATAATGTAGGGTTTCCTTTAGTCTACAAGGCATCAGACAACTTATAAAATATCCTAGGAAACACAAAGGATACATCTCACAAACGTGGCATAGGGGGAATTTATGAGATAAATTTTAATGATATAAGAAGTATGTTGGCCAAACAAGAAGGTCGATTGAAACAAGATTTAAAGAACATTAGCTCACCTAAGGTACAGTAGATCTGACAAATCAAGTATTGCCGAACATGTTCTTCAACAGAATCATACTGTAACATTAGATAATTTAAGGTTAATACGAAATGTATGTGATAAAAATTTATTAGACGCATACGAAATTATTGAAGTAATAAAATGTAAAAATAGAACTAATGTTCCTGATGTAATTAATTCCACTTAAGTTGTTCCAAGCTAGACTAGTTTTTATTCTTAGATTTAGTCAATCGTAGCTTCTGATGATGCTAACATGCTTAACAAGACGCGCGTCGATGGCAAAAATAAAGTGTGTAGTGGTGATAACTGTAATTTTAAACACATGTTCATAATAGTAGTAGTTAATAGTTTTAATAATATCTCAAAAGGAAGAGTCGGACGTAATAATTTCTGATGCTCGGATCTACACAGGTCTCCCGCCATACTGAGTTAATGATGGTCACGTTTCACTTCCGTTAGGTTAGTGATCTTCGACCAAGTGGTATTTGTGGGAAGCAAGGATGATGGGTTCCTGCATTTTCAATATAAGCAACTCACCTCAAATAGAGTAAGTCGATATCTTTTTAAGGTTTCTTAGTAATGTATTATTAAAATTCTGACAAGGTTACCATTACTTTTTTTTTTCTTATCGTTCACCTCCCTGCCTGAGTAGGGATTTTATTCTTTTTCTTATCCTAAGGATATCGGCGAGAATGCCGTAATACCTGTTAACGTTGCCCAAGTGCCGAAACATATAATTTTAGTGTTCCATACGGAACATTTATAAGATTACTTCGGTGTCCGTCCATTTGTCACAACCGGTTTTCTCCGAAACTATTTGACATAGAAAGTTGAAATTTGGTACTAACATAGAAATTGATGGCCTTATCAGAGTGGTGTAGCTTTGAAAGTTAAATTTTAACTTAAGGGGGTGTTAGTTTTGGGGTGTGAAATCGGAAGGGAAAAAATTTTACTAGGTCATCGAGCGGGGTGACAAATGAAAGCCTGTGAAAACACGAGTTCAAAAATATATATAATGTAATTCTAGCGTACACTTTTTTTGTATTATTTTGAAAAAATCGCGAAAAATCGCGAAAAAAAACGCTGCCCTCCCCCCCTTACATCGAAAAGTACTGATCAAAAAATTTTCAAAAAAGTCTGGAATACTCTCCAAGGGGTGTAGACTAAATGAAAATTATCACGAGTGCATTACCTTTAATAATTTATCTGGTATATAAAGAAAACAAAAATTTCAAGGTCATTAGTTTTCAGTAAAAATCGGAAAGAAACTTTGTTGAAAACTCATTTGGGATGTGTTTTGTGAGGTCGTTGATCATTTTATACCTCCGTAACACAAATTTTTATTTTAAAAGCAATTAATGTACGGAACACTAATTGCGAAAGTTCAACTTGCACTTGACCGGTTATTTGTATTTCACAGCACCTTTCAGACAACGCGGTAGTGCTGCCATGGACGTTATTGCATTTCTGCGAATAACTACTACCTATGTACCTGGCGTGGCTAGGTCAAATATATTTAAATAAATTAATAAATAAGTATATACCGACCTGCTGGATTGAACCCTCGACCTTCTGCACTGCACCACGCCACGAAGCCACGGACAGCCATACCGAGGAAACAGAGCGCGCGGTCCATATTATAAATATATTATAATATTAGGGCGGAGACAAAATTAGTAACCTAGACACTGATGATACAGAAGATATAAAAGCATGCGAAGAATATAAATATTTAGGTATAACGTTCGACACAAGTGGTACAGATGAAAAAGAAATAAGAACAAGGGTAACGGAAGCAAGGAAAATAATAGGATATTTGAATGGAATTCTATGGAATAAACACATTACACAAAAATGAAAATTTAATATCTACAACACAATGATAAAGAGTAATTTGATATATGGATCTGAGACCTGGACTACTGAAAAAAAATAAGAAAATAATAGAAGCTACCGAAATGGATGCTTTAAGAAGATCAGTCAGAATATCGAGAATTCAAAGAATAAGAAACGAAGAGATTCGCCAGCAAATGGTACTTGTGGACACAGTTATGAAGGAAATTGAAGGGAAGCAATTAACCTGGTATGGCCATGTTCAACGAATGGGACAAACACGATTACCAAAAGTAACAATGGAATGGGTACCGAATTTGAGAAGGAAAAGAGGAGAACCGAAGAAAAATTGGATAGAAGGAATTAGAAAAGCTATAAGCGATAAAAATCTAGAAGAAGTATAATGGGAAGACCGAAGACAATGAAATCTAGACATCGGACAACGGCGTCGCACCTTTTAAACCGATTTATATATATATATATATATATATATATATATATATATATATATATATATATATATATATATTATACATTATATACTTAGGACGTTGTCCTCTTGCAATGAATTGCTACATTTGTTTTAAGTAGTACTAAAAATTCAACTACAAAGATCTATACCTCTATATCATGTTTGTTGGTTTGTAGACGCCTTATTGGCGAAGATGTGAAATTTCAGTCATCACAACACCTGTAGTTTTCTTCAATTAATCTGATTTTTCTCGAAAGATATGACAGCTTGCGGTCCTCATTATTACGTACGGTATTGATGAGGAATGCCTAAGATGGCAATACAGGATATTCAACGCTACACTGCAGTAATGAATGTACAATGATAAAAAGAGAATGACCAGGCTATGCTTATTATATTAATTCCTTCGACTGAGGATAAAAATATCTTATAGTAGATTATATAAATTGATAATGATGAACATTGTTCAATACTGACGTTGTTGAATTTCACTCGAAGAAAATTGGTTATTCCTATAGGTCTAAACCAAATTTGTTTATTAAAATATGTTATGTTAGAACAGATAAGCAAGTAAGTAGCCTTCTGAATTATAAATACGATTTGCCTTACGAGTTCACCAGGCAATATTAAGATTAGTGCAATAAAGAAAAGGTCAAAATAATGATGAGATAGGCATAGTTTAGATACAGTAATAATATGATTTTATCCTTTCTGGGATATCACCAGGATTATTGTTCTGAGTTTTGGACCTCGAAAAACTTGTGCTCTTTTGTTTATAAATACTTGAAGTTTTCAAAACGCGTTTTTTGAGCTTAAAATGTGAAAAACTTATATCAGGCGGCTCCAGACAAACAAAAAACTAAACTCTTCGTAATGAAATTTCCAACAAATCTTCATTGGTTTTAAATCGTAAAAATCTGTACATAACCTACAAAATTGAAAAAACAGGCAATTTTTTTTTTCATTTTATTGTACAGGTCGACTAAGTGAACCGATCGGCTTGAAACTTTCAGAAAATATTCCTTTTGTTATAGTAAAAATACCCTGAAATTTTGGTACAACAATATTGAACCTAGTGGACACAATTAAATTTATTATTTTAAATTTGAATTGCTCGCCATGCCATTTAGTCCAAAGTGGATATTTTTTCAAAATTTAGGTCTTGACGTCAGCTTTCCGCTATGCTATTAAAAAAAAATTTTTTGGAGTCATCCGTTTTTTTTTTAAATTTGTTTATTAATCAAATTGACATTTTCAAAAAAAAATTGTTAACGAATATAAATTTTTTAGAATTTTGCCTACAGGGTTCGCCCTAAAAATTAGCATACTCGCTCTGGAAAAAAACTAGAATTTTCTATTTTTCTTCTTGGTAAAATTATTTTGCCAACTTAATAACTGATTTAAATACAATACCCACGAATGGAGTGTCTAATTAGGAATAACGTTAACTTTTAATTATTTCATTATTGATATCCTTCTTATCTTTCTATTAAATTTACATAAAATGTCTTGTATAACTAGTGATTTAAAAAATTACATGTCTTTTGTGGACTGATTATTCTTCCTTAATTTTCTTTCGGTATAGGAGGAAATGAAAAATTTAACAAGTAGAACCAAGGCATGAAGCCTTATGCTCTAAGAATATATATATATATATATATATATATATATATATATATATATATATATATATATATATATATATTGAGAATTTTACTAGTAACACAAAAAATGATGTAAAGCTCTATTTTATCGAAAGTTTTACCTTTGCGTGGAAAAATTGAGCAGAATTTATACATCTTTGATATAAGAAATTATAGGTACAACATTAAAAGCTATGAAACTGAGTACATAACTCTTTTCTATATCTTTTTCAGATTCTTAGGAAATGTATAGGCTTATATTGAAAAGAAACTTCATAAATTTTTATGAACTAGTTTATATACTTCTGCATTTTTCAAATAAACATGGGTCCTAGTTAAAGACATTTTAAATTTTCCCTCTTGCTAATGATAAGAATCTTAAAAATACGCTCACACGATAACGTATGGTTTTTGTTATTTGCAATTTGTAGCATTGTTTTGTTCCCTTATTGATGTTAACACCTTCATTAGAGATTAAATTATTCATTTTTGTTCTATCTAATGTCATTTAGTAAAAAATAAGTTTTAATCTTATTATATGAATAGTTTTGCCTAATAAAATATTCAGGTTAGTTACATATTCCTTTGAAAGACTTCTTAATAGCTTTTCCTCAATACAAAATACTTTAAAATATCCCTTGTCAAATGAATATCCAAAAAATCTTTAACGCTGAATCAGAAACGTGTCAATTACTTCTATTATCACTACAAATGATCAACAGGTAATTGCGCAGATAAAATGAACGAAACACTTATGTTTATTTCTGGCTTCCTTAAGGAATGGAAAATTTTTGTTTTTAAGATTTAATGTTGTAAATTAGGAAAATTTTCATTAACAATTGTTTTTGACACTGTATGTACTATAAAACCGCTTTATAAATTAATTCTGTTCCGGTAGCGAAAGGAAGGTAATAAAAGGCTTAAAATATTAAGAAAAAACAAATTAAATTCGGTAGACAAAGGGTGACAGTGATTATCTGCTGTTATCTACGAACAAGTAAGCTTTATGAGTGATTTGTAAATAATTGTTTTAAACAAACCAAATAAAATATATGTAAAACCATCCATTATTGCTAATACCCATTTAATATCATTGAAAGCACGTGTATCCTATGAAATATAGCAAAAAATTAAAGTTATTGGTGGATTTTTGTCATATTAAATACACCTAAGTAAATAAAGATATTTTTTTAATTAATTCGAATCAGAATTTATTATTTGAACAGTAACTTTAATAAAATCCTGCTACTGCATTTATTAGTTTACACATGCAGTCTTTCCACTGTCGAATGAAACGCACTTATTTTGTAGGAAAGAAAAAATCTATTTAGATTAAACATAAAAAACCATCTTTTCTCTTTAATTAACTACATATAATTACCAGTACCTCTAAAATTAGGTAAATTTAATATGAAATGTGGTAAATTTGTATTCTTTTATAAATGATTCTTTACGATACGTAATATAATTAAATTTTAAATTATTTTTTTCGTGTAGTAACTGAGTATAATAATATCAACTTTTCTGAAAGTTGCATATTTTCTTAATACTGGTTTGAAATAAATTTCCAGTCACAATTTCATATGGAAAAATTGTGATTAAGTAAATAATGGGATAAATGGTAATATTTATACCTATTGCAAAGAAAATTTTGTTGTTATATGAAAGTCTGATTGATGTCTTCGGGATTAAAAAATTTATGGCCAATTTATTTTTAAAAATAAACGTAACTTACCGAAGATCTGAAGTAACTATTACCGAATTTGAAGAAGACTCGATACAATTGCTACTTACAAGGGTTAGAATAAGACTATGGACTAATCGAACTATGAGGATGAATTGAAAAGTTTGCGGCCTAGTCAAGAAAACAAAATAAAATACGAACAAAAATATTTTTATTTTTCAAGCTCTATGCACTTCTTCCACCTACTTTCCAGAGCTTCCACACCTGTTTGAAAAAAAGATTCCTCAAGGTCTTCAAAATACTGGTTAACTGGAACTTCGACTTCTTCATTCGATGAAAATTTCTGGCCACCGAGGTGTTTTTTTTAGGTTTGGAAACAGATGAAAGTCTGAAGGTGTCAAATTAGGAGAATAAGCCGGGTGGGGCAGTAATTCGAAACCACAATCACGAATTTGAGCCATAGATTCAACGGACGTGTAAACGCGAGCATTGTCGTGATGGAACAAAACTTTCTTTCTCAGTAATCCTGGGCGTTTCTCTTTAATTTCTTGACGTAAACGAAGCAAAATGGTGTAATAGTAAGTCTAGTTTATTGTTTCGCCTTTCAGAAGGTAGTCCACTATAATATTACCTTTAGCATCCCAAAAAACTGACGCCATCACTTTTCCAGCCGACAGAATTGCCTTCGCTTTCTTTGGGGTCGGTTCACCAGATTTTTTCCACCGCTTGGATTGTTATTTTGACTCTGGAGTATAGTGGTAAACCCAGGTTTCGTCCATTGTCACAAACCTGTTAAGAAAATCTTGCCGATCAGCCTCAAACATCTCCAAACAGTCGCGAGAGATCGTGAGTCGAATTCGTTTTTGTTCAACTAAAAGCAATCTGGGGCCCACCTAGCGGAAACCTTAGAAAATCCGAGTTCCTTGGCAATGGTGTTTTGTGTTCGTTCATACCAGATGCCTATAGTGTCTGCAATCTTCCTGATAGCTAATCTACGGTCTTTCAATATGAGATCACACACTTTGCAGATGTTTTCATCAGTCATAGACATCGTGGGCCAGCCGGAGCGAGGGTCATCTTCGATGCTCTCTCGTCCACGTTTAAATTCTGCAACCCATTTTTTCACAGTGGTATATGACGGAGCAGATTGCCCTAGCGCTGTTTTCATATCATCGTGGATCTCCTTTGGTGTTAATCTTTTTTTAAACAGGTACTTGATTATCGCGCGTTGTTCAATTTTTTCCATTTTTCCAAAAACGCTGCATTTGGTCTCACTAAACTCGTTCTAACCTAAAAACCACAAATTCTAAAGCAACAAAATTTTACAATGTGACAACCAAAGAAAGTATGAACTTATTGACGGTACTGTAATAAAAATAGTTGGTGAGGCCGCGAACTTTTCAATCCATCTTCGTATAGCAAATATATGATTTAAAGTAAGAGTAAAAATATTAGGTCAAATTCTATATAAGTTGGTGCAAATTCTAAGTAGTAATAGCAAAAAAGTATAAATAGGAAATAAAAAAGTTGTAGTGTCAAACACTGGTTCAACACGTTGAAAAATGGTAGACAACGAAGAGCCGATGCTACCAAAAGAGACTTTGAGAAATAGATAACCTATAAATAGTTTATTTCAATAACTTCAGAATAAAATTTATTTAGAGTGACTAGATAGACTTCTAAAAAAAGATTACACGAAGAATTTTTAAAACCATATATACTTGACAAACACTGTCTTAAATTGCCCAATATCATCCTAGACCTAATTTCAGAGTTATAGTAACGTAAAATTTGTCTGTAGAAATCCTTAAATAAAGAGGCATCTCTTTGTTTATTAAAAATAATCTCAAAAAGCCGATAATCAATTGAACATCAATAAAAGAAAGAATTAAGTAAGTAATAATCATCATCGATATCGGGTGACACTGATAGGAACATATGAACCAAATGATGAAGAAGGATAGTCTTTAAAAGACCAATATTTAGAGCTCCGTAGCCAAACATTTAGATCACATAACATGCAAACGAGCCCGAGCACAATTAAAAAAAATATGTATCAGAAAAAAAAAGAAACAGTGGGAGAAACGGAGCCTGGAACTTGAAAATCATATGGAAGAAGGAGAACTACTGAGTCGTGGAAATTTATAAATTCAATTAAAAAACAAAGAAACATCAAATTAAAATTATAAGTAATAGAGGAAGGTGATTGAAGAAAGTAGTTTGCGGAAATGTTAAATTAACTCAGGAATGAATATGAACCAGAAAATGAGAAAATACCATACCATGTAGAAGGAGACAAGGTAGAAATTGATATTAACATATTAACTACAAAAATAAAACAACTTAAAAATAGAAGGGCAGCTGGACCAAGAGGAATTCTGAACGAACTTATTAAATATGGAACTAACAAACTATATGGAATTATAAAAACAATGAATGAGAATTGTACCAATGGAGAAAATATCCCAACTAATGGAACGAAGGGTGGATAACATCAATCCATAAAAATGGCTCATTCAAACTTTGCGAGAATTATCGTGGCCTTACTGTAAACTACTCCTTCTATAGACTTAACGGGAAAATTTTAACATCATCAATCAAAGACGACTATCGTATGTATCAAACTGAAGAACAGGCAGGTTCCAGAGCTGGACATTCAACCACTGATAATCTTTTCTGCATGGCCGAAATCATAAACAAGTTGATTGCAACAGGAAGAGAAATGCACATGATGTTTGTAGACCTAACGAAAACTTATGATTTTATCCCAGTACTTAAACTTTGTGAAGGATTTGATGAATCCCCTATAAATGTCACCCAAGTTAAAACGAATTAAAAACAACTTTATGAGAAAGCCTATGGAAGAGTTAAAATTGGAAACAAATTAACAAGTTTCAATATTACCAAAGGACTCCATACGAAGCTTATCACCAATTCTTAATTATATCAGTGGGGACGGAAATGTAGTGGAATGGGAATACCATTGAATAATAGAACACTGTACTCCCTACATTACGCAGATGATCAAGTCATAATGACATGATTTTGAAGATATTGAGTACATGCTTAGGAAACTAAACAAGGACTACTGCAAATGAGGTCTCACTACAAATTTAAACAAAACGGAATACCTATGTATTGGTGGTGTGGGACAAGATATACAACATGAAGACGGACATATTGTGAAAATTTGCGGTGAGTTTGTATACTTAGGTACCAAAATAAACAACACGAGCAGATGCGATGGGATGATTAACAGGCGCATTAATACAAGAAAAATTACCGGAGCACTTAATTTCATACTGTGGCAAAAGAATATAACGAAAACGAAAATACGAATTTATGATACAATTGGTAAAAGTACATGTACATACGGCTCCGAAGTTTCGCAAATCAGTAAGGTAATGGAACGAAAACTCCTTACCACAGAAATGGACTTTTTGAGAAGATCGGCCAGAATATCGAAACTGGAAAATATAAGAAACTAGAAGATTAGAAATCTGACAAAAAAAGAACTATTATAAAAGAAATCCACAGAAAATAATTAGTCTGGTACGGACATGTTAACCGAATGGATGGGGAAAGACTACAGAAAATAGTAATGCACTATAGACCTAAAGACAAACGCAAACGTGGACGCCCACGAGAAACATGTATGAAGGGAGTAACAATGCCAGTGTCTTTGAAAAATCTACGAGGCGAAGAATGGAACAAGAGGTGGCGATGGCAGCAAGGAATCGGAAAGCTACCACATTCTTTGTGAACCCGGAGATAGATGCATAGGATATGCTTAAATAAAAAAAAATAGTTTTCGGACTATGATCAAGAAACAATTATTTCACGGATCGATCAATCATTTTTATAATTTTCATTTTATAAGTTATAACATATAGCACAATTGCTTCATAAGATTCTTATTATTTAGGAAATTAGTTTTAGTTAATTTAATTTTTTTTGTAAAAATGAATTTAATATTTCAAAACGTAACCGATACTAACGAACTCAATAACCTGGTAGACTTGGGGTAAGCAAGGAAGTTTTTGCGAAGGTAAAGTGATACAACAAAGAGGCCACAACAAGAAAAGAATAAAACTGTTGGTATTAACAAAGCCATGTTTAATCTCGCCCACCTAAATTACTTTTGGTAGTTTTATTTACGTTTACTTGTTTTTTGCTTTACCTTATACTGGCTATATACTCGTATAAGAAAGATAGTAATTTGTTTGAAGTAATTTTACTCAGGGACAGATGTGGATTTAACTCAGGAGGGGTAGCCGACAAACTAATTCGGTGGTGTTTTATTTAAAATAAATACTTGAGTTTTGATCTTTTTCTGGTGCACCATTTCTCATTAGACAAAAACAGGAAAGAAACATGTATGCAAATAAATGTAGTAAAAATATACGACGCAACAAAATTAAGAACAAACATATGTAACTGTTTAATAATTCAATATTTTTAAATATAAATAGATATATAAAAATAAACCTACGTAATAATAACTATACCCCAAAAAAAGTAAACTGGCCAAATGGAAGTCTTAAATTCTATGACAACTGCATCAAAGTAGAATAGAGTATATCTCGCTGTTACGGCTTGATTCGCTGAAAACGTTTAACTTTAAAACTGCCTAATTTTCCAATTACTCGTTTAAATTACTAAGGAAATCAATAAGCCGGCCAATATTATGGAACTGATTAGTATAGTAATCCAGAAAATCGTTTTTATTTGTTCATGAATTTAAAATTCTTCAAATTGCCTTTCTACATTTCCTAAGGCCTCGTTTCATTCTTATTTTAAATTTTCTTCTAAAGATATTACTTTGCTGCTATTTGTCATATGAAATATTACTGTCCCAGAAATAAGCGAACTGGATAATTAGAAATTTTAAATGGCTTGAAAACCAGAACGGTAATTAGTAATTTATTTTACTGAAACGAAAAAAGCAATGTTTTAAAATATAGTAAACTTCTAGTAGTTTCTTAAAATTTTTGCTAGTGTTAACACAATATTTGTGGAAACTTAGTTACTTTGATTTACGTGAAGTTCGTTCTGTAGAAAATATTCCGATTCTCTACAGATACTTAACTAACACAACTGATGCAGAAAGCTTTACCTTTTTCAGATAAGAACTGACATGTAATGGCTGCTACTCGAATCATTTTGACCGCAATGCAATTAGGGCAACGGTTGGAAGTAATTGGCATTCCGTACTAATACGACGAAAACTAATACTATAGATATTTTTTCTCATCAAAATCGGGACAACGATACCGTGTTTTGGTTCAAATACACCTAACATTAATTTAAAAACCAGTAACCTAATATTAATTTAAACACCAGTACTTATTACAACTCAGCAGCTTTTTAGGAATACCCTACCTATTGTAGAATTAAAGGAATTTAAACATATAAAGTGTAGGAATATCATGAAAAAATTCAAAAGTTATTTAACCAATCAAAAGTCTTAAGTTATCCTATAACCTATAGATTTTTGTTTGGAGCACACCACCACCATGGAGCAGTGGTTCCAAACTTTTGTAATAGGGAAGTTTCTTTGGACTAGATTTTAGGTAAATAAATAGGCGAGCATAGAGAGTTCCAATGAATCACGACCAATCTTTTTATTAAAAATAGTTCTGTTAATTGTATTGTGTAGATATATATATATATATATATATATATATATATATATATATATATATATATATATATATATATATATATATACATATAACTAAAAATGTAAATAAAGGTGTAAAGCAGTGATTTAAAAAAATGCATAGTGGAAAAGTGAAACAAAATAAAAATACACCATTACATAAAAGTGAAAATAATATATATAATTTATGTAATATTAGATATGTCTCATGTATACACTAATATACTTTGTTTATAAATTGTAATAGTATGAGTGAGATGTAAATTGAAGTGAATAGTTAGAATGAAAGGGAGATAGTCAAAAAAGAAAGAGGAAATGAGATTATAAAATAAGCAATAAACAACAAACCATGCCTACTGGAACTAGTATAGATCAACCTGGGTTTTTTACCCTAATTTTTCCCAGTGCAACTAAAATTTGTATTATGAATATACAATACTAAAAAACAATATATAAATTTACAAACTACTAGATAGTAAATAATCCTGTAAACTTTAACGAGGAAAGCGTTCAATCAAGCAAGAAGCCGTTAATTCGTGATGCTAAAAAAATCGAACATCTAAGTGGCCGTAAGGTTCTTAATTGGACGAATGCATACAAATATACATTGTATCCACGAAGGAAAGACGACATAGCAGTTAAGAATTATATGGTAACATACTTATCATCAACAATGAAAATATGTTTGAATTTGAATTTAAGAAATCAGCGCCTGTACAGTCAAATGACTGAGAACATTTATTAGCAAGCGGCATCTATCACCAAGCAATGAAATTTGTTTTTGGTTACTTGTGCTATCTGTCACTAAGAAGCACAATTTTCTTCATCGTGTTCTCGTAACTTTACCATATTCGAGAGAGTGCTAGATGGCACTGGAGACCGTTAGAACCATCTACGTGTGGAAGTGACAAGAATAAAAGAAAAATAGGAAAAAAGCTGGTCAAGCCAATAAATATAAAATATGATTTTACCGTTATTTACAGTGCGTTGTTTATCAAACAACCTTGTCAAAAGAAACTGTTAAGCCATCAAAGTTACTTTGATATTTAAATAGCCTGTTAAATTTTTTGAAAAAAAAAGCTGGTGAGGCACAAATAATGGTTGGCCAAACAGAAACTACAAAATATTACCTACCGTCAATAATACTATTTAAAGAATAATAAGCGACAGGCAAAAGTAATTGAATACAACCTGTTGGAAATATTAAGACCTACTTCTCACTACAGACGGACGAACTCACAGATATTTCTAATTATGTTCAGTCACGGAAATTGTAAATGCTGAAGACATTTTAATTGGTATGCCATTAGAGGGCAAAATGATCGGAAGATATTTATTTCACAGTTAGAAGGCTATGATAAAACATCAATCTGGTATTATTGCCAAATTACAAAAAGTAATGCAAATTGTGTCCATCTATTACACCCGATTTTTTACTCTGACAAGCTCCCGCATCAAAATTTTTACCTTCTAATGGATTGTGTTGATTAAAGTTGAAAATTTCATCAACAAAAAAGGCCGTTTTTAAGACGCATCAACTTGAAAAGTGTTTAATGTACTTGCAAGGGGAGAGATCGAAACATAAAACCTATTTTCAATCCACTATGGCTTCATGAACAGTTTTCTTTGCTGATATCAAGCATGTTAATATTTTGTGTAGTTTGTACTGCGAAAAATATAATAGTACCCACGCAAAATTAATAAAATATTAAAAAAAAACACATACGTCCACAGGTTACGGAGCTTTTTGGACATAATTCTTCTATGTTGGGAATGTGGAATCTTTGGTATAATGACACTATTCAGTATATATCATCACTACACCAAACAGTTCATTTTTGCACTCGAGCCGTATTTTTAACCATGCTAGGTTCATCAGACGACGATTGAGTCAATCATCGCTGAAAGTTAACATGGTTAGCGAAACGCGTGTCGAATCAAAAATGAGTGTTTCGTGTAGTGGTGATATATACTGGCTAGCTGGATTTCTTCTGTGTCGATTGACAAAGTGATGATATTTTCGCCAATCATCCTGTAGGCATCTTCAGAGCTTGTTTCCTGACTTCTTAGGGAACGAATCTGAGTTAATATGGCTTGCCTTTTTGTATTAGACCGGGGGTAGGTAGGGCTTTATGGATGATCTGCTCCCGTATTAATGAGAGGTAAAGACCAGATATTTCGATGGATTCCCAATTTTTCTAGGATAGAAAGAGGAATTTGTAGCAAAGATCTTTGATTGGTTAAAGAGAATCTGGTGTCCTGTTTCATGTTGGTATTCTGCAAGTTTTTGTACAAGATCAGAAGAGTTTAAGATGAAACTCTGTTTTGCCGGTGAAAAGTTTTAAGGCCAGGTACTTAGCAATATTCAAAATTTATAGTCGATGAAGGTTGATTCTTTTCAGTGCATTCAAGAATTCATATACAATTTACCTCAATGTTGTCAAGTTGTCAATAGTTTTAATTTATTTCTGAAATGTATTTGAATTTTTGATGTGTGATGAGAACATAAATTTATATAGTGTGAAACGTCATTTCTTTTATTTTAATTTTAGATATTGGTCATATGCTGCCATCTAGTTTTAATTAATCCAAGATTAAATAGAAGTGGAAATGATTTCGTACAAAAATATTTTGTGTTTGCAACCCTAAAAATATCGATTTATTGTGTGAGCGCTGCGCAGGATAAAATATTGTATTCCTAATCCTCATTCGTATAATAAAGCCAAATTTGCCAAATATTTATTTGTTAGGTTTTTTAAGATTTAAAAAATTATCATGCCATCAGATGCTGGCCTTGAACCTAATGAGGAACGCCCTAGTATTTTGTATGTAAGTCCAGGAATTAACTTGTCGTGGCCAGAAAAAGATCGAAATATAAGTTATCATATACCTTCAGGTAAGATGAAATAATAACAGTTCTGAAATAAATAGCACTATTAATACATGTTAGCTTCATAATTATAACGTACTTTCATTGCAACACTTCCTTTTATTTTTATAACTTTTTTTTTATAATGCTTTTTCTTGATCTGTGTGCAATATTGATATAATGTTAAATACTGTTTAACATAGATTAGTTGACAAATTAGATTTTTCTAATCTTTATTAATATAATTATAATAAGTGCACATAAACTGAATAATTTTTTTTTTAATTCATAGGGTGAATTTATTCATTCAGTCTTGGAATTTTACCATAAAAAATGTCAAAGAATAGTTATCAAAATAATATAAATCTCGTGAGATATCTAAGCCGGTGATAAATTTTATTTTAATTTTATGTAAATTTAGTTTCTCCAATAAAACAGAAATTTTTCTCGTCATTGTTTTATAGTGCTAATACAAATGTAAAATTTGGCAACTAAAATCTTTACGTCGTAATACTGGGGCTATATCAGTAAAAGTGAGTATTTGCTTCAAAAGCCTAAATTTAAACTAAAAGCATTTAATTTAATTTCGTGCTCATACTAACACATCTTAAAATTTTAGAAAATTACTGTAAAAGATGACTTCTGTTTTATGTGACAATGAATTTTATAAATATAATTTTTTGTTTTTGAGTTGAGGTTGGTGCTTTCAAACTAGATCACCTGTACATATACAGTCAGTCCAAAAAGTCTCCATACGCCACCTGCTTTCTATACTATTTTTATGTTATGTTTAACCAATTAATTGGAACTATGAGAAAATATGTTTAAATTAATATTTGAAAGTTAACCAACCAGGATTAGTATTAAAAACAACTACGGAACATTTTATTTAGAAGCTACATCATTGTTACAAAAATGTAAACAAAATTAATGTCAAAAAGTCTCCATACACTCAAGAACTGCATTGAAAAAAACACGTTATAATCAGCTGCATTTTATCAAGCTATCTATTGCTTGCTAAATTGAAAACAAATGAATAATTTTCGGTCATACCTTATAATCTGTCACTTGTTGTCACTAATTTTGCAGTGGGTAGTATTAAAAAAATGAGCGAGAGAAATTGTGAAATTCCATTTCAAGTTCCAAAGATCATAATTGATTGAAAGATGAAAAATCGTACAGAAATATAGGAAAAATTGTTAAAAAGTCGCATACTACTGTTCAGTACATTGTAAACCAGTATAAATCAACGGGTTGCTATAAAATTTGACCACGCTCCAGTCGTACCAAGAAACTCACTCCACGTGAAGAAGCTGGTATTGTTAGACAAATAATTATAGATCCTAAGAAAAATGCACCAGAATTAAAAGAAGAAGTACGGGAACTATTTTCGAAAAATGTTTGTTCACAAACAGTGAGAAATTGTTTACTCAGGGCAGGCTATAAGGGGTGTGCAGCCAGGAAGAAGCCGCTAATTTCGAAAGGTAATCGCAAAAAGCGGTTAGCTTTTGCTAGGGAGCACCTCACTAAACCTCCTGAATTTTGGGAAATCCGTAATCTTAAAATTAACCTTTTTGATGGCAAACTAAAGTTCGATTCGATATAAAAACATTTTTTCCACGGTGAGACAAGGGGGTGGCAGTGTTCTGCTTTGGGGATGCATGTCCGCTAGAGGGGTTGGAAATTTACATTTTATTAATGGTTCCATGGATCAGCATGTTTATCTAAAAATTTTAAAAGACAGTTTAAGAGAAAGTGTCCAAAAATTAGCACTCAATAAAAGATACATTTTCCAACAGGACAATGATCCGAAACATACCGCAAACTTGGTGCGAGAATGGATGATCCATAATGTGCGACAGCTGCTTCATACACCTCCGCAATCACCCGATGTTAACCCCATCGAGCATTTATGGGAGGAACTTAAACGGTGCGTTTGCAAACATAATGCTTCAAATAGAGAAAAATTAAAAAACAAAATATTGAACGAATGGGAGAACATGCCAGCAGAAGTCACTAGAAAGCTGGTTGCAAGCATGATCAAAAAGGTTATGGGAGATTATCAAGGCCAACGGCGGTCCCATTAAATATTAGTTTAAACAAAGTTGTAATTTTCTGTTAAACTTTGTCAAACTATTATTGGTAATTGTTAAGTGTATGGAGACTTTTTTGATATTAATTTTTTTTGCATTTTTATAATGATTTAACTTCTAAATAAGATGTTTAGTAGTTGTTTTTAATACTAATCCTCGTTGGTTAGGTTTCAAATATTAATTTAAACATGTTTTCTCATAGTTCCAATTAATTAGTTAATCAGAAAAATATTATAGAAAGCAGGTGGTGTATGGAGACTTTTTAGACTGACTGTAAATCAGATATATACCATACACTATACATATAAATCAGATTATCTTTGCGCTATAATTGTTTGTAAATGGAGAGCTTTACCATTTGATGTATGTCATCTCATCATTCTTTCATATACTTCTAGATCTTTTGGAAATTTGAACTTTGTTTGCCACCAGTTAGTACTAGGAATTTCACCCGAAAAAGAAAACGATTTCATGTTAACATCGTCTTCTTCCTACTTATAGCAAGGTACTACTGTCTGTTTTCTTTATTCCCTGATCTCTTGTACATTCTTGTTTTGATCTCAACGAAGAGGAATTTATTTCTAAATATGGTATCATTGAACCAACCTGCTATCCTATTAGCCTTGTTGATTTGATGTTTTACTTCTTCATAGATTTTTCCGACACTAAATGTTTTGATGCCTAGGAAATCAACGTCGATCACCTGTTCTATTGGTTTATCTTCTACCACCAACTTGCACCTGATCGGCTCTTTTGCCATTACTATCAATATATTATATTGTTTTGCTGCTATACAGAATTCGTATAGCAGCCTTTGCAGATCGTTTCGGTCTCAGCCATTATTATCGTATCATCTGCATGACATATAATTTTAAATTATCTGTTACCCATTTTATATCCCTTCTTTTTTTTGACATTTTTTATAATTTCAGCCATGACAGGAAAGGACTTAAAGGGTGTCCCTGCCTGATTCCAGATTCATAGTTGATTGGTTCTGTCATTCCTTCTGCTAATCTACTACTTTATTGTCTTTATATATTTTCGATTTTGATTAGGTCTAATGGGATGTTCCTGTTATATAATAAATGAATAATGTCTTCTATTTGTATATTGTCAAAAGCTTTCTTTAAGCCTATCAGGTACAAATGAGCTAGAATGTAGATTTTTCTTTTACCTGTCTCACAATGAATACCGCATCGGTGCATGAGCACCCACTTCTGAATCCTTGCTGTTCTTCCAGTTATATTCTCGCATTTATTTTTCTTGTAATAACCTTTGTTGTTAATTTCAGTGTACAGTTTAGTAGATTTACGCCTCTATACTTATTTGGATCTTCTTTCCCTTCTTATGGATTAGTATAACTGACGCTGTTCTCCATTCGTCTGGAATTCTGTTCGATTTTATAATCCTCTATACAAGTGTTTGGAGTTGCTTAACCAGAGAGTATCCCCCATATCTTAGTAGTTCATTCTATGTTTGGTCTTGGCCGGAAGATTTACGATTTTTTAATTTTTCCAGTGCCATGTGCTTCAGAAACTTTTCTATATAATTACTGAGTGCGATAGATTTAGCGATAGTATATTATTCATTATAACAGATATAAATTTTATCGAATATTGACCACTTTCCTTTATCGTAAGTGTAAGTGAACTTTTTGAAAGGTTCTTAAAATCGTAATGAAAAACCTCTTCGATACAAATTCAGTAATATAAGGTTCGATGAGTCTAATTTTAACAGTTAAATTTAAAATTTGACAGCCAAAAATAGGACTATAAAATGAATGATACTAGAAAGGGGCAATTGAATAGCAAAAATAAATTAATGTGAAATTAATTCTTTGTTACTGTGACACAGTTTCTTCAGAATTATAAGAGCAGCATAAATGATGCTTACCAAATGTCATATAATTGAATTCATCTTGAAAATCTCGATCTATTAAAAAAAAATAACCGGTCAAGTGCAAGTTGAACTTGCGCAATTAGTGTTCCGTGCGTTGATTGCTTTTAAAATAAAAAATTTTATTACAGAGGTATAAAATGATCAGTGACTTCACAAAACACACCCCAAATGAGTTTTCAACAAAGTTTATTTCCAATCTTTACTAAAATCTGATAACCTTGTAATTTTTGTTTTTTTTTTTATATACCAGATAAATTATTAAAGGTAATGCAATAATTTTTGTCTACACCCCCCGTGGAGAATATTCCAGAATTTTTTCAAAAATTTTTGATAAGTTTTTCGAGATAAGGCGGGGGACTGCGATTTTTCGCGATTTTTTTAAAATAATACAAAGAAAAGTGCGCGCAAGTATTACATATATATTTTTTACTTGTATTTTCACAAGCTTCATTTGACACCACACTCAATGACCTAGTAAAATTTTCACTTCCGATTTCACCCCCCAAAACTAACCCCTTAAGTCAAAATTTAACTCTCAAAACTACATGGTTCTGATGAGGCCATCAATTCCTATATTATTACCAAATTTCAACTTTCTATGTCAAATAGTTTAGGAGAAAATCGGGTGTAACAGACAGACAGACAGACACCGAAGTGATCTTATAAGTGTTCCGTATGGAACACTAAAAATGACCGCTAGTTTTGTAGGAGAGGAAATAAAAGCAAATACGAATACAAAAAAATTGTTTTATTTAAAGTGGCTAGACTCAACTAGAAATTTCGGAGATTTACTCTGAAAATGTTGCAGTTACAAAAGGTTATGCTCACCTTTATTTATGAGGTCCCTGTATTCAATTTATTTTAAAATTTATGTTTCAAATTTTATTTTTAAAATTTGAGATGAGGGAAAAGATTTAAATTCTTTAATAATAGCTGAAAAAACAATTTAAGAGAACTTTTTATTTTTTTATGTCTAGATTTTTTTTTTCTAAACAAGGAGTTACTAAATTAATTTTATATACACGATTATAAAATTGAAGAGGCGAAATAGAATAATTATTTCTATTCATATGAATGAATGTCTTTAATTTAATTTATGTTAAACAGATTATTGTTAATGTACTGCAAAAAATTGCTTGTGTTACGGTTACTACGAAGGTTGTATCACGCACAATGGAGACAATACGTAATTTTTATCCAAATTAATTTTTTGGTCCCAATTTTCAAGGAATCTATATAATTTTTTGTAATCTTCGTTCTTAATTTCTCGATCGATCTGTCAGCGGATTTTTGATTATTTACCATGATTTTTATCATATCAGTATCATCGTCATCATCAATATATATTTTCTAAAAGACACCTTTTTAGGCAATAAAATGAATCTCTGAAAATATTTTGAAATAAAAGAAAAATTTACTTTTTTAAATCTTTTTTGCAGTGCATTACATAGATTTTATTTAGAATAGAAATGCAAATTCACAATTTCTTAAAATATAATATTTTTAATATTTGTGCAGTCTGTGATGAAATTTATTATCCCAGTGAAGGTCGTAAGTTTAATGATATTGTCAAAAAGGTTTTTGATGTCTTTTTCGCAAATTCAACAGAAGGAGGTACATACATAAAAACTCAAGTTAATTTTCATTTTATGATTTACACATTAAAACACATTGTTAACTAAATTAAATAAAGACATCAAAAAGATGTGAAAGAAATAGAGTAGGATAGACATGTTGATTTTTTAAAGGACATTTTAAATTAATTCTAAGAAATAAATTAATTTTAGTAAATTTTAAAGGAATAAATTTTAGTTTTTGTAGTTGCTGTATTTTTAACGCTATAAAATAAGTATATCCGTAATATGCTTTTAAAATATTTTAATTTTAGATTAAAAGATTTAGATGCTTTGCACTATTAAAAATAATTTCTTGTTCTCAAAATGTTCCTTTCCATTATTGCCTGATCTTGATATTAAAAATTTATTGCTAATTAATACTAAATTAAAGCTACACTAAAATACGACATATTTAATGAAATTTGTAGATACACATTGTTTTGAGAAGGTAAATGCGTCATTGAAAAGCTGAAATTACATTAGAATATTGATCTTGTTCGATTTATCCATAAGCTGGGCATGTACATTACTAAAAATTCTATTATTCTTTCCTGTTTCTCACATTAAGCTTGTAATTGTAAAAAAGTTAACATGGTAATTTAAAATTTATGTCATTTTAGTCGGTATCTCCCATACATGTAGATACCAGTATATTACCAAAGCTAATAGGCTTCTTAATCAAAAATGACCCCGAATTAGGATGTTGTATAGTACAACAGATTTCGCACAGTAACGCAATAATCTAGTTTCTCCCTAGATTTGTTTTGGCAATACTTGCTAGACTCAACGTTCATGATTTTGATCTCGACCATTTATGATTTAACCGTTCGAGAAGGGGTTGTGTTGATTCGTGTAACATGACAATTATAAATATTCACCTAAACACCAGTGCCTTTTTTTTTTTTCGTAGCGTTAGTTTGCTTAGTATTCTTATTATTTCCCAATGGGTGGAAATAACTGTACGAGACTATCGCAAAAGTCGAGGTCCAACGCGATAAAGCCTATGATTCACATACGGTACTAGGCGGGTATAAACAATTAGTAATTGTTATACCCATGTCGTTTAATTAGTGCTTGTTAGTCAAACTAATCTGCTTAAGCAATTTAAGCGATCCAAGGATAATTTATTATTTATAATTTAAAGGACGTACAAAATTACTTTTGAAATATTGAAGTTTGGAATGAATTTTTTACTTTTCTGTGAAACAAATACAATTTCGGGTCTTCTCTACCTTGATTTTAAAAACTATTTAGGACTATAAAACTAATAGGATAATAAAATGGTGAATGTGGGGTTTCGACATTTGATTATGTTTATATGTACTAAATCGTCTTCGACGCACATACCAACCTCTTATTTCATATTGTAATTTTTTTACATAAAAATTAATTTGAATCCGTCCCGATCAATATTTATGAGAAAAAAATTGTACGAAACTCAGTATCTTAACACAAAGCTTCATGCTGGGGTCAAAACTATAGTGCGGCATTGGTAATATATTGAATTCCATATATATGGTATCTCCACAATTGTAAAGGGTGACACCTAAATAAGTTTAAATTTATTTAGATTCTTGAGTGTTATTAAGATGTTCACGTTTTGTGAAGTAAATACTAACATGTTTCAGCCTTATTTTATAACGAAAATATTATGCATAAGGCATTTTTATAGAAATTAACATTTTAAGTCTAAGTAACTTTTTGCTGTGGAGAATACAATTCCCAGTAATCTAGTTAATTTCTAATTTGAGCTTATTTTTGTACCATATCTTATACCAAAAAGACACTTCGAAATTCTGAATTGAATTTGATTTTACGTTTGTTATTATTAGAAAAGTTTATCTTACCTCCATTTTTTTACGATTAAGGTTGAGCACTATATATTATCTTTATTTTGTAGCTTTTAAATTATTCAATTCTTTATAATTCTTAGTTGTTTGCCCCTCCCCCCTGCTATTATCTCCAAACTATGTACAATATTCTTTTCCAAACAAAATAGAGAATTACAATTCCGATTCTTTTAAAAACTGCACGTTCCTCATATTCCTACTTCGTACTCTAGCACACTGTTAGAGCGTTAAAAAAATATTACGAATTTTAATAGGTATAACGTTTATTTAGAAGGTAAGTTTGGTCATGTCTGGTTAACCAATTTTCTTAATGCTCTTTACCTTTATAGTCTATTAAACAAGGACATGGCAGAGATCTTATGGAATTTCATAACATATACATATATAGACATATACACATACATATATATATATATATATATATATATATATATATATATATATATATATATATATATATATATATATATATATATATATATATATATATATATATATACATATATATATATATATATATATATATATATATATATACATATATATATATATATATATATATATATATATATATATATATATATATATATATATATATATATATATATATATATATATATATACAGTGACTCACAGCTTAAATGATGCAGTCGCTATAAGAAAAGACTAACTGGTCTCAGTGCCTCTTTATTTATTTGGAAAAAGCAACTTATTGAAATTAAATTAGTAAAGAGTCTGTAAAAAAGTATGAATTACTTTTTGTCTTAAATAGGCCTTACTTAATTAACAATAAATAATTAATCAAATCATATGCAATTTTAACGTCACAGCTTAAATGATGCAAAATAACAACAGGGGTCAAAACTTATCGCATTTTAAAATTCACGAAGGCGGCGTTACTTTGATTTCTTAGTGCAATTGTTTTTTGTTTAGTTTGGCATTTTTTCATTCAATAAAACGAAATTGTTTAAGAATGGGTCGTCGAACAACAATTTCTGAGAGAAATTTAATTATTACTCATTACAGAAATGGATACAGCCAAAGAGACAAAGCCAAAATGGAAAATAAATGTCCGTCAACTGTTCAGCATATCATTGAACGTTACTGGAATGAAAATAGAGTCGAGAATAAGTCAAGGTTGGCTCCAAATAAGATCTTCAATGAACGTGAAGAAAGATGGATTTTAAGAGAGGTATCAAATAATCCAAAAAAAAGTGCGCCAAAGTTGTGCGCCGAGGTGGAAAGACAGTTTGGAAAAAGGTGTAACCCCGAAACAGTTCGACGGATCTTGCGAAATAATAATTTACATGGTCGAACTGCTAGAAATAAGCCTTATCATTAGCCAAAAGAAATAGATGCGTGAGATTGGAATTAGCCAGAGAGCATATCAATAAAGACTTGAACTTCTGGAATTCAGTAATATTTGCTGATGAGACCAAAATAAACTTATTTGGGTCCGATGGAAAAATTTCAGTGTGGAGAAAGCCTAACGAAGAATTAAAATTGAAAAATATGAAAGCTACGGTAAGGCACGGTGAGGTGGAGTGATGTTATGGGGCTGTATGTCATCTGCAGGAGTAGGTAACATGCATTTCGTCGAAGGGAATATGAACCAATATGTGTACTTGGATAAACTAAGGCAGCATCTCGTCGCTAGTACCCAAAAATTAGATATTGAAAATAATCATCGGTTCTATCACGACAATGATCCAATTTCGAGCCGCAGTTGTCATAACTGTCCAAATGTCACCAGCCCAGTCACCAGGTTGCTTTATAACTGTCCAAATAAAGTAAATAGTGCCCCAATATCAAATAAAACTGAATTAAAAGTAAAAATTTCTGAAGCATGGAACACTATTTCCCCCGAGTATACTAGAAAGTTAGTTGAATCAATGTCCAGAAAATTACAAGCCGTTATTGATAATGAGGGAGGCCCGACCAAATATTAGCAGGCTTATTTCAAATTCTACAGTTTGTTTTCTCTAATAATTTTGGTATATTGAATTTTGCATCATTTAAGACGTTAAAATCGCATATAATTTAATTAATTATTATTGTTAATTAAGTAAGGCATATTTAAGACAAAAAGTAATTCATACTTTTTTAGAAGACTCTTTACTAATTTAATTTCAATAAGTTGTTTTTTTCCAAATAAATAAAGAGGCACTGAGACCAGTTAGTCTTTTCTTATAGCGACTGCATCATTTAAGCCGTGAGTCACTGTATATATATATATATATATATATATATATATATATATATATATATATATATATATATATATATATATATATATATATGTAAACGTTGCTTTTTATTGCACAAGCTGTATAACGTCAATAAACTAGTGAAAATTAAATTGAATTAAAAAAATTTGAAAAAAAAAAAAAAAAAAATTTGTAAAATTATGCCACCTTTGATAAATTTTTTTACCTTGAAAAGGTAATATTCCATTGCCATTAAATATCAATTCGTATTTTTTTTTATCGCTCACCTCCCCGCCTCAGTAGGGATTTTTTCCCTTTTCCATATCCCAAGGATATCGGCGAGGATGTCGTAATACCCGTAAACGTTGTCTAAATGCCGAAAGATACATTTTTGTATTTCACGGTACCTTTTGGACAACGCGGTAGTGCTGCCATGGACGTTATTTTTGCATTTCTGCAAACAACTACTACCTATGAACACTCACAACAACCAGCCGACACACGGAATCGAACCGACCTCTGATCAACAGCAGGCTCCTGCCCACTGCGCCAATCGGTCCGGCATTATAAGGATATCCATATATATACATATATTATTTATATATTCCTGTAATATATATTTATATATATATAAAATAGGAAAGCAAATATATATATATGTCTAGAAGAAGGAATATATTATATAATATATTATATTATATATATATATATATATATATATATATATATATATATATATATATATATATATATATATATATATATATATATATATATATTATAAATTCACTTCATATATTATAGTATAAGACCGATTGCAGAAAATTAATCTCAAATAGTGGATTTCAATAAGAAAGGAAAAAATCGACCCTGAAGAAATGAATATTTTTTTCACGTCGCTACTGGTGAGCTATAGCGTTAACTGGCACGTAAGGTCTACAGTGTTGCTCCCTTATGAGTGGACTTTTCCCAAACAAATTTAACAAAAAAAAATGTTATGAAAATTGTTACCTGTTAAAACAATTACTTCGTGACACCAACAAATTAATTTTTCAAGTTTTATATTTCAATATTTTATTATAAAGGTAAAAATTTTAACACATGCAATATGTCGTCGGTAAAGGCAGGTTTATGGACTAATATAGTGCTGGTAAATAAGAAATTTGTAGATAGTGTAGAATATAGCAGCAAGTGTGATAGATTGCGTCGTTCGATACAGTTGGTTTCATTATAAATATGTCACGCACATTTATAATATACGTTTTTTTCACTTTAACACTAAAAAAAACCTTACATTTCTTACAAGAAAATCGTTTACCTTTTCGGTATTAATCTTGGAAAAATTAAGAAAAAAAAAAATATCTGAAAACTCTGTCTGTAATGTGTCCAAACCCATACAGATTAACATAAAAGTCAAATTCACCTTTTTTTTATCGCTCACCTTCCCGCCTCAGTAGGGATTTTACTCTTTTTCCGTATCCCAAGGATGTCGGCGAGGATGTGGTAATACCCGTCAAAGTTCATGCCGACATTTTTGTAATGGCAAAGCAACGCGGTAGTGCTGCCACGGACGTTATTTGCATTCTGCAAACAACTACTACCTATGTACGTGACCAGGCTAAATATACCTAAATAAATTAATAAATAAGTATACTGATCTGCGGGGTTGAACCCTCGACCTTCTGCACAGTAGCAAAGTACTACGTTACCGAGCCACGGCTAGCCACACGCCTGTTAAGGGATAATAATCCAGTTTTTTCTCCTGCTTTACCAAGAAATTATTTTTTTCTGATAATGAGTACAAATTTTTCTTAATTATTTTCATTTGTTATTAGATTCAGGAAAATTGTTTGTTTGGCAACACAGGTCTGCGCCTGAGCTAGTTCGTACAATGGCGGCCTTTCAGGTGTTGATTGATTTTCTAAATGATTTGATAATATATATATATATATATATATATATATATATATATATATATATATATATATATATATATATATATATATATATATATATATATATATATATATATATATATATATATATATATATATATATATATATATATATATATATATATATTAAGTTGTATATTTTAATTAATAAATAATCCAATAATTATTAGTTTGTATTTTCTAAACCTTTCGTACAATGGAAGAAAATGTTCGGTGTTTAATAAAGTATAATGTATTTGAGGAAAATTGGACACTCCCCAAATTTCATAAGATCTATGCTGTTGACCTTTCTTTTTAATTTAAAAACCGACAAAGGTAATAGTCCGAGAGGCGATCACACTAGTGTCATCAAACGTCTTTATTAATGAATTGTTCGTTCTATTAAAGATATATTCTGGCAAATGCGTGTAAATCTTGGGATAATAACGCAATTTTTTCATAAATTTGGACTGTTTTGCTGGTACGTACTGTTGCTTTTTGACCTATGTATACCTACAAGACTCTAAAGCAACCATTCGTGGCTATGATAAAATCATACCTAAGAAAATTTTTTCGTTGTTTTATGGGTTTTCAGAGTTGGCAAAAGTTACAGCAACTAGATTGTGTAACTAATAGCATACATTTATTTCCGAAACAGATAATAATACAATTACCACAATTTTTAATTAGTAAATGTATTTTTGTAACGTTACTATGACAATAAGTATTTTTCTAGTTATCGCTTGGCAGCGTTCCGTCATAAATATTTTTAACTTCTGTTTCTATGAAATATTCTTACTGTTTGACCTACTCTCTATTTCACCACCATTAAATCCCAAGGAGGGAAACGAGAGGTTATTTTGAAGTCTGGAGTTAAGGATGTGAATAAGATTCATTGTTACAACTTTGTACTAAAAATAACCACTATAATACCACACCGTTCCGTATAATTTCTGGAGCAGTTTTCTAAGTTCTGCTAAGGGTGTGTTTAGTTACAGAGCATTAGATTAAAATTTTTGAAATGTTTTGCAAATACGCATTGTTGCTAGTATAAATTTTTATGTATTAACATTAAAGGTACCTTGAATGCCGTTCACAGAATTTTTTTTTTACTATAGTGAACTCGTAGGAAAACATTTTTATTGTTTAGTAGGTATGCAGAGGTAAAAAAAAATACAGTTACTAGTTGCCGCAAGATTTTAGAGGCGAGACATTTAGTCATTTTTTAAGAATATCCGTTTCTTTTGAATTCGTAATGTTGAAAAAATAAAACTGCGCATGTAAAATCGCTAATAAAAATACTTGTGTCCGAGTTAATGAGCTGCTGGAGATATATTTCAAACATAATATTCTACTATTTTTTAATAAAATCTGTTACGTAAAGTTCTTGTAATGTAATTAAAATGGTCGGTGTATTCAGGGGTTTGATTTAACAAAGTATTTTAAGAGGCTTTGAACCCTTTTTTAAAGCACTATGAGCCTTATTATGTTCTAACGTTTTTCACAGTGGCATTAATTTCCATAAGAAACTAGGTAGAGTTATTTCTCTTAGAAAAAATTGACTTATTTAGATCAATAAAAATGTACCTACTTGCTTATTAAAAATTATTATTTTAAAAACCATTTTTGGAAAGACTATGGACATTATTAGGTAGGCTAGCGCATAAATGTTTCTATTTTGGTAATTTTTTTCAGATTAAATTTGACTTACGAAAAATATGGATGCTAGCCATATCAGTGTAACCACTTTTTGGACTATAAACTTTGATATTATTAGTTTGAGCTCGAATTCCTTGCCTGCATTTTAAATTTTGAAGTAGATTTAGTAGTAATTATTTTAGAGTTTTTTTTTTATCTCGGTTGGATTTGCTATTATAATATTGTTAGTGATATTACGCAGGTACTTGGTGGCCATGGTGTGATTATTGGAAAGAGCCTCAGCACATTTTATATCAACTAGCAAATGTATGCTTTGTTCTTGCATACTCCTCAACATGTTCAAAGAAAGGTGTCCTTTTTATGCATTGTTGGTTAATATTCGGTAAGTTAAATGCAGCAAACAAAATGTTGATGGGGTCTGAAATATTTAAAATATATAAGTAATGATTAATTACTTAAAAAAAACTCCCCCGATACGTCTTTTTTATTACTATTATTTTCATCTATGTTTAAGAAATATCCATATAAACTATAGAGTGAAATTAAAATATTTAACGTTATTACTAACTTTGAAAGTTATATTAACCGAATTTTTAACTTTTTGCATTCCATTTAACTTAAAGTTTAATTATTCTAAGACTTACGGATTTGTTCCCCTAGGACATAGTAAAAAAATGTCAGTAAGATACAATTTGTATATCTGGGTGCTGTAGGTGTAGTTAAAAAGACATACCTTCCCTCTGTTAAGATGCTAGGTAACGCAATTATTAGGGTTCTACCCCACGTATATAAAAATCAATATCAACTACCAAAATTGAACATAATCCATTTTTCAGCAGTTATTTATTGTTCCCTCATCTGTCAATCCATCTTGGTACGCGTTTCGTCGTATCAGCCGAACTAAGATAGTCTGATATGATAGATTGACAGCCGATAGAACAGTAAATAACTGATGTATTTTGGACTGAATTCAATTTTAGTAGGTGATATTAATTTTAAAATATACGTGGGATCGAACCATAATTATCGCGCTTCCTATCGATAATTGATAGCAACTGGAAAAACAATTCCTTTTTCGGTCTATGTCCTTAAACTTCGCCCTAGAAAGGGCAGGTATGAATTCACAATTAGGTTTAAAATAGTGCTGTATCTTACTGATTCATTCCGTTATTACTGTGATAAGTAGCTCGAGTTTTCTTATCTTTTCCATCTATCCTAGCTCGTCAGATGAGTCGTGATACAACGAAACGCATCCTTAGATGGACTGACAGATGAGAAAATAATAAGTATGTAACTCTAAAATGTGGACTATGTTCAAGATTAGTAGTGCATATTCAGAAAAAAAAAGGTCGTCAGGTAGATCATCAATCTTGTCAACTTCAGCAAAAACATAAAAGTTCGTAATATCCCAGTCTCTCTTCTTTTTATGATAAACATGACTGTTCTTTATAGAAATCATTTTGATAAAATTTCAATCACTCTTTTCTCTTCTTGTTAAGAGAAATATCGTATAAGTGAAAACATTATGTTCGAAGAATTTTGCGTTTCTTCATGTTTCAGCGTTTTATGATTACGAGCAACATAATCTCCAATTTCCGCGTCTCTGTCGGTTTGTCTGTTGGTGTGATAACTCTCGAATGAAATGAGATGTCGCTGTTAAATTTGGTACGCATATAATACTTGAAGTAAAAAGCAATCTATGGTTTTGGTAGATAAAGCTTCAAAGAAAAATAAATAAAGAGATGCACAATATTATTTAATTAAGGGGTGCTTCAAGTTCATCGTAGCACGTGTACTTGCCCTCACTTTGAGGCGCACCTTTTACAGCCCCGTTTTAATTTCTGAGAATGGATTGAGTGAATACTGATTTTAAAGGAACTAAAGAAATTAAACATACACTAGCTCAGTTTTTCTTGTAGAGTTATATGGGTAAGAGATAATTGTTGTACGTCTTTTTGGAATTAGTTTCTATCGTTGTTAAAAAAAATTTCGGTTGTACTAAATTTTTGGGCACCATTCATTTTAAAATAGAAAGGATCTACTTTCAGCTAAAAAAAAATGAAAAAACACTGAAGTGTTATGCAGTTGTTAATAAAAAGAATTTTTCTGGTACAAACCCTTTTATCCTGAAAAGTAAGATAGGTATTCAGTGAGACACTAGCTTTAATCAACAAAAAAAGGTTTATTAATGATTTAAATTAAAAGTTCTAACTCTTGCAATTTAGTAATTACAAAAACTCTAGCCTAAAAGATAGTTTATTACTAAATAGAGTTCTGAAATCAGACATTTTACTTTTAAAATTTTGCTACACCCCGATATTGAAAGTTCGTGACGGTCACTTCACGATTTATCAGTTCAATTCGATGCTAAATCACTTATATGCGGGAAATAGGTCTACTGATGTATATTTTGGTGACTTACGGTTTTCCTACGGGCTTCTAGGCCTTAAATTGAACACTTAAAACCGCTTTCACACATTCCATCACTAGTTTATCGGTACTGCTTCATGACGAGAAGAGCCTACAACGGCTACTTCATGTTAAAAAAACAAAGCCCACTACGGCTTAATGATTTAAAATCGTACTCGACTTGGCTCTCGATAAAATTGAAAAAGCCTCCACTGCGGCTGGATGAACAAAGCCTGGCTGTGGCTTGATCGGAGAAAAAACCAACTACGGCTACTGATTGCAGAACAGCCTTCTGCCACTACATGTTGGAAATAACTTCGGCGGCGGCTTCATGGAAAAAAGCCTCGGCAGCGGCTTGATGGAAACAGCCTGGTCTGCGGCTCGATGGAAAAAAGCCTTCTCGGCGGCTAGATGTAAAAAGCCTTCTCGGCGGCTAGATGGAAAAAAGCTTAGATCTGCGTTCTCCGGACCCTTAAATAATCCGTGAGAACTACGTCTCTAAAATGGCCGGCTTCCGGGAAACAAACATCGGAAACAAATATCTGACCTATCGCGGCGTACCACGAATTCAATAGATTCGGTCGGAAACCCGCACTGCACACTGTACCACGAGCGGCTAGAAATGTCTGCGAAATACACTGCTCGATACAAAAATGAAAAGAAGTACAATATAAAGCCAAAAATCAGTAACATTTCATGCTCTTAAAATCTAGGAAAAAATGAATGTTACAATATGTCTTTTTTCTGTTCAGGGAGTCGTGGAATCTGAAAATGATGTTTTGTTTTTGTTATTAGAAACAGAATATAAATGGATGTGATTATAGGGTGGTATTAAAAAATTTAAAATAACTTTAATTGTTAAAAAATTGTACGACGTTGTTGTCTAGTAAGATTGCAGGTGCAAGAATTTGTCGTTGATTGGATCCATATTGTGTGCCCATATTGTACAGGTTGTTGTTTCCATTTCCTATTTGTTCTCATTCAACGGGTGCTATTGAGAGCCTCACTTTTTATGTATATGTCTGGGGGTATTAGTTCTAGAATTATTCTCTTAGCTGTGGTGGGGGCTCTACTTATAACTTCAGTGGAATATAAGCCAGACAACCTCTGTAGTCGATTTAACTCCTTAGTTGACATTCTCTGTTATATTTTCGTCCACCATGCTGCAGCTCCGAGTGTAACCTTGACCATAACGTATGGCCAAAACACCATCTTTGGCTTTAGATCCCAGGTTTTTTCAAAGAAGCTCTTCTGCATTTCATGAGACATAATTTTGTCTTATTGAGTTTTTTTTATAACATATTGGTTCCATATTAATATCGTGTCTATTATTTGACAATAATAAAGTATTATTATTTTGCTCACATTGGCAAAAACTAATATTGCACGTCTGGATACACTTGTTACAGTTTAATTTCTGTTATGAGAATTATTTTAGGTTTTCAGTTAAGATTTTTTTGTACTTCACCTCCCCGACTGAATAGAGATGTACTCTTTTACTATATCCTATGGATACAACTATACCTATGTATGGGGTTAAATCAAAAATACCTAAGTAAATTAATAAATAAGTACGCTGACCTGCCTGCATTGAATGCGAGACCCTCAGTACCGTATGCAAGAACTATACTGCTGAGCTAGAGCCGTTAAATAATAATGAACAAATTCTAAGCAATTCTATTTATAGTCAAAAATATAAGGATTTAAAAGGGGGGGATGCAATTAGAGGAGTTGCTTCTAATATATCATATAATGCATCCTTTTGCGCTCAAGGCATCTGAAAATTATAATATTTTTCATTATTTCAAATCTTAACAGAAATATTATGTAAATATGGAATCATTTAAAAAAAATATATATTTACTTTACAACTTGTATTTGCAAGCAAAGTACTGGTTAAGTAATTTTTTCAATTTTTAAATTGATGTTAGTATATACTTATTTTAGGTTTGATGTTATTTTCAACTTGGGCATGGAATATTATTTGTGCGCCGGATGTATTTACTTGGAATTTTGCCTTTATGCTAATGAATATGGCACAAGTCTTTCACATACTTTATCAACTTCGACCAGTAAAATTCGATCCTGAGTTAGAAGAAGTGTATCATACTTTGTTTGAACCTTTTAAGGTAAATTTAAGTAAGAATTACCAGAGTTTCCAATGAAACTTAAAACTTGATAAATATTTTCATCCAGATTCACTAAAAGGATCTAAAAGTCATCATAAAAAAAAACGAATTTTTTGGTCTTATACAGCAGAGTGTCATAACTTTGGTTGATTTACGGGGGCTCTTGCCAATTTAAAGATGTAATTTCCAAATCGGATCAGTTTTAAAGTTAAACCGTTTTACTAAATCAGGGAGTTGTAAGTTTTATTATACAGAATTGTTCAAAGTTGGATCTTTATTCTATTATAGGTTTATTTAAAAAGATATGTTAAAGTCATTACCGGTGTATGATTACTAGGATAGATAGCATTTTTAACATTTTGATGTACCATGGCCACCAAATGGTTGAAAGCTGAAATAGAATGGCTGACATATTTTTATCTTACTATTTAACAAGTTACTTAAAATATTCACTTCCGGATTGAACGCATGTGACTTTTGCACAATTGTAGCATTTATTTTAAAGGTTCTTGTACACTTTTACATAATGGTGAATACTTCAGAACTAGTGTATTCTAATCCCTAGTAACCAAATCATAAACAGCATATTTAAAATTTAATTGGTTTTAGCCTTTTAATGTTTCAATATTTTTTTATTCGTGAGTCACTTGACATATATTGCCATTATTAGGGCTTTTTCAAGAGTGCACATTAAACTTAAGTCCAAATCCTATGGACATACTTCCAACGGTCGAAAAATCTGTAAATTGTACAAAATAGGTGGCCAATTCTACTAGGCATTTAAGGCATTTAAGGCATTTAAGGAAGTGTCTATTACTGGAGTTTTTAAGAAGTCGTTTAGTTCGTTGGCATTGGGATATGCCAATATTTTCTGTATCAATATTTTTTGTTTTGGATGCTAATGTTGATAATTGGGAATATGGCAAAATTTATATTTTACTCAAATTGTTATAGTATCATATAATACATATAATAATATTTAGTCTGAACTATATTTTCCAGTTTTGTATTTAAAGATCAATTACAATTTAAGAAGGTAAGGCTGACATTTAATATTTTTATCAAGTTTTATATATGGTGTTGTGAGAATTAATTAGTGCACTAACACTATTGTGGTGCCCTAAAAATATATTCCCATAATTTTTCGGATTAAAATGTTTTTTTTTGATCAATTGTAAGTTTGTAATTTTAATTTTATCATTTCATTTATTCATGGGGTTTTAATGAAGTTGTGCTTATTCGTTTAATGTTATTATTATAAATTGACAATAATATTATTGATAAAGAGAATTTACTACTAGGCCTATACGCGGTCTCATGCATTTTGGTTGATTATTCTTTTTTTATTATTATTATGTCTCAAAATATTCCGCAAAAATGGAAATAAATTGTGTAACCAATATATTCTTTATATATTTTTTACACTATTCTCAGCTTAGATTATTAAGGAAAAAACCATAAATTCATCCCTCTGACGTGACGGTTTAAAAGATATTTTTTATGAAACAGCTGCGGCTAGCTTAGCGAAATAAGATTTTATTGCAGTTGCTCAGATGGGCGATAAACAATAAAAAGCTAAATAAAACGGATTATTTTAACTTCAAATCTGTATCTGTTTGTGTTTTTAATGTGTTTCTTAGTATAGACTTTGTACGAGTTCTTCATAGATACAGTCATACGTTCATAGGAATATTCAAGTTTATGACCAATGACGAAGGTTATTTAGACCCAAAAATTTTGACGTGGGAGAGTTATACGTCGGGCCAATGTTTTTTGTTTTTAAAAAACACCCTTTGTTGAGCGTATAACAACGTTTTATTTTGGAAACAGAATTTCAGAAACACTTGATACGAGATATGGACAAATAGAAGTGACTTATTTTGTTATGTACAATTTTTATAGTCTCTCTTATATTTGCAACTTTGCAATTACAACTAGGGATATGATTTAGATTTTAAGATTATTCTTGACATTAGAGAACACACACTTTTTTAAGTAAGCCTTAGATTTTGCTTCAATTGTTAATCTGTAAATTTTAGATTCTCATTAAATTTTTATAGATATGCAACACAAAAGACCATCATTTAAGATTCTAATTATGTTGACTTAGTTTATAGGGTTGCTCAAAAAGCCACTATTGTAAAAAATAACACGCAGACAGGCTATATATCTGGATCTTTTTGAAATAAAGGTTTTGTAAAATATAGTGTTTGGACAAAATTTTCAAAACTTAAGTTATTACTGATCCACAATTTTATTTCTACCCATTTTATTTCTATATGGGAAATCATATTTATGAGCATTATATTTTAATAAGCATTTTAAGGTAGTAGGTTTACCGCCAATATTAGTAGTAAAACTGAAGTCAAATTTACCAATAAAATTACTAAAAGCTTAACATTTAATTAAGACCGAGATGTTTTTATATATAGTAAGTGTATTATCCTTGATAATGAATTGCATTTTTTAATATTTTTAAAATTTATTATCGTTAACAATCGGAAATTTGCACTTTTGCCGCTGAAGAAAAGACAGAGAACATTTCAAATTGTAATCGATGTGGATATACGAGTTCTTTTAGATAAATACCTCATTGTCGGAATAAGCTCTAATATTAAGAATGGGTAACATAAACATTATTTAGTCCTTAGAATGCCCTCTAAACTTTAGAAATTTCTATGACCCAAACAACTATTTTATCTTGGGTAGTTTTTTTTTTAAATATGTAGGACATATATGGTTTATAGTAAAGTTAATATTATAATGCTTATTATTATATATAGTGAAACTGTCCAAATACTAGTTTTAATATAATAAATAGGGTTAATTAATAGTTTTGAATTTTCAGATTTCTGTATATTTATTTTTTCTTGACGTTCGTTTATTTTCTTAAAATTGAACGGTTTTACTTCTGTATACATTAATTAAATTAAGTTCAATAAATATTTGGTAGTGGGATATTTGGAAATGAGCGCTTTATACTTTTATAAGTTCTTAAGTTAATATCTTAGTATTAAATTACGAAAATGTCATTCTAACCAGTAAGTAATTTTTAACAAAATATTATTTTGGGAGTTTCCGCATCTTTCTATCTCTATGAGTTCATTGGTTTTATCAAAATCCATTTATTATGATTAATATTTTGTATTTGTATATCATTATTTTTAATTAATATTGGTTTGTGTAATGTGTGATAAGTTAAGAGTTGTACTTCACATGGAGTGTTTTTAATAAGATTTTCTGAATGTATATGGGAACATATATACTTATCAACTGTCATAATTTTACAAATTGATTAGTGTACCCAAATCTATTGCCATTTATTAACAAATATCCAAAATTACGAATAATCACTTTTCTTGTTGGTAATGAAAATAATTGGAATATATTATACCTTTTTTTTCTACACGAAGGATTTTAATAACAAATATTAATTCTTTATATTTTACTTATCTTTTTATTTCTATAGTTTTTACAATTTTAAAGATAGTTTCAGGGATTGGTTCAAATGACAATTTATCCATACTTAGTTGGTTATATAATGGTTGTAATTCTTGAGAAATCCTTTACTATTTACTACAACATTATGAACAAATTATTATTTGAGTTAGAATCATTTGAATGTGGAACAATTTAACAAGATGAGTTTCTTGGATTTGAATGTTATCAATTGTTTCGATCATTCCGTTAATTCTTTTTTTAAAATTAATTCGTTATGCAGGATATTTTTATAATTTTCTGAAAATTATTGATTTATTTATTCAATAATGTCATTTATTCATCAAATGCGATTTGGATATTTTGTGATTTTGTTTTAGGATAGATCTGTTCGGCCCCATCTTAATCTAGTTTGACTTTTAATTATACTTCCTAGGACTAGGGCCAGGGATTTTTAAAATGTAGAAATTGGTTTACTTGGTCAATTATTTTTAATTTCATATTATCAGTAACAGAATAGGTATTATAGAATTCATTTTTAATCAGTATTGCTCATATGTTCTTTAAGTAGGTCATACTTTTTGTTAATGAAATAAAATTCGTCTTTTAAACTAGTTAGATCAAAGATTGGTTGGAAAGTTTAATAGTTGGTAGTTTTTTCTACATTTCCTAGTTTATAGGATATTATTCCGGGATTGTCATTTAAGCCTGTAGCATTAATTCCTCTACTTGTAGACTTTTAATTTTCTTTAAGTTCTAAATATTTGTTATATTTACGCTGTTAAATTTGAATGATTATGTAAGGATCATTAAATTTAAGCTGATTTTTATTTTTGGAAGAGAATTGTTCGTATACTTTTCGATTTATTTGAAAGTTAAGGGTTTCAATACCTTTAGTATTTCTTTTCACTTAAACTTTTCCTTTCTTTTTATAAGTTTTATTAGTTACTTTTTGGTAAATAACGCTGATCTTTTCTTCGTAAGAAGAGACGTAATCTGAATAAAATACAGTAGAGATTATATCTAATGGATGTCTGGAATTTGTGTGGTCTAAAATAAGTTCATGTGGGGTATATTTAATAGTACTATGAAGGGTATTATTATAAAGAATCTCTTTTTTGTTTAAGTATATTTAATTAGGTTCTATGAAGAGTACTATTAAAAGCAATCAGCTTTTGGTTTAAACATTATATATAATGTTCAATTAACGTCGACTAAAAACGTTCGATAGGCCAATTGGATTCATGGTGTTTTGGAATAGTGAAGTGTATATTTATTGTTTGAATTTTCAATAGTTCTTTTCAGAGATGGTTATTAAATTTTCTCCCGTTGTCATATGTTATCGCGTCGGGGTGATAAGAAATTTATCAGTTTATTACAGACTAATTTTGCTTTTTATCATATAGGTATCCTTGAATATATTTTGAGAATTTGTCAAAAATCGTTAGCAAATTTTCGATTTTCGGAAATGAATGAATCGATATTTATGATTTAAAAAGGTTTTAGTTTTTACGATTGGTACATAGGATTTTAATCGACTATATCTTTGAGGTTTGGCAAATATGACAATCATTAATGTATTGGTTTATATCGTCTTTCATTTTTGGCCAATAATATATTTTTTTAAATGTTCGTAGATTTCTACAATTCCTCTGTGGTTCGTTTTACCTTCATGTTGATGACTAATTAACATAATTTTTTTCGTCTCTATCAGAAATATTATTGAAGAGCTTCGCGCATCGAATTATTTTGATGAAATGAAATGAAATGAAATGAAATGAAATTTCGTTACCGTAAAAACATAACATGTTGTTTCTGGGTTTACATAATCTTAAAAAGACTTTTTAATTATTTCAGCGAGGTGAATTATATTTTATCCAAATCTTTCTATTTTTATTTTCTTTTTGAAGTGTACAGATCTTTTTTTTAGATAATGCAAGGTTCTATTATTAATAGGTTCATAAAGATGCTTATACTATTATTTTCATCAGTTTTTTGATTACTATGCACGATTGAGTCATAAGTCCTCGACAATTGTAGTTGTATGTCGGAAATAATATTTATTTTTCGCTGACTGTAACTCGACAGTTTTTCTGGTGTTATCTTGAAATGGATTTTCAACTAGATTTCTTATTATTCGACTTTGTTTTGGTCTGAGTCACCTGAACTGTTTGCTAGTAATTCATTTCATAGGCGTTTAATTGTATTTGAGATAATCCATCCGCGATCGAGTTTTATGCGCCTTTTTTATAAATAATTTGGTAATCAAATTCTTCTAAACGTAGTCGCCATCTTACAGGTTTCGAATTGGGCTCTTTTAAATTGAATAACCATATTAATTATCTATAATCAGTGTATATGTATAATTTTCTACCGAATAAATACGGATGAAAATATTTACAGGCCCATATTATGCCTAAGAATTCTTTCTCGATTGTCGAATATCTGGTTTCCGATACGTTAAGGGTTCGAAATGTATAAGCTATTTATTTGTCATTGGGAATTGTCCTTTGAGATAATACTGCAGCTATAGCAAAATTACTGGCATCTGTTGTTAATAAAAACGGTTTTGCATAATTAGGGAATTGAAAAATTGGTACATTAATCAGCAATTGTATACAATGTTGAAAAGCATTTATAAAATTGTTGATGTGTTCTACCTTAGAATTGTTTTTCAACATCAATTTAAAGGTTTCGTTATTTTAGCGAAATAATTTTTAAATCGCCTATAAGTCTTAAAAATGATTTAATTTCTTAAGTTTTCTAAATAGGGAAGTTTTTATTGCAGATATCTTATCTGGGTTTGGTTTTA
The DNA here is from genome assembly GCA_019049505.1 of Pachyrhynchus sulphureomaculatus. NCBI lineage: Eukaryota > Metazoa > Arthropoda > Insecta > Coleoptera > Curculionidae > Pachyrhynchus > Pachyrhynchus sulphureomaculatus. The sequence continues at coordinate 140,580,369 of CM032447.1, forward strand.
CACCTTCGTTGCTTAAAATATATCCTAAGTATTGAACTTCTTTCCTTAAAAATTTAGCTTTCTCTAGCTGTACTTCAAATTTTGACTCTCTAAATCTGGTAAAAAACATTTTTTAATTTTTTAATATGTTTTTGTAGACTAGTGCTGTATATTATGATGTCATTAAGATATACGTATGTTACGTAATTCTTGTAAAATATTATTTATTACACTTTGGAAAGCTGGTGCATTTTTTACTCCAATGGGTATTTTGAGAAATTCATAATGTCCTTGAACTGCGCTAAAAGCGGTTTTTAAAATGTCTTCCTCGTTCATTTGGATTTGATAAAATTCGTTGGTAAGGTTTAATGTTGTAAAGTATTAAGCTTTTCTCAATTTGCCTAAAATTTTGGTTGGTGCGTGAAATTTGTTATCAACAGTTTTTGAATTTATATGGCAATAATCTATGCACGTTTTCCATTTTTATGCCTGACTCGTCTAATTTTTTAGTTACACTCGAAATAGGAGACGACCAGGGTGAATTTGAATCTCTAATAATATTTTGTGTTAACATTTTCGATATTTGGCTTTTCACTTCATTGTGATATACTTCCAAAGATAAATTGGAGTTTCATCAGTTAACCTTATGTCATATTTAATGGCATTTGTAAAGGTTAGAAGTATGTTCTCACAATGAAAAATATAGCGAAATTCGTAGCAAAGTTTTCATATTTGGTTTTTTTTTCTCTATTGCAATAGATTGATTTTTTTTAAGTTTAGTTCGTTGTCAATATTTGAATTATGTATCCAGTTTTCTTGTTCTGACGAATTATCGATAAAATTGATTTCGTTTAGCGATATTGATTCGATAACAAGAATATTAAGAAACCGAAGTTTTACTGGTTTCTCTCTGGGATTTAAAGCTGTTGTAAAATCGAAATTATTTTTTACTTTTACCAAACATTCCGGTATACTGATATATCCTATTTTTTGGTAGGGATGAATTCCGTATCTATTATTTAAGCTTACGGGGACTTGCATAATTTGAATACTCGTATCTTCAGAACTCGTATCGATTGGCTCTACTTGGTTATTTCGAAGTTTGTTTCTTTTCGACATTTTCGACAAGGGGTCGTTGTTAAATAAAAAAGTTTGATTGGTTTATTAAAATTTGGTTTTAACTGGAGAAATGAATAATTTCTTGGAAATTGGTAAAACGGAGTATTATTTTGAGACAAATTAGGTAAACGCACATATGGTGAAGGAATCTATGACGTAGTGTAATTAGGGTTAAATGACGTATAATTTCAAAATAACTTGCTCTCTGTTGAGTATTATTAAAATTAGGTTTTTGAGTTTTACTCGGAATCAACATAGGCAACAAATTCCATAAATGGACAAACAGAACTGAGTCGTAATGTTACGTACAAGCTTTTATAATCTTTCTTATCTCTAATATTATTAACTGCTTACATAAACAGTATCCAGTATGTAACTCGTAAGCTTTGTATACTGTGGCGTAGCCAAAACGGAGTTAGGGCGCATATACTGTCCAGCCCGTATGAATTAAAAAATGGTACCCTGTTAGAAATAAGACTTGTATATTTTTTATTAAAGCTCTTCACCCCTCGCCCTCATCCTTGTCGTTGATTTTCAGATTGGTTTTTCAAGTTTTACTGCATTGAAGAGTTTTTTGATTAAAGGACTTCGCCCTTCGATTGTCGTTTGACTCCTCCTTCTATAAGTTTCCTAGCGAGTGTTTTTTTAAAGAAACGCCCCTTATGGCCCAGGCTCCTTGAATCTGGCTACGCCACGACCTGTACAATATTCATTTAAATTATATTATACATTTATGTTATCAAAAGGGAGATTCTGCCTGCTCGCTAAATATAAATAAAAAAATGTTGCTTGTCTCCATACGACATTAATTTATTAGCGTGTGAGGCTTCAACATTTTCCTAAGTAGTTTTAGTTTAAATCAGATGAATAAATTTTCGTTTGATATACTTTTATTTCAATCAGAATCTTAAGTAATAAACTACGCAGTCGGTTGCATGCCCATGACATAATGAAGTTGGTCAACATGATATCTAAATCGAACCTCAGTAACCTAAAAATGTAAATTGAATTTTATAGAAAACAATTGAAGTTAGGTATCATGATTTCAAATATAAAACTATAAAATAATACAAAAGTATTAACTAATATATTTTAGGTAAAACTTCTTTCTGGGATATATATATATATATATATATATATATATATATATATATATATATAATATATATATATATATATATATATATATATATATATATATATATATATATATATATATATATATATAATATATATATATATATATATATATATATATATATATATATATATATATATATATATATATATATAAATAACCACAAAGAAGGTAATGAACGTGGGATCTGAGGAGGATACGCCTAATATTAACGTGGATGAAGTCTAAATTATTAAGCGAATGCTTAAAAACAGGAAGAATATCCGATATTTGGAATAATGCGATAGTTATTCTGCATAAGACAGGCGACAAAACTAATTTAGAGAACTATAGACCTATTAGTCTGCTCTCAAAAATGTTTAAACTTTTCTCCAAAATCGTAACAAGCAAAATAATAAAAAAGTTAGATGAATACCAACCTGTGGAGCAGGCTGTATTTAGAAATAATTTTTACACTTGTGATGATCTCTTGACGATGCGAATACTCATTGAAAAGTCAATTGAATAGAATTTGAATATCTGCTTTACTTGCTGATTTCTATAAAGCATTCGATATCATCTCACATTGTTTAATTTTGAATAGTCTGAAAGACGCACGAATCGACCATAGGTCTACAGAAATAATAAGAAATATATATATGAAAAGTCAACATCAACTATTGCATTACATAAAGATACAGATAAAATTAAGATTCGCAGAGGAATGAGACAAGGAAACATTGTTTCACCAAAATCATTCAACACAGCTATGGAAGAGGTATTTAAACGTCTAAAATGGCAAGTCAAGGGAGTTGTAATAAACGGTAACATACTGAACAACTTGAGATTCGCTAACGAGGTTATCATCATAGCAGAAAAGCCAGAAGACTTACAACATATGTTGAGAGAATTGGGAGAGGAATCAAATAACGTAGGCTGGGAAAGGCCAAAATCTTGTGTAGTGAAGACCCACACATAACAATTAACAACTGCCACATCGAAAAACTCAAAAATAGATTTACCTGGGCCACCAAATACAACTAGGAAGAGAAAACTAAATGAGTGAAATATATAGAACGACAAGGCTTGCACTGTCTGCGTTGGGAAGACTCTCATATATACTTAAAAATAAGAACATTGCCTTAAAACTTAGATCAAGAGTGTTCGGCCAATATATTCTTCCAGTGCTTACTTACGGAGGTCAAACTTGAACTTGGACAAAACAAACATTAAAAAAAAGGGCTTAAGGGGCTATGGAAAGGAAAATGATTGGTCTCTCTATAGGACAGGAAGACTAATGAGTGGATTAGACGAACAGCAGGGATGAAAGACGCCGTTGAAACAATCACCATCCTAAAGTGAAATTACGCAGGGCATATAGCAATATGTAGTGATTCTGGATAGAACAACGTCATCCTCCACTTGGGACCTTATACCGGGAAAAAAAAGGGACACCCACCAATACGTTGGAAAAATGACCTGAGACTGTCTACGGGGCTAAACTGGACGAGAGAAGTAAATGTTAGAGATAGATCGAATGCAGTGAGGGACGCCTATGTTCAAAAATGGACGGTGTATATCAATAAATAAACCTTCATTTTCTTAGAATCAATGCAATTGTATATTATATTACAACTAATATTATTAGTTTAGTTTCAGTAAAATTTAGTTAACATCGGAATCGACCGATAGCAAATTTTAGTTTGGTTCGTTTCAATTTGCCTTTGATACAACTTAAAATAAATTTGGAATTGTCATCTTATAAGCAAGAAACTCTGAATTTGAAATTAACTTATGTATGAACTAAATTACTTTTATATATTTTAGTTAACTCGTCTTCAGTTTAAAAGAATGGTTAGCTCAGATTTTGCACAAATAATGTCGCTACATGCCGGAGAAGCTTATGCTGTACAAAATCTTACACGAACAGATAGATTGGGCCTACTTCTTTCAGGAAAAGTACGTTTCATAATATCTGGCAACAATATGACATTCTTCTCTAACTCACTTTTTAACTTTTCAGGTTAATGTTCTGTCGGATAATCAATTTCTGCATCCAATTTTACCCTGCGAATTTATGGATTCTCCAGAGTTTGAATCCAGTCGAAATACAGTGGATGATAAATTTAAAGTATGTATATCAGTTACAGGGCTTTTAAGTTTTATTTCATTTACAATTTTCCTGTATGAAAAAATATTTCGCTACTAAACGCAGTTTTTTTTTTGTAAAGAAACCGAATGTTATAAAAAAATTTATTAATTTTCAAATTTGACAGATTATTAAGCTAAATAGATTTATTTAAAATGATAATATTTGTATATTGACACATAATTAAATAGCTATTTTTAATTAGATTTCAACAATATAGTCAATGGAAACAGAATGATAGCAGCGTTGTTGTCACATATATTTATTAATTTCAATCAATTATTAAAATATTAAGAGTTAGACTTCTGCGTTTTTATGTGTTTTCAAAGCTATTATATGGTGTAGTCTTGGATGATTACCGAAAACTTAAGTAAAAAGTTGAAAGACTTCGAAAGGTGGATATACAGAAGGATGTTTAAGATTAGTTGGGTGCGAGTCAGAAATAAAGAGGTTTTGAGGAGGGAGAAGAAAGAAAAATAATACTAATCATATTAAAAATAAGGAAATTATCATATTTTGGACACACTGTAAGACATCCCGAGAAATACAGCATTATACAACTTGCTGCTTGTGCTGGAAGACGAAGAACTTCTTGGTTGAAAAACCTCCGGGGGGGGGGGGGGGGGGGGGGGGGGGGGGGGGGGGGGGGGGGGGGGGGGGGGGGGGGGCTTGGTGGTTTAATATGACAATAACATCTCTACTTAAAACAGCAGTAAATAAAGTCATCATAGTTAGTTTGATAGCCAACATCCGATAATTTTAGAGAATATTGAAATGTTTATTACATATATATATATATATATATATATATATATATATATATATATATATATATATATATATATATATATATATATATATATATATATATATATATATATATATATATATATATATATATATATATATATATATATATATATGGCAACAAGTGTTTCGACTTCATATTTGACTTAGTTTAGTGGTAAATAATTTTTTTAATGTACCAAATATGATGTTGTATATTAGAAAGTTGTTCCTTCCAGTAGTTATTTCCGAAATGTTCGAAATAAATATTTTCACCTTCAAAACACACCAAGTTGTATTGCATGTTTTTGTTTATTCTTCTTGCTCTAAGATAAGAAGGTCTTGTTATGTCTGGTATAATCAAACCTTATCATTAAAAATTAATTTAGCATTTATTTAAAAAATAACTTCCAGGTTTATTTTTTAACAACTTTTTATATACGAGTACATATTAACGTAAATTAAAAAGATTAGCAGCTAAATTGGAGACTAGAAATTATTCTTCTTATTTAAAGTTAGAAATGTAAACGAATATTTACTTTAATATTATCATATCATGACCACTTAACCAATCTGGTCATGGTGTCTATAAAATTGCCCATTCTAATTTACTAAAAAGTATCAAATTAACTTGTCCAAATAAGGTATGTTGGTCAGAGTTATGCTATTAACGAATCGGTTTATTTTTTAATAATTAGACATAACTTCTTATTTTCTAAAGTAATAAATTATAACCACAAAATTGTTAACTAAATTTCTCTAATGATTTATTATGTCAATATTTATGGTTAAAGTAGCAATAAAGAAAAAGATTGTAGACTTTTTTTTTATCAAAAAACAGTATTTTCTGGTACAATTTTACCAGGCATTATTAGACCATGGGAACTTCGGCTGTGTAAATCCAGGTCCCAAGCGAGAATAGAGGAGGAGGGTTGAGCATGGGGCCAACAACCCTACCTTGTAAAAAAGACCCTATTACGAAACCATCAATAAGCCTAGGAACTGGACTGATTCAAAGGAAACGATCTAAGCAAGCTAAGGGACAGGATATACATATGGCTACATGGAATGACAGATGCGTCTATAGAGCTAGAGCACTAGCAAACCTTATCATAGAATTAAAGAAGTACCGCGTTGACATCTGTGCTCTACAAGAGGCTCGGACATGATGAAGACCAAAACCTATACGTTCTATTACAGTGGCAACAAGGCAAATACATTTGGTACAGTGTTTGCTGCTCACAACAGTCTAATAGACATGGTGACAGACTTTAAAAACACCGATGAGAGGTTGTCCTCCATTCGAATATGACTTACAAATTTTTACAACAAGCTTGAAAACTTGTATGATGGCTCACCAAAACATGTCAAAATAATTCTAGATATGAATGTCAAGGTGGGGAGAGAAAACATATACTGATCGACAATTGGAAAAGAAAGCTTGCACCATGAAACAAACGAAAATGACCTACGCTTCACAGATTTTGTAGTTAGCAAAAACATAATTGTCGCGAGCACCTGCCGCACAAAGATATACATAAAGCTACATGGCGATCGCCCAATGGTCTTACCAAGAATTAAATCGACCACATCTTGGTCGATTTGCGCTCGGATGTGATCGACGTAAGAACATACAGAGGCGCTGACGTGGACTCAGATCATTTCCTAGTGAAAATAAAATACCGACAAAGAATATCAAGTTTAAGGTTAAAGAGTAACCCACGAGCCAAAAAATAGGATTTGATGAAGCTAAGAGATGATCCGCAAACGGGAGATCAATACAGACAATCACTTCAGAAGCTTCTTGAAACGGCGTGGCGTCAAATAGTACCGGCATTGAGGAGGAATGGTCAACGCTTAAAAGAACCATCCAAAAAGCTGCGGAGGAACTGATGGGATTCCAACAATCAAAAATGAGAAATAATTGGTTTGACGAAGACTGCAAGGTAGCCATCGAAAAAAGAACCATCGCACGTAAAAACATGATACAGCGTGAAACAAGATCAAATATACAAGGCTTTTTACAGGCGAGAACAGCAGGCTCTCATGTGTGTAGGAGTCAGAAAAGAGAGTGGCGGAACAAGAAAGTGCAAGAGATAGAAGAGTTGGCATCTGAGAACAAGATAAAAAAATGTACAACAAAATAATAGAAGAGAAAGGAGGTTTCCAGAACAACACTAATAAAAGACAAGAACGGTAACTTGATTGCAAATTCAGCAAAGGTACTAACCGTTGGGCGGAATACTTTGAAGAGTTTCTAAACTGTGCAAGTAAGAGTGGTCCAGATATCTGCTCAAGAAACGAAGACCAACCGCAAGGTGAGTTGGAGAAACCAGCTCTTAAAGGGTCCAGGATGCGATCAGAAAAACTAAGTCCCGCAAAGCACCACTTTAGAAATGCTGAAATACGGAGGAAAACATTTTGCAGAAAAACTTCACAAGCTGATAAGTGATGTCTGGGAGAGTAAGGAAATGTCCAATGATTGGCCAATGGCTCTAATCTGTCCTATTCGTAAGAAATGAATACGAAGTGCTCGAACTACCGTGGTATCTCACTGCTGAGTGTGGCTTACAGAGTCCTTTCAAAAGTCATAACTAGGAGACCTGGAGCCGTTCGTAGAGGGTACTCTTGGTGAATTCCAATGTAGATTTCGGCGAGGAAGATCAACAACAGACCGAATCTTTACCATAATAATCTTGCTGTGAGTTTGACATACCGGTCCACCAGCTTTTCATTGTCTATAAAATGGCTTATGGCAGCGTTGACAGAGGGTGCCTGTATGAAGCCCTGTTAGAACTAGGTATCTCCGGAAAGCTGGTAAGACTGGTGAAAATGACGCTGACCTAGACTAGGAGTAGGGTGTCTGTGGCGGGGATCTCCTCCCGAGAGTTTGAAATCAAGCGTGGGCTAAGGCAAGGAGACGCTCTATCTTGTATCTTATTTAACCTTATCCTAGAGAGTCATGAACCTCAAAGTATTAGCTTACGCCGATGGCGTCGATATCCTTAGTAGAAGAGAGAGAGGTAAAGGAAAGCTTTGAACAGCTAGCAGCAGAGTCTACGAAGGCTGGACTAATAGTGAACGTCTCAAAGACAAAGTTTGTTATATGTTCATGACAAGAACACGTGGCAACGGATCTGAATTCCTAGCCGTCGGAGATCACAATTCTAATGATGATGATTTCTGAAAACAAAGAAACTAGCCTAGAACTAAAGGAGATACTAAAGGCAGGGATCAAGGCTTACTACTGTGCCCAACAACTAATTGAATCACGTCTACTCAGCTGAAAGTCTCAGAAACTCATTTATCACACGATCCTCCGATCTGTAGTAACTTACGGCAGCGAAAAGTCGGCCATGACCGCTGGCGATGAGTTTTTTATCAATTCGTGGAAAAGGAAAGTGCTCCGGAGATTAAACGGAATTGTCTGTGATCAAGACGAGTGGGGCCTAAGAATGCACGAGGAGCTGTATTAACTATACAACGATCATTCGTTGTCGCTGTAGTAAAAAAAACGGAAGACCTCGAGCGCATCCCAGACAATCGCGGCGTGTGCGAAGCCTTTAGACAAAAGTCAGAGGGAAGACGTCTATGTGAGCGCCCACGTAAGAGATGGAAGGAAGATTTTGAGAAAGACCTCCGGGGACTGGAGGCGCCGTGCGGTGGATCGAGACACGTGGCGAGGCATTGTCCAGAAGGTCAAGGCTCTTCAAGGTCTGTAAAGCCATTGGGAAAGATGAGGTATTAGACCATGTGATTATCAATACCTTGTATCTGTCGTACAAAATTTTCAGATCATTAGTCGTCGATCTAAAAGCAGCAAATACTTAACAACTAACTTTTACTCATATCGTGGAAGAAAATAAATCTTAAAAACTACAAGACACACTCGGGCAAAATTTTATCAAAAAAACTTAGATCAGCGACAATAATTTAATAACCAATCATTTTTTTTTGCATGACGTCATTTTCACGGCTTGATATATAACTTAAAAAAAACTCTGGCATTTTGCTTCAGTTTCATATTCAATGAAGGTTTTTTTCAACTTAAATGTTTTTATTATATGTGTTGTGAAATTAAGCTCTAACAAATAATATTTCTTAAATTTTCGAACTGTAAATCTATTATTGGTGAAATAAATAAGGACGATAGTAAAAGATGCTTAATTTGTTTCACGACGTTTTGATTTTTTACTTAAATCTTTATCAAGCTAAAATATAAAGTCTAATATTATATGGCGACAAACATTGCAGTATATGTTATAATAAGGTTACGTAAAATTAATGAATAAGTTATATAATAGCATATTATACAGTGACTGAGGTCTTCATATAATGTTAAGAACGCAGGTTAAAAACATGAAAATTGGAGGAATGTGTTATAGACTACTATAAGTTCTTATTGGTTAAGGTCGAGCAATTAGTTTAATCATTAAGGTGAAAAATTTAAAAAGTTAAAAATATTATGTTAGATTAATCGACTTACATTTCAAATATAGCATCAAATGCAATATTGTATAGAAGACATAACAAAATATTTATTCTTAGTATATATCACAATTAAAATAAAATAAAACAAAACAAAGGACTTGTTAGGCATACATTACTACGAATAATAACGTTAAAAACAGTACGTAAAAATTAATAGTAAATAAATAAAATTGTATTTTCATATAGAGTAGTAGGAGCGACTCTGAATGATTGAATTACCATAAAAGGCCCTCTCGTTCTTTCAAGTAAGTGATCTTTACTGATCTTAATACCTATTACTTATCATTCTGTTAGGCAAATTGAAATAATTATTGTTTAAATTTAAGAAAACAGCCCTGGACTTTAAATATGAATCATTTCACTCAGACACCGTTTTGGATAATTATACTCTTTAGCCAATATCCTCACTTTCTCAAATTTAAACGAATAATTCGAATGAGAATGATCTTGGGCTATTCAAGCTTTTCTGTTTTGTCTTTATTTTTTTCCAGGCAATCATTTATGTGTTGTTTCATACTGTTGGATAAGAGTGACTTGGTTTATATAAACTTTATCAGAAGAGCAAAGAATAGAATAAACAACATTTGACTTGGACAACTTTGACATAGTGTATAATTTATCCTTAGATATAGTGTATACGTTATCAATAATCTTTAGTAGTTAGTAGGTTGTAGAATGCTAGGACATAATTTTTTTTAAATATTGTTTTTCTGTACCTTTTATATCCTCATTAAATTTAAGATGATTGATTTTTTTGTTATAAATTTTTTGATACAAGTATTGACGAAGTTTGTGCGATAGTTGCTATATTTAAGTAAGGATTTTATCACGTTTAAATTATCTGAGTAAAAGTATTAGTGACTCAGACCCATAGCCCGATATAAGTCGTTATTGACCGTGCTAACTTTGTGTTACGTATCGGATGATTGGATACGTAGTTCAGTAATCTTACTGAACTAGTTGGTACTAAATGATTCATCAGAGTTCCTATAGGCAATAGTGTCCAAAAAGGTTTATTTTTCGATTCTATCTTAATAGTAAATTGCTATTTCGAGGTAACTATTAAAAGTTTTAAATGAAACAGTTTATTTGTGCCTTTGGAGCTGCTAGAATTGCGTTGGCTACATAGACTTTTACAAAAGGAGAAAAAACTGGCAACTTCTAACAAACTTCAGAAATTAGATCTTCCATTATTATTGATGTTGAAATGGAACTACCTGGGTTACCCATTGCAATTCCATCTTATAGATGATAGAACTGATTGTTGAAAGAAAAATAACTACTATCAAAGCAAAATGCAACCAACTGAGTGATGATATAGGATTCTCAGTGTAGGTTGAAATAAAAAGCCATTTTTTTATGTATTCTATTAATTATGTTAAGAAATAATTAGCAGATAAGACAATAATTTTAATATATTCAACAAATTGAATAGAGTTTTTAAAAATATAACGTCATCAGAGAGCTTAGGATTTTATGAATCATTTTAGTTATTTTAAAGGAGAGAGAATTCAGACAACTTTTAGAACGCTAAGTAACTTAAAAAATAATATTCTGTTTCTCCTAAACTTTATGGTTTGAGGAAACCTCATAAACAAAATTTGAACCTGCGACCAGTTGTTTGAATTCTCCCTCCTATAACATAGCTCAAATGTTACGTAATATCCTAAGCTCAATTTACTAACATTATAGTATTATTGCTCACTAATATTCCTAAACAACAAGTAATTAATATTAAATATAGAAAATAGTGTTAGTGTTGTTTATTTCAGCCCACACTGACATTTTCACTCAGCTAGTTGATTTCCGCTTTGATAATAGTTATTTTTCTTTTAATAATCAGTTCTATCCCAACCTAGATGGAACTGCATCACTAACAGTGGAAGATCTAATTTCTGAAGTTTCTAAAAACTTATCCCTTTTTATTCCTTTTATGAAAGTCTGTAGATGACACAATTTTGGCAGCTCCAAAGAAACATATAAACTTTTAAGAGTTACCATCCGAAATGGCATTTTACTATTGAGGTAGAACCCGAACAAAACCTGACCTTTCTGGACACGATGGTCTATACAAACCCAGATAGATCACTTAGGATCAAGTTGTTTTATAAACTCAACTAGTTTGGGAAGATTACTGAACAATCTATCAAATCATCTGATACAACACAAAGTTAGCACAGTAAATAACTACTTACATCGGGCACAAACCATTTTACTAAGATAAATTAAACGTAATAAAATCCTTACTTCGTTCTAATAATGACCTCACAAACTTCGGCAATACTTATATCAACAAATTTATGACAAAAAATCTAGTCACCTTAATTAGATTTAAGATAGGATATACAAGATCACAGAATAAATAAAATTACTAAAAAAAGGCTTGTCAATTCACTAATATTCTCTGTAGCCATATACGGAGCCGAAATATGGACTATTAATGCAGCATGCAGTAAAGGAATACAGGCTTTCGAAACTACATGCTACAGGCGGATGCTCAGAATTTCTTGGAGAGCTCATAGGACAAATGCGACTGTTCTGAGCGATCTTAACATCCAAAATAGTGAACCGGCTGTTACCATCGATTCAGAGAAAAATAGCATCATTTTTTGGTCATATAATAAGCAGGAATGGTATGGAAAAGTTGCTGATCCAGGCGAAAGTCGATGGTAGCAGAAAAAGAGGTAGATCTCCCAACGGATGAGAAGTGTTGAAGACAGAAGGGCCTGGAGGGCTGTTGTAGATTCTGTGTAACAATGCAATGGAGGTCATGACGCTCGGAGCTGATCAACAATGCGAGAGAGAAATACAAGTGCCGAAAAAAACATATCTAAAATATCCGTATATTCCCCGGCTATGTTATAAATTTAAATCATTATTCAACACCGAAATGTTTATCTTAGTATTCTACAAACCAAAGTCTGTTGGTGACATATACACTAAACTTACGGATAAAACACACTATAAATTAGTCAGATGTTTATTCTGTCCTTTGCTCTTTTGATAAAGTTTATATAAGTTGAACCAAAGCACTCTTATCCAACAGGATTAAGCAAAACATATATGAATGCTTGAAAAAAAAAAGAACGACATAATAGAAAAACTTCAGTAGCCCAACATCATTTTTATACAAAGTGCTCGTTTAAATTTGAGAAAGTGAGGATATTGAATAAAGAGTACAGGGTGAGTTAACGACATAGTAAAGTTCATTATTTCATTTGTTTCGGGAATATACCTGGACCTAGTAGTTTTCTAATATTTCAATTTTTTTTAAAAAAATACTAGTTTTCAGTTTTGTAAAAAATTGCCTGTACCGCCATTGTTTCTGAAGGTGGAATACTCATAATTGGTACGAGCATTCTATAGAGATGAAAAAAAGATATATGTAAAGAATTTGAGTTAGATGCTACAGGATGTTCAAGATAAATTTATGCATTTCGACTATTTTAAATTGAAAAATCTCAAATTTTTTAATTGGCACACCCTGTATATTATTATTTTTTTTTCTCATAGATTTTACAAAACCCTCCAAGTTTTATTAAGTATGTCATATACCTATTTCCAATAGTTTTCGATTTATTTTGAATTTTTCAATTTTTACGCTTGTGTTTAATACACTTGCGCTATAACATTATAGTTGCCAAGACAACACAAAAATGTAGGCATTGTCAAATTTTGACATGTCTATTAAACAAGTAAAAATAGTTTAATTTGTTGTAGTAAATGACATATAAAGGTAATAGTTATGGATTTTCCTAAAAATGAATTAATTGATAATGGTTTATATACTGGGCGAGACGGGAAAAAATTGTCTTTTGGCAGTAAGGATTTACGGAGCGAAGTACCCTAATTGACGTATACCATCTAGAAAATATTTTCAGAGCTTAATGGAACGGTTTGATGATAGTGGTAGCATTGAGTATACGAAACGGAAAGTAGTAAACTAGAATGTTACCAATGAGGAAAAAGAAATGGAGATTTTACTTCGTGTTAAAAATAATCCCCAGGTCAGCAGCCGTCAACTAGCTGACTTATCTGACACATCCCAATCTACGGCTAAACGTACCATGAGAAAATACAAGTATCATCCCTTTCATATGGAACTTCACCAAGAACTTCAAGACCGCGATTTTGAACGACGAGTAAACTCTTTTACCACCATGAATGGAGCAATAGAGGCCGATCCAAATTTTTTATCCTTCGGATGAAGGTACCTTTCGCAGTAATGGAGCAGTTAACAGTCATAACATGTATTATTATTCAACAGTTAATCCATTTTGGGTCCGAGAAGTTCAAAACCAAGACCATTGGTCGCTTAATGTATGGTGTGGAATATTAAATTTTCGAATTATTGGTCCATATTTTTTCCGCGAACCTCTTAAAGGGCCTAGATATCTAAATTTTTCGCAAAACGAATTACCCCAGTTTCTTGAAGAAGTTGTAACTTTGAAATATGGATTTAACAAGACGGAGCTCCTGCTCATTACCACCGGGAAGTTCGGAAATTTTTAAACGATTGTTATCCACAAAAATGGATCGGTAGGGATGGATTCATTCAGTGGCCCCTTTGATCATGTGACTTAACACCTTTAGACTTCTTTATATGGGGCAGTAGATACGAAAAATAGGATACGGGATGCGGGAAGGACAATAACGCCTTTTATGCTAAGGAAAGTGAAGGAAAATATAGTAAAACGACTAAACATGTGTATTCAAGTAGACGGGCATATTTTTGAATATTTATTACGTCATAATTATTAATCATTAAGTTAAACTATATTAAAATTATTATTACCTATTTGTTTATGTTTTCACAATAGCGTAAGTGTATTAAAAACCAGAGTAAAAATTGAAAAATTTAAAATAAATCGAAAATTACTAGAAATGGGTATATGACATACTTAATAAAAATTGAAGGGTTTTGTACAGTCTATCAGAAAAAATAATAATATATAGGGTGAACCATTTAAAAAATTTGAGATTTTTCCATTTAAAATAGTCGAAACGCATAAATTTATTTTGAACACCCTGTAGCATCTAACTCTAAATTTCTTTACATATATATCTTTTTTTTTCATCTCTATAGAACCGTCGTACTAATTATGAGTATTCCACCTTTAGAAATAATGGCGCTACTGGCATTTTTTTTACAAAAAATTGAAATCTAAGAAAAACTACATATATCTAACATTATTAATAAAAAAGTTATAAAATTTTACGTAGTATTCAAAAATAAATTAGAGGATAAGATGTTTTATTTTAAAAACAAATGTTATATCGGTCACACTTTTTTGAAGTACACCGTATACTAAAAAATAATTTTAAACTATGCACCTTAACATTCCCTAAAACTATTGTATTTAACATTTTTTCATTCCCGAAATAAGAT
>CM032447.1:140595498-140622998 GCA_019049505.1 Pachyrhynchus sulphureomaculatus
CATTTGTCTCAGAAAGACCTATCACATCAAAGCTTTTATTTAGTGACTCTAAATATGATAGTACATTTTCAAAATTTTTTGCTTAAACTTCGAACATTCATGTGAATAATATTAAGGTCCCTATCACCAAAATTAAAATAATCAGTTTTATCAATCAGATCTAAAGTTTCTGTCTTATACACCTTTATTTCATCACAGAGCGAGTTGTGGCCCATAGGAAAGGTAAATAACTTCAGCCATCACTTCCAATCACGGTACAAGGAGGATAAAGATTTCCTCTCATGATTCAACCATGATTCCTGTACATGATAAATGTTTAATATTTTTTTTGCAGGATCGCCCTCTTTTAACCGAGCATAAATTGATCCATTACGGGTCCATACAAACTTATAACCTATATTTTTAAGCTTGTTTGCTTCACGTAGCAAGTTGAAAGACATGGACGTTAATTCTTCATTGATGTAGATTCTTCCGACATCTTTAATGTTACACAACTCGCCCGTTAATTGCCCAACGTTTTTGCGACTCCTAACAATGGAATTTTTTTTCTGTTCACTGTCGAGAGTCACAACCACAAGGTGTTTGTGTGCCTTAGTTTTTTGCACTCGAATTGCATTGATATTTTCATCTAGGCGTCGAAGTACAGCAATGGTTTTTCTTTCAGTGTCTTCTTTAAGTTCTTTCTCGTCGTTGCAAATCCCGGTAATTACAAGATTATTTTTTATTCTTTGATGCTCGATATTGTTGACATATGAGGTAACAAAGCCCAATTCTCTTTTCAGCGAGGTATTTTCTTTTTTCAGGTCATCCACTATCTCAGAGAGTACCTTATTTCTCACCCTTTCTGTTTCAAAGATATCACTGATATATTGCAGTGAAGTCTTCATCTCCGAAATTTCTGTTTTTAGATCCTTTATTTCAGTAACAAGTAAAGAAAGCTGCACTACGTCGCACCCTTCTTCGTCCCTTTTCTGTCGGTTAGCATGGTGATTTTTGGTTTTGTTTAAGTTACTTTCCGTCTGGTTACCAGCATCTCTGCAAGCACTGCAACTCCAGGTTTTTTTCTGTTGGTGGAATACTTTCGCATCCACCTCACTTACTCCTGCACATAATACCACATTTTATTTTATAAACGCTCTTTGGTATGTTTTTCTGGCACACATTGCAAAGTATCGCTGACATGATTAAGGGAAGTTTGCAAGTTGATTATATGGTTGTATCTCATCCAGTGTTGGATTGGAGAAGAAATTAATTGAAACCCAGTTAAAGATTTAATACTTGTCAGTTATGGCCTTCATTATAAATTCAACATTCATTACAAATCACTTATTTATTTTAAAATCGTATGCGGACACCTTTATTTTTATACGCGATATTAACTGATAAGAAGTTAAACGAAAGTAAAATGGCAGGCATGGAAAAAAATGATATACCTGTGTAGCATCACATACACCAATTTTATCCTCCTCCACTCCTTCACAGTGGTTAATAATAACTTTAATTTTGCACTCAACACACTTTGAAATTTTTTCGTGCCCTAGGATTTCTATTTTTCTAGATTTCCTTGGGAGCACATTTCACACCAACACACTTTAAAGGTCACCATACACACACATATATATAAAATGCAACGTCTCTCTCTGTCTGTCCGTTAATACGCTTATCACTGGAGAACCACTTATCCGATTTACGTACTTTTTTTTAAAAAACATACATATGTTCTCTGGCCGGGTTATAGTCTATATTTTATTACGATAGGTAGCATAAGGAATGAGCAGTGACGAAAATAGTGAATGAAGTCGGCAAAAAGTTTGCTGCTAGCGCGTTCCCTTGCAATATATAGCCTAAACCATTAAATATGGAACAATATTATGTAGCAGATAATATCTATAATCTATAATATATATATATATATATATATATATATATATATATATATATATATATATATATATATATTGCAATATCTCTCTGTCTGTCTGTCTGTCCATTAATGCGTTTATTTCGCGAGAACCACTTATCCGATTTACGTGTCTTTTTTTTAAATTTTTACATATATTCTTTGGCCAGGTTATATAATAATAATAATAATAATCTATATCTATAATATATATTAAATGCAACTGTCTGTCTGTCCGTTAGTGCGCTTATCCCTCGAGAACCACCTATCCGATTTACGTGATTTTTTAAATTCATACATATGTTCTCTGGCCAGGTTATAGATATATATTTTATTACATCTACAATATATATAAAATGCAACGTATCTCTGTCTGTCTGTCTGTCCGTTAGTGCGCTTATCACTGGAGAACCACTTAACCGATTTACGTACTTCTTTTTTTTTAAAACATACATATGTCCTCTGGCCAGGTTATAGGCTATATTTTATTACGATAGGTAGCATAAGGAGTGAGCAGTGACGATAATAGTGAATGAAGTCGGAAAAAAGCTTGTCGCTAGCGCGTTCTCTTGCAATACACAGCCTAAACCAGAGGTGTCAAACTCAATTTTGCAGAGGGCCATATATTAAATTTAGAATGTGTAGGCGGGCCAGATTCAAATAAAAAAAATGTACTGAATTATTATAACATTTTATTTATTTAATTATATAGTATATAATATACGGTTGTTAAAATTATAAAGTCTAAAAGCTCTAAAAAACATGATTCTTCTATCTGTGACACATTGCGATCGCGGGCCTTATTGATACGTCCCGGGGGCCGGATGCGGCCCGCAGGCCATATCTTTGACATCCCTGACCTAAACCATTAAATATGGAACAATATTACGTAGCAGAGAATATCTATAATCTATAATATATATAAAATGCAATGTCTCTCTGTCTGTCTGTTTGTCCATTAGTGCGTTTATCACGTAAGAACCACTTATCCGATTTACGTGTCTTTTTTAAATTCATTCATATATTCTTTGGCCAGGTTATATACTAATAATAATAATCTATATCTATAATATATATATAAAATGCAACACCTCTCTGTCTGCCTGTCTGTCCGTTAGTGCGCTTATCACGATTTACGTGCTTTTTTTTAAAGATACATATGTTCTCTGGCCAGGTTATAGGCTATATTTTATAGCGTTAGGTAATATGAGGAATAAGCAGTAACGATAATAGTGAATCAAATCGGAGTTTGCCGCTAGCGCGTTCTCTTACAATACATTGTCTAAACCACTAAATATGAAACAATATAATGTAGCAAAGGATATCCATAATATATGTAAAATGCAACGTTTCTCTGTCTGTTTGTTCGTTTGTGCGCTTATCACTGGAGAACCACTTATCCGATTTATGTGCTTTTTTAAACATGCTAAACCATTAAATATGGAACAATATGATGTAGCAAATAATATCTATAATATATATAAAATGCAACATCTCTCTGTCTGTCTGTCTGTCCGTTAGTGCGCTTATCACTTGAGAACCACTTATCCGATTTACGTGTTTTTATAAATTTATACATATGTTCTATATAATTCGATATAAGCCTAGATAATGGCAGATAAGTATAAATAATGGGAGATAAGGAGAAATAATGGGAGATAAGCAGAGATAAGTCTAGATAATGGGAGTTATGGTGAGATAATGGGAGATAAGGAGAAATAATGTGAGATAAGGAGAAATATTGCGAGATAAGTCGAGATAAGTCTAGATAATGGGAGATAAGGTGAGATAATGGGAGATAAGGGGAAATAATGGGAGATTAGGAGAAATAATGGGAGATGAGCAGAGATAAGATAATGAAAATTATGTAGAGATAATGGGAGATAAGGAGAAATAATGGCAGATACTTTATTACGTTAGGTAACATAAGGAATATACAGTGACGATAGTAGTGAAACAAAGTCCACGCGAGCGGGCTAATATATATATATATATATATATATATATATATATATATATATATATATATATATATATATACATATATATATATATACATATATACATATATATATACATATATACATATATATATATATATATATATATATATATATATATATATATATATATATATATATATATATACATGAGGCTGGTTTGAAAAGTCCGTGCAAAAATAAAAACTACTTATGTGTTTGGGGTAAACCTTTTTTTATTTTTCGACATAGTCTCCTTTTAGGCTTATACACTTCGTCCAACGATGTTCTAGTTTGTTGATCCCTTCCGAATAATAGGATTTGTCCAAGTCTGCAAAATTAGTGTCTGCAATCACCTCCTCGTTTGAATAAAATCTTTGTCCCGCCAGCCATTTCTTCAAATTGGGGAACAAATAGTAGTCCGAGGGAGCCAAGTCTGGAGAATAGGGGGGATGTGAAACGAGTTGGAATCCTATTTCCATTAATTTTGCGACCACAACTGCTGAGGTGTGTGCTGGTGCGTTGTCGTGATGGAAAAGGACTTTCTTGTGGGCCAATCGCGGGCGTTTTTCTTGCAGCTCGGTTTTCAAATGGTCCAATAACGATGAATAATATTCACCTGTAATAGTTTTACCCTTTTCGAGATAGTCGATGAGGATTATCCCTTGCGAATCCCAAAAGACCTTTCCGGCCGAAGGAACGGTCTTCGCCTTTTTTGGTGCAGATTCCCCCTTGGTAACCCATTGTTTAGATTGTTGTTTGGTCTCAGGAGTATAGTAATGTATCCATGTTTCATCCACAGTGACGAAACGACGCTTAAAGTCCTCCGGATTCTTCTGGAACAGCTGCAAACCATCCTTCCAACACTTCACACGATTCCGCTTTTGGTCAAGCGTGAGCAATCGCGGCACCCATCTTGCGGAGAGCTTTTTCATGTCCAAATGTTTATGCAAAATATTATGTACCCGTTCAGTCGAGATGCCCACAGCACTAGCAATCTCACGCACCTTAACTCTTCTGTCATCCATCACCATATCATGGATTTGAACAATGATTTCTGGAGTCGTAACCTCCACAGGCCGTCCAGAACGTTCAGCGTCACTTGTGCCCATATGGCCAGTCCGAAAATTTTGAAACCACTTATAAACTGTTCTAATCGAAGATGCAGAGTCACCATAATGTTTATCAAGCTTCTCTTTAGTCTCCTGAGGCGTTTTGCCTTTCATAAAGTAATGTTTAATCACCACACGAAATTCTTTTTCGTCTATTTCTTGAAAAATCACTCGACTTCCTTGATTCACACGAATGCCAAACACAAAGAAATAGACCACTATGGCTGAAATTTGGTGTGCGTTCATTCAAGAGATGCTACTAACTAAACATGACCTCGATACGCGCCAGTGGTGCCATCTCTCGGACTTTGCACGGACTTTTCAAACGAGCCTCGTATTTATATATTTATATATATTTATATATACATATATTTATTTATACATATATATATATATATATATATATATATATATATATATATATATATATATATATATATATATATATATATATTAGGGTGACTGCAAAAAATCGATGTCGGAATTTTGTTCGTCTGGACCCCACAAAACGATTCCCCTTTCCAGATATTGAGATAGCCGAAATTTGAGCTCGAGTAAACTACGTTAATCCGTGCCGCTCGTCGCTCAAAGTTTGAAAAAATCCAAATTTTTGGCCAAAAAGCCAGCCACGCTATTATTTACCGTTCTGGAGCCATAACTCCAGAACGGTAAATAATAGAAACACGCTTAATATCTCAAAAGAAAGCTAATGTTGTTCTTCAAAATTTATATTCCATACATAATTGTTGTTATTTTAAGTCAAACCGAGTTACAACAGCCTTTAGCCCCAAAAACGTGACCTGGTACCAGTAGGAGCCAGTTTGGGAGTATTCTAAGAATTTTACGGGTTTTTACATAATGTGTGTCGGAATTAACATTTTTTTGTTAAAGAGTATTTTGGAACTCAATTTTCAAACATAAAGAGCCTTTTGTTCAAATTTAATCTTTTATTATATGGGGATTACCTGACTAGTTTACCAAAGAAAGACCCGTTTGACAGGTAAAAAGGAGAGTGAATCTAATTTCTATTTTAGGGATGGTGATTTTACTTCAGCGTACAACCGACCTTTTATTTATTCAGTTTAGTTTCTAAAGTGCCTTTGAGCTGGTTAGATCGAACAATTATCTAGTGAAGATATTTTAAGACACTGAGGAGGACAGCATCTACCAGGAACTTGAGAGCTTGGAGGAAATGGACATCCCTGAAGAAGCTGCAGAAGATCCAGGACCATCTGAGAGCAAGAGGATGAAAGTTTCATTTGCAAGGGGCGTTAAAGAGATTTTAAACATGAAATTGTCCATTTTATTAGATCGATGTAAGGTATCCGACAGAAATGCCACGAGAATTTTAATAGCTACTCTAGAAGCACTAAACCTTGACCCTCTTGAGTATAAAGTCTCGAAAACTTTATTACATGATAGAAGGCAAATGTTCAGAGAACAATATAATAAAAAAAATTTTGATAAAGTAAACATTCCCGAAAAAGAGCCCATGGTTGTCCATTGGGACGGTAAACTTTTACCGGGTGTTTTAAAAAATGAACAATGTGAGCGAATAGCTATAGCTATTTCATATGGCGAAAAGAAACAGCTGCTGGGAGTTCCTGTAACAGCAAACAGCTCTGGAGAGGAGCAAGCCGTAGCCGTATATGAGTGCCTACATGAATGGGGTCTTCTCAACACCGTCAAGGCGATGTGCTTCGACACTACAGCATCCAACACGGGAAGACTCAAAGGAGCATGCGTCATATTGGAGCAAATGTTAGGAAGAGAATTGTTATACCTAGCTTGCCGTCACCATATCTTGGAAATTCTGTTAAGAGGCGTATTCGACACAAAAATGGGATCAACCACTGGACCTCATCCAGACATTTTCAAGAGATTCCTCACTGCGTGGCCCAAGATAGACAAAAGAAAATACGACACAGGTATCAGTGACAATCTAATACAAAAGCAGCTAACTCCAGAAGTAATTGCAAATGTTACTGCTGAATTCGAGACCAAATTAACTGAGGGCCACCCCAGAGATGACTACAAGGAGCTATTACAGTTGGTTCTCGTATTTGTTGGATCACTAGACGGCAGTGTTGTGGGTTTTAGAACTCTAGGAGCCATTCATCACGCTAGGTGGATGGCAAAGGCTATTTACTGCTTAAAAATGTTAATTTTTTCGTCGTCAATTTAAGATGTCTAAAGAAGAAGAAAGTTCTGTGCGTGCCATTTCTGTTTTCCTAGTTAAAATTTATTGTAAAGCTTGGTCCAATGCTCCAAAAGCTCATTTTGCACCAAAGCAAGATTTATTTATTTTGCATAGTCTGTTAGACTATAAAGAATGTGACAACGACATTGCAGAAAGAGCCCTGACCAA
This sequence comes from Pachyrhynchus sulphureomaculatus, assembly GCA_019049505.1. NCBI lineage: Eukaryota > Metazoa > Arthropoda > Insecta > Coleoptera > Curculionidae > Pachyrhynchus > Pachyrhynchus sulphureomaculatus. The sequence goes on from CM032447.1 coordinate 140,602,858, forward strand.
ATTTTCGAACCATTTGTGGTATTTGAATGCAAAGTTGGTGGGATTATCGTTTTTTGATCCCACCATTACAGACGATGAAAAGTTGTTAATGGGTAATAAATTGCTCAGTAGCACAGATGAACCATCACAGCACGCTAGGGTTGTAAATCCAAAAGTTAGGAAAGAAAACTTAAAAGAGGTAGTTGATGGAGGATTGGTAAATTTACTTACCAAAGAAACGTTTACATTCTTTGACCAATTTAATATAAAAACAGATTTCCTAAGACAACATCCAAACACCTGGCCTCAAAATAATGACTTCCAAGAAGGATTGAAAATTGTCAAAACATTAAAAGTAGTTAATGATATGGCTGAGCGTAGTGTTAAATTAATAACCGACTTTAACGACCTTCTGACAAAAGATGAAGACCAAAAGCAATATGTCCTGCAAGTTGTAAGGAAATGCCGAGCATTATATCCTGACGTTTCAAAAACTACTTTAACAAAAGCTCTAGAATAGATTAGATAACTATGTGAAATTATCAACTCATGTAGGTACTACGTCTGTATCTTTTCTGTGTCTGTTTTGTATGTATTATATACCTAATTTTTATATTTTAAAAAAATAAAAAATGTCATTAGACTTATCAGTATTACTTGTTTTTTTTATTATATTTCTACTTTAAACTCAAAAATATACCAACGAAGTATGCTCCTAGTGGTACCAGGTCACGTTTTTGGGGCTAAAGGCTGTTGTAACTCGGTTTGACTTAAAATAACAACAATTATGTATAGAATATAAATTTTGAAGAACAACATTAGCTTTCTTTTGAGATATTAGGCGTGTTTCTATTATTTACCGTTCTGGAGTTATGGCTCCATATGTCAGCTTTGAGCGACGAGCGGCACGGGTTAACGTCGTTTAATCGAGCTCAAATTTCGGCTATCTCAGTATCTGGAAAGGGGAATCGTTTTGTGGGGTCCAGACGAACAAGATTCCGACATTTATATATATATATATATATATATATATATATATATATATATATTCGCAAAGAAATACTGAAGTTTATTCAAATTTTTAATACTCTATAAATTTTTCTTTGTTTTTTCGTCATTATACATAATATCGATATGAAATACAATGAAAAATCTAGTATGTAAAACATATATAACTGATATTTTTAGTGTTCCGTACGAAACACTTATAAGATCACTTCGGTGTCTGTCTGGCTGTCTGTCTGTCACACAAGATTTTCTCCGAAACTATTTTACATAGAAAGTTGAGATTTGGTAATAATGTAGGAATTGATGGCCTCATCAGAGTCATGTAGTTTTGAGAGTTAAATTTTGACTTAAGGGGTTAGTTTTGGGGGATGAAATCGGAAGTGAAAAAAAAAATTTACTAGGTCATCGAGTGTGGTGTCAAATGAAAGCTTGTGAAAACACGAGTAAAAAATATATATATAATGTAATACTTGCGTGCACTTTTCTTTGTATTATTTTTAAAAAATCGCGAAAAATCGCTGTCCCGCGTCTTATCTGGGTGTAGATTGAACGAAAATTATCATCCGTGCCTTACCTTTTATAATTTACCTGGTATATAAAAAAAAACAAAAATTTCAAGGTCATCAGATTTTAGTAAAGATTGGAAACAAACTTTGTTGAAAACTTATTTGGGGTGTATTTTGTGAAATCACTGATCATTTTATACCTCTGTAACAATTTTTTTAATTTTAAAAGCAATCAACGTACGGAACACTAATTGCGCAAGTTCAACTTGCACTTGACCGGTTTTTCTAATAGACACCATTCTCTCACTTTAAATTTCTTTTGCTTTCTAGGACTTTATTAATTTCAAGGGCAAAGATTTTTTATTTTTCTCCCCATGTTTTTGATTAAAAAAATATATTTTACGCAGTATATTTTTTGATTGATCATTTTATAATTATTCATTTGATCGTTACGTAGCGGGTTAGCAAACAAAAACTTTTGGTAATTCGCCTAACGCCTAAGAATGAGTACATATTTTTACCTTATTATTATTTTACCTTTACGTATTTGGTCTCTTGCTATAACTACAATAAAATACATTTCTTTAAGTAAAGCAGTTCTAAAAAACAGGCTATGACCGACATCGACACCGAAAAGATTCTCTATAAATGTTCTGTTTTTCTTTTTGTTGTACAGAACATTGATAGTAGTAGTTGCAGAAAACTCAGAGCCTGCCACACAGATAAGTCGGATCATTCTTGTTCGCTCCGTATAAATGTATTGTAATAGTATTTTATTCACAACTTCCTTTCACCTTTATTATTATTATTAATTAATTTTTTACTATTTCTTGGAACGAATCTGTTTATAGTATATTTGTGTTATTGGAACGTTTATATAATTACCCTTAAAGAATATTTATTGTTTTGTAAAGGAATTTCTATTTTTTGTTTTCTCAGTTAAATCGTCCTGAATCCAAATTTACAACCTTCTCTACCACGTTAAGTTTTCTTGAAAATTGCAAAAGTCGTAGTAGAAAATACGGTACTTGATAAACATATCTGAAAAAAGAAACGTTTAAACCTTATGCACCACAATACAATAAGCCAATATATCTGAATATAATAATGAATGATATTTTAACCTAGAGATTTTACTAATTTTTTGGGGTTCTCAATTTTTCATTAAAAATGCACCTACAAATTCAAATGTGAAAAATGAAGGACATGTTAATTACAAAAGTATAAAGATAGTTAATTGCCATTTTTAGCGAGCCATGTGTAATGATACCAATAATGTCTTTCGAACTTAGATTTCCAGAAAATTGAAAAATGTATACCATAGTCTTCGTATTTTTTTTTAGATAGCAATATTTTTTCTAAAGAAAATGCTCACATCTTTATTCCTTATAACCGGTAGGTGCGTTTTCCTTCCTGATTTTTATGACGGTTACCAGGATGTCCTAATTTTAAGTTAAACAAAAAATTGGCCGGTACTAGAATTAAATTCGAATATCTCTTGTACAAGTTTTTAGGGCTCTTTAACAGCTAAAAAGACAGAGATCAAAGTCTAACTGACTGTAAAGTACTGCCATGCTGTAAATGTACTCTTTATGCTTGTCATTATCATAACAGTTGAGATATTGGTTGCTATGCAGATAATTTTTTAGACAACATGTGCAATATTAAATACGTATGTAATAATTATTAATATTTCTAGGATTTTCTTTAGAATTCTTTTTTTAATAATAATTACCATGGGTAAAAAAATCTATATTAAAAACTGAATATATTTTTATCTATCAGCATTATAAGGGTAAAAGAGTAACCTTTTAGACTACAATAACTCCCTAATTTACGATTAACATATTGCCAGGGGTTTGGCAGTATGTGACAAATTCACTGATGTACTGGAATATAGTTAATTTGCTCAATTTAAAAATGGGCTGTGTTTTTGCATTTATACGACTATTATGAACTGTAATAAATTGACATTGACAGTATAAATTGCAAAGCCTTGTTTTACAAATTGGTCAGATACGTCGAATCGCACTACGATTCTACCTTGGAAGACGATCGCAACATGATTTCCTGGCTATTGGTATCTTTTCAGCTGTTTTCGAACCTGAGTCAGTGTAAGAATCCTTCAGGGTTCATTCCCAGAACCATTGTTCTTCGTAATTTTTTTGAATGACCTTCAGTCGTTATCTCATTAATGTTGGCTACATCTATGAAATGGAATCATGTATTGGCTTCTGTCAATAGAGTTTTTTATTACAAAAGTATACACTACTAATTTTATCGGACTTTACAAGTACAATGACCGCAACATTCACTTTCGAGGGCACCTGCTCTATATATTTTTGTATTTTTATTGAAATATGACTATTTTCCAGGAATATATTCGTGTTTATCGTGTAATCAATAGATTTGTGATTCTTAGTTTTGAAACATCATATAAATAATTTATATCCGTAAATACTAACTTGAATTATTAGAAAATAACACGTCTCCCTAATTACTAAGAATAAAATTTAGAAAATCAAACTAGTAAATCGATTTGATTACACCGAACACGTATGTATATTAAGAAGTTCAGTTGTAATTTTAATGTCTAGATTGCCGCCAGATCAATCATCAATTAAAATTGCTTTAAGTGCGGTACGGACAAGTAGAAAATAGGGAATTGAGTCGCAACTCTGTTCAACCCAAAAAGTTACCTTATACTACATCCATACAACGTCTTAAAAAATTGGGATACTGAATGGCCACCTGAAGCTTTGTAGTACAAACTGCTTTGAATACTGTAGCCGTGCTGCTATTAATATTTATAAATTTTATGGCTGGTTATATACGTATATGAGGTTATTTAATTTATTAAAATGAAAATTTAGAAATTATTGAACTGGTAATTATAAATGTCGTTTATAAATATAATATATTATTTTATTTCTTCTCTAGCAGAGAAAACTACGCATTTTATGTATTTAGAGTTTTAATGATTTTGTGAAAACGAGGGTTACGAAATATTTTAAATTCCACAAGTCTAATAACACTATATATTTGATAAGTTCGTTAATAAACGATGGAGTAAACCAATTTTTAGAGCATGTTAGATGGTTGAACAATAATGATAGTGTAAATATGTGTAGGCTCAGTAGTCATGATAGCAGCTCGGAAGAATAATAAGAATGCTATTGAAAATTATTTTTTTAAGTGTTTATTTTCAGGCCTTTTCATTTTTTGTCAAAGAAATAAAAGTAAATGAGAGAAATTATTTATCTTGAAAATAATAATAATAATAATACAAAATAAATGCTTTGAATTTAATCTTTAGTAATAATATAACCGGTACTTTTTATTATTCTTCCTTAAAACTTTTTTTTGATTGTATTGTTGAATAAATAAATACCCTAATTCGGTCTTTCGTTGTTTTTCAAAAGGATTCTTTAATTATACTCAATTTAATTTTCTACAATGGATTTATAAAAGTAATATGTTACACTATTGCCTTTATAAATTTTTATGTAGGGCAAACCAAAAATAAAGTTATAGTAAGAATCGATTTTTCTTTACAGCATCCTCAAGTTACATCGTAGTTTATGAGCGATAAACGCCTTGTTTGACATTACAATAAAAAGGCGATAATTAAATTAAGAAAATGAGTTAACAAGGGTAGTATATTTGTAAACATCGTTATTTTAATGTAATTTATTGCAATTAGTCTGTTATTATTACTAAAATAAATTATACGGAGTTTTAGCTGTATTTGAATATTCTCACGTACTTTTAATGTTTGATAGGTAATTACCTAATTGTAACGTTTGTAACGAATGACTCTTAAACACTAGGGACGAGTCTAGAATTTTCACCAGGGGTGGGGATGAAATCTTCTGACGGTGCATTTACCATTTGGTAAAACACTTTATTGAATAGAAAATTGTATTGACGAAGTTTAAAGCTCCACAGACAAATTATTGAACCTCTGGTGCTGTGAACCTCTCATACTTGAAATTACAAGTATATCTTTAATGGAAATTTAAACTATATACAGTTTTGTCCGCTAGGTCTATATATGAAAATGTTATTAAATAACCATATGTATAGGGTGAGTCAACGATAGAGTAAAGTTCATTATCTCATTTGTTTCGGGAATGACAAAAAAGTGTTAAATACAATAGTTTTAGGGAATATTAAGGTGCACAGTTTAAAATTATTTTTGAGTATACAAGGTACTTCAAAAAGGTGTGGCAGATATAACATATGTTTTTTTTTTTAAATAGAACATCCTATTTTCTAATTTATTTTTAAATTCTGCATAAAATTGTATACCTTTTTTTTATTAATAATGTTATATATACCTGAACCTAGTAGTTTTTCTAATATTTCAATTTTTTTTTTTAAAATACTAGTTTTTAGTTTTGTAAAAAATTGCCAGTAGCGCCATTGTTTCTGAAGGTGGAATACTCATAATTAGTACGAGCGTTCTATAGAGATAAAAAAAGATATATGTAAAGAAATTTGAGTTAGATGCTACAGGGTGTTCAAAATAAATTTATGCATTTTGACTAATTTAAATTGAAAAATCTCAAATTTTTTAAATGGCACACCCTGTATATTATTATTTTTTCTGATAGATTTTACAAAACCCTCCAACTTTTGTTAAGTATGTTATATACCTATTTCTAATAGTTTTCGATTTATTTTGAATTTTTCAATTTTTACTCTTGTTTTTAATACACTTAACGCTATTGTGAAAACATAAACAAATAGTTAATAATAATTTTAATATAGTTTAACTTATCTAATGATTAATTATTATGACTTAATAAATATTCAAAAATATGCCCGTCTACTTGAATACACATGTGTAAGTCGTTTTACTATATTTTCCTTCACTTTCCTTAGCATAAGGGCATTATCGTCCTGCACGCATCTCGTATCCTATTTTCCATATCTATTGGTGTTGTAGGGGGATTCAGATAAACACGATCTTTAATGTAGCCCCACCAAAAAAGAAGTCTAAAGGCGTTAAGTCACATGGTCGAGGGGGCCACTGAATGAATCCATCCCTGCCGATCCATTTTTGTAGGTAACGATCGTCTAAAAATTCCCGAACTTTTTGGTGATAATGAGCAGGAGCTTCGTCTTGTTGAATCCACATTTGTTCCCTTTCAAAGTTATTAACTTCTTTAAGAAGTTGGAGTAATTCGTTTTGCAAAAAATTTAGATATCTTGGCCCGTCAAACGGTTCACGGAAAAAATATGGAGCAATAATTCGAAAATTTAATATTCCACACCATACATTAAGCGACCAATGGTTTTGAACTTCCCGGACCCAAAATGGATTAACCGTTGAATAATAAGGCATCTTATGGCTCTTAACTGCTCCATTACTGCGAAAAGTAGCTTCATCAGAAAACTTTATTTTGGATAAAAAATTTGGATCGGCCTCTATTGCTCCATTCATGGTGGTACAAAAGTTTACTCGTCGATCAAAATCATGGTCTTAAAGTTCTTGGTGTAGTTCCATATAAAAGGAATGATATTTGTATTTTCTCGTGGTGCGATTAGCCGTAGATTGGGATGTGTCAGATAAGTCAGCTATTTGACTGCTGACCTGGGAATTGTCTTCAACATGAAGTAAAATCTTCATTTCTTTTCCCCATTGGTAGCATTCTGGTTTACTACTTTTCGTTTCGTATACTCAACGGTACTACTACCATTAAACCGTTTCATTAAGCACTGAAAAGATTATCTAGATGGTTATTAGGGTACTTCGCTCCGTAAAGCCTTACTGCCAAAAGACAATTTTTTCCCGCCTCGCCCAGTATATAAACCATATCAATTAATTAATTTTTAGGAAAATCTATAACTATTATCTTTATACGTCACTTACTAGAACAAATTAAACTATTTTTACTTGCTTAATAGACATGTCAAAATTTGATAACGCCTACATTTTTGTTTTGTCTAGGCAACTATAATGTTATAGAGTAAGTATATTAAAAACAAGGGTAAAAATTGAAAAATTCAAGATAAATCGAAAACTATTAGAAATAGGTATATGACATACTTAATAAAAGTTGAAGGGTTTTGTAAAATCTATCAGAAAAAAATAATAATATACAGGGTGTACCATTTAAAAAATTTGAGATTTTTCAATTTAAAATAGTCGAAATACATAAATTTATTTTGAACACCCTGTAGCATCTAACTCAAATTTCTTTACATATATCTTTTTTTTAACTCTATAAAATGCTCATACCAATTATGAGTATTCCACCTTCAGAAACAATGCCGTTACTGGCAATTTTTTACAAAACTGAGAACTAGTATTTTTTTTAAAAAAAATTGAAATATTAGAATAACTACTAGTTTTAGGTATATAACATTATTAATAAAAAAATTATAAAATTTTACGCAGAATTTAAAAATAAATTAGAAAATCGGATGTTCCATTTAAAAACATATATATATCGGCCACACTTTTTTGAATTACACTGTATACTCAAAAACAATTTTAAACTGTGCACCTCAATATTCCCTAAAACTATTGTATTTAACATTTTTTTCGTCATTCCCGAAACAAATGAGATAATGATCTTTACTCTATGGTTGACTCACCCTGTACAATCGCCCATGCAAAAATATAATAACTGTTCACTTTATGTTGTTTCTTATTTTATATATAAAATAGTTACATAAATTTAATTTTGACAGGAAACTTCTAAGGGTGACAGAGCTTATAGGTATAATTCTTCTGGATTTCTCCTATGTCGCTTGAATAGTAATATTGACGTTTCGCCGGTCCCTGCCGGCTTCTTCAAAGTTTGTTCCGAGAAGTGACTTCTTCGGAATCTAGCTCGAAACTGACTAATTTCCTTTTCACACTCTTTTATAGATTAGTGGGCTAGAGTGGGGAATAGACGGGGCTTCATTGATGATTTGTTTTCCGATCGGTGAGAGGTAAAGGCCACTGTCACCATTAAGATTGTTGGGTTGTTTCGATATTTCGATGAACTCCCTATTTTTTTCAAAGTAAAAGTAGAAATTTGTTGCAAAGATTTTTGATTGGTCAAAGAGAATTTGGTGTCTTGTCGCATGCTGGTGTTTTGTGCTGAATTGAAAATGTTATGAAGATGTTCTGTTGATATTCTTTAATTCTAGTACATATTTTTCGCCAATATAGGTTTTGCCACGCTACATGGGATACTGTTGACTCCTGGATTTTCAAGAGAATTCAAATCTTTGACAGGTCGGAGATGTTGTGAGAGTACGTAGTTATTATTTTATGTTTTCTTAGAATTTTCGATCTGTGATAATGTTAAATTACGAGTATGTAAGGACTACAATCCCACGGGAGTGATCTCCTTGACTTTCTAGTCTTGGGAGATACCTGAGGAAATGTATGTTCTTTTTAATGGAGCATTTAATCTCCTGGTACTGGAAATTGTTTGATTGAAGGATAAAAGTAAGATGTTTTTGTTCTGATTGAAGACATTGTGGCTGAGAAAATGATACAGGTCTGTGAACGAGGAAGTTGATGACTGATTTTTTTTTGGGTGTGATGAAAATGCGAGGAAACATTGAAATATTTATCCACATGATTAAGTTTTCTATATACTGAGTGGCCTAAAGTCATATCTGACTTTCGATTAATAAGAACATCTATGAAAGAGAGGATATTGTTATTCTCAATATCAAAGGTGAAATGGATATTTGGATGTAAAGAATTGAGATGATTTAGAAAAATTTGAAGAGATTCTGGACCATGTGGCCAAATAAATGTTATCAACCTAACGTTTCCACAGTTTTAGTTTAAGATGAAATGTGCCAATGGCTTATTTTTTTAACTGTTTTAAAAATATATTCGCAATAACTGGAGGAATAGGAGATTTGTTTATATTCACCATTGTATAGGAAATACATCCAGAATAGGCCTTTCTCAATTCCAGTTAGGACATCTGATGGTAGTTTTTGGATATAAAGGAAGTCTCTTATAATATATAGAGTATCAGTAGTGGAGATTTTTTTGAAACGGGATTCGACAACAAAGCTGATTAAAATATCGTTGTTGTATAAGATGGGAAGAGTTTAAAGCCAAAACTTGCCGATGAATGGCTTTAAGATTGTAGCCAGGTACTGGACAAAAGAATATGTTGGAAAGTCGATAGTACTGACGATTGAGCAAAGCGCATTGTTTAGTTTGTGAACTGTCAGGAGGCTATAGAGGCGTGAAATTTTGGAGTCCATGGGTATAACGCATTTTTTTTACATAAATTTAATTTACAATTTATATTTTCCTTATTTTTTTTTCACTCATTTTATATTATAGGCTATTTTTCACTGCCATTCAATAGATATAATTGAATTGGGCACGATTTTATATTATAGAATAGCTCTTCAACATTTATTTAACCTTTACCTTACTATAGTTTGTCCATAGCTCTTTTGATCGACAGGCTGGAATTTTGGCAACCTAAATCGAAATGTAGTTATTTCATTTTTAATCAGTTATTTTTTTAGTATAGCTCTAAATCGCTATAAAAGCGATTGACGTTAAATAACTGCAGCGTGCGTTTGATGGAAAAGAAAGTCTTTAGAAGCTCATTTGAAAAGCATATGGTTGTTTCATATAAAAGTTTTTTGAATAGAGGTTTACGAGGAGTGACAAGTCGAACCTCACACGCGTATGATGTATTTATATGATATGTATTCCTAGTATACACCACTCTGAAAGGAAATATTTGAATATATATATATATATATATATATATATATATATATATATATATATATATATATATATATATATATATATATGAATAGACTTTAGTCTCCAAATTTTCTACAATGTTCCAATGGATCCAGATTTCTGATGTGTCCTGGATCTCTAATCAGACGAATGGCTGTCTTCTAGACAAAATTTAACAAACGCAGGGTATGTTTATAAGTGTATCTCCAAACAAGGGAGCAGTATTCCATGAAAGGTCAAATTTGAGCTTTGCATTATTTCCAGTTTTAGTGAGATTTTCTTTGTTCCCAAATTTGCGCCTTACAAGTTAAATGACGAATCGAGTGACCCGACATGACGATGTCTGGTTTTGTAACGTTATTTTTTTTTAGAAATAAACGACTGCCTGGGTTTTTATATCGATAAATTCTACCTGGCTACTGTCACTCCAAAAGTCTTCGTTAAGTTGTATATATATTTTTTTTTGGTTTGCGGATATTTGCATGGGGGGCTAGTGTTTGAGTTTGCCAGATGAAAATTTAACAAAATTACCCTTGCAACGTTAGTGCAGGACGACAATTATTAATTAATCACAAAAAAAAAACAGAAATGTTGCATAATTTGGTTTGGTATTCTGCTTTTTTTGGGTAGTAATGTATCCTCATTTAACAAAATTACCCTTGCAACGTTAGTGCAGGACGACAATTATTAATTAATCACAAAAAAACCAGAAATGTTGCATAATTTGGTTTGGTATTCTGCTTTTTTTGGGTAGTAATGTATCCTCTCTCACTTAAACATCAACTTATTATTCTCATTGACAAGTTCAGTTTTCCGTAACGAGTTTCTGATGATCGAGTCAAGGCGGTATAACCCTTACACCAGCGAGGACTAAATTCCGTCGGCGAAGCCTAGTATAGAACTGGAAGCCTATTTATTAGTAGAGACTCAATGAACTAATTATTCATTAACTTAATTTCTTGATTACTGAAATCGACATGAAGGTAAACCAGATAGCTCTACCGATGACGACTGTTTTATGTAGGCATAAAAAAGAGAAATAGAATTGGAAGCTGACATGCTTGAGATCTCACGACTTGTCCAGGTATCTATCTATCAACTACAAGACTGAACATCTTGAATCTGTACAAAACGTGCTGGAATGGCATGGGCGAACATAGTACTACATCGGGTGAACCCTTGGTGTACTCCACCAACCAACCAAATGAGATGGATGAAAGCGGAGTTATTCCTCTACTAAGTAAAACTAAAAACTAGATAGAAGCTACTGGAATGGAAACTAATAAATGATAGAATTCTTACGGTCCGTCTAAAAATCAGGCCCAGAAAAATGACCATCGTCCAAGGTTATACACCAACAGAAATGGTAAGTAAAGATGAAAAAGAATGATTTTAATATTTGTTTATTAACACTCTTGATAATATCGAACAATCAGATATTATGCAGCCAATGGGAGACTTTAATGCAAAGATGGGGGGACAACACAGATGACTTCATGGGAACACATGAACTGCATATAAGAAATAACAATGGTGACAGATAGAATGGTCTCTATGCAAACTTCAGGTTGGCTATTCGCTTTACCCATACAAAAATATCATCAAAGCTGCCTAGAGGTCACCAGACTCACGTACCTATAATCACAACAATTACCTAATAATTTGTCAGAAATGGAGAAGGTCCCTTCTGGACTTTGGAACATGTAGGGGAGTATATGTAAGCAGTGACCCCTACCTGATTAGAGTTTCAATTTACTCAATATCGCGCCAGAGATCTTTAAAATCTGCCACGCATTCAAATTGTTACAGCCGCTGATGGAATCTGCATGGACATAAGAAATTTTTGACGATAACTGGAAGGAGGGACCAATCATAAAATTTACAATAAAAGCCAATTAATACGACAAACTAGCGTGACATCACTCTCTTGAATGTGGTAAACACCACACCAACACCTTAAAAACCATATTCCAGCAATAAGTGAAATACGAGTCCCTCCTCCGCCTCGTTTTTGTGGATTTCCGATGTGCTTTTGACTCTATTAAACGTCGTGCAGTATGGAGTGCTCTATGCAAATTATGAACTTAAGAAAAGCGTTCTATGGATAAGCTGGTGGCAATATTTTACACAAAGGCACTACAGGAGATAGAATTCGAATTAATATCGGAATATGATAAGTTTTTTCCCCACTTCTCGTTAACATAGTTCTCGATAGGACACTCAAAAAGACATTTAAAACAAGAACAGGCATTCAATAGACGTTCACCACGATCTTGACTACGCTGATGATATATGTTTCCTAACATATAACATATTTTAAGGGACATAAAAAACAAATGCATAAACTAGAAATTGAAGCTGAATATCAACCTCCAGAAAACAAGAGCCAGCACTGAACAACCACAAATAAATACATCAAGATAGTAGTACACATAGTTGGAGAGGATAACTAATGATTCTGGTGGGACAGAACGTCACGTCAGTAACAGAACCCTTTAAGTCCTACAAGTAAACTTACTATAAACTGAAAATTTTTGACAGCAATGTAAATTCGATTATATTATACAGCTCCGAAATATGAAAGGTCATAAAATCAATCACTATTAAGCTATAAACTTTCATAACTAAATGCTTGAGGAAACTTCTTCGCATTTACTGGCGTACCAAACAAGGAACTAAGGCGGAAATCGAACCAAAAACAAAAATCAGAGAGCGAAAATGGAGCTAACTTGGCAATAAACTGCAGAAATGGAATGAAAATATCGTCAAAATGGCTCTTCACAGGACCAACGTGGTAGAGGAAGACCTAAAACAATCCAGCGCAGGACTGTAATAGAGGAAGGATCAAACCATGCAAAGAACTTGGACAAAAATTAAACAACTCACGCAAGACAGGGTCAGATGGATTGCCTTTCTGGAGGAATTTAATAGAAACGAGGAAATTTAATCATAAACTTATTCAGTCAGTAGAAGCCACAGTTGGCCTTAAGTGTATTCTTTCCGTTCAAAATTAAGTAATATTTTCGTTATATAAAAACTATTAGAATTTTTCGTTAATGATGGAAAAATTTGTGGTCCAAAAAAAAACATTGTTATAAAAAACTATTAGCTTAAACAAAGTTTGATAGAGACAAGCTATTAATTTGAAATATATTTATTTTTAGTTAATACCATTCTTTGTGTTTTAAACACAATGCAAATTCACCAAACCATAAGAATAAAATTATTGTATAATGAAGAAAGTACATAGAAAATTTAATTAAGCTCAAAGTGCACCTATATTTGTACTGTACATATTGTGTTTGGACGTTGTGATTCTTTTAAGTTTAATTAAAATATTGTAAAACATAACTGACAGTGGATAATAATAATGATAATATATAAAAATAATAGACTGAGAAAAACTATAATATGATATTGGGCCTAACTTCTATATCTTAGTGTAATTTCAGTGACATTTCTTTAATATGATTGAGCCCATTGCTCTGATAATTTTCTCTCTTTATATCGTATTTGGTTCTCCAGGCTCTTCATGATTTGGTGGTACATATTTCATGATGCATTAGGCAATTTAATTTCCTTTCGAGTTTATATTTTGGTTGTTTCAATATATATATATAACTGGAGAATTATTTACCCTTACTCAATGTCGTATATCTTTATTTCGAATTCTATCTTTTCTGGATATTTCCAGTGATAATAATATATCTATTTTTAAGAACTCAAGTTTTTCTTCAGTTATTTCTCTTTAGCGTTCATGTCACTGCACCATAAATCGGGCTACTTTTAATAAAATATTTTCATTTCTGACGAATTTCATGTCTCTAGAGTATTCTACACACACATTGTTTTCCCTAAGTGTGTTATTATTTTAATAATCTCCTCTTCCTCTGTTTCTTTTTTATCAAAGTATACCCCTCTCGTTAGTTCTAATCGGATGTTTGTTAATTTGCCCCCATGGAGAGGTAAATTGTTTTTGCGTGTTGGCAGGGATTATTTCTGGGTATGCAGCTTTTTAACATGTATTTATATCTATCCTAGGTTAGTAATTGTTCATAATGTTGAAGTTCCATAGGTAAAGGTTGTATGGTTTTAAAAAAGTTTTAACAGAATTTTTACATCTTGGCAGTTTCCGTCATATATATATATATATATATATATATATATATATATATATATATATATATATATATAATATACATATATATATATATATATATATATATATATATATATAATATAAATATATATACATATATATATATATATATATATATATATATATATATATATATATATATATAAATATACATATATATATATATATATATATATATATATATATATATATATATATATATATATATATGTATATTTATATATATATATATATATATATATATATATATATATATATATATATATATATATATATATATATATATATATATATATATATTTATATATATATATATATATATATATATATATATATATATATATAAATATACATATATATATATATATATATATATATATATATATATATATATATATATATATATATATATATATATATATATATATATATATATATATATATATATATATATATATATATAAATATACATATATATATATATATATATATATATATATATATATATATATATAAATATATATATATATATATATATATATATATATATATATATATATATATATATATATATATAAATATACATATACAGTAATACCCCGCTTTACGCGAGGGATACGTTCCGAAAAAAATCGCGTTAACTGAAATTCGCGTATA
The DNA here is from genome assembly GCA_019049505.1 of Pachyrhynchus sulphureomaculatus. Lineage (NCBI taxonomy): Eukaryota > Metazoa > Arthropoda > Insecta > Coleoptera > Curculionidae > Pachyrhynchus > Pachyrhynchus sulphureomaculatus. Next base: position 140,617,904 of record CM032447.1, read on the forward strand.
TCGAGGTTTATGATTAAACATAGTCAAAATTTAATACAAAAAAATACAAATCATTTTAATCAATCACTTTAATTCTAAGAACACTTTATGCAATACATACTCTTATTTTTTACGGAAAAATACATCTATTGTCTTTTGGGTAACGTTTTGTTTACGTTCTTGTAAAATACGTTCATAACACCCAACACTGTTTTTAATTGTTTGACACACGGTCAAGACACGGTCATCATTATTGTCTATACTCTGCAATATGTCCAAACCTGAATAAATTTTTGAAAGTGCATTTTGTATTTCCCCTGAAGATAAAACTTTCTCTTCTACTTGTTCTTCCTCATCGTAGATAGGATTATTCTGTAACTCGATCAGATCTTCATTGCTAATAGGATCGTCGTGCGTTGCTACAAGTTCTACGAGATCTTCTACCGTGACATCTTCAAGTTCAGACCCCTCAATCATTGCAGCAATGTCTTCAAGCACTTGTCTCTGCATCTGGACAATTCTTCTAGGTGCTTCCACTACATCTGGCCAAAGATTACGCCACACCCCATTCATACAACTCATTTTAACTTCCTTCCAAGCCTCTTCTATGTTGTGAATAGACTTCATAATGTTGTATGACTTCCACCACTCTCGCATAGACTGTCTTCCTTCCCCGTCAGTTTCATGAATTAGTTGGCTAAAAGTGCGGCGATGGTAATAAGCTTTGAAGTTTGCTATTGCTCCCTGGTCCATAGGTTGTAATATTGACGTAGTGTTTGGTGGAAGGAACTTTACGTACACTTTTAAGTCTCTGGGCGTATCAAGTGAGGTTGGATGTCCTGGGGCATTGTCTAAGAGTAATATAACTTTAGGTTCAAGCCCATTTCTGTCACAGTATGATTTGACTGATGGGCAAAAACTATTAGAATACCATTCTTGAAAAAATTTCCCGTGTAACCCACGCCTTTCTGTTTGATCGCCACACAACTGGTAGACTTGTCTTGTCTGTGCCTCGCATTGCACGGGTGTTTCTGAATGGTACACTAGTAAAGGTTTCAGTTTGAAATCACCAGTGGCATTACCACCCAGCAGAAGTGTTAGTCGATCTTTCGCAGCTTTGAAACCACTGGCTTGACGTTCTTCCTTAGAAATGAATGTTCGAGATGGTATTTTTTTCCAGTAAAGTGCGGTCTCATCAACATTGAAGATGAGACAAGCAGGAATTTTCTCTCGTCTAACGAAGTCTTGAAACTTGTCTGGAAACTCAGCTGCAGCTTGAATGTCCGCGCTGGCCGCCTCGCCTGTTATGTGGATATTGTGAAGATTAGAACGCTGCTTGAACCGATGGAACCAGCCTCTGCTGGCAGCAAAAGTCGGAGTGGCACTCCCTTCTCCTTCTTTTGTTTTCAGCATCTCATACAAAGATTTTGCTTTTGTGCATATGAGATCTTGACTTAGTGGTGTGTTCTTCTTATTCAAATCTTCGATCCAGACTGACAGTAATTTCTCCATTCTTTCTAAGATAGATGATCTCGAACGAGAAAGTTTTGTTGCACTTATAGGTGTTGAACCTTCGCTGGAGATTTTAATTTTTTCCCGATTTTTATAAATCGTTCTCACAGTCGATTCTGAGAGTCCAAAATCTCTCCCAACAATTGTTGCTTTGCCTCCATTTTCCATTCTTCTTAACACTTTCATCTTCAATTCCAAAGTGACGCTTTTACGCTCTTTTTTCTTTACAGGCGGCATTTTTAACGTAGGGTTAAATTATGTATGTATGTATCTCCAATAAATATTAAAACAAAACTGCCAGCCGACCGAACTAACATTACGGAACAAATGAACACACGAAACGAACGAGGAAATCCCCATAGAACAAAGTCGAAGGACAGGGAATTCCCAATTCTTCAAAGAGAATATTCAGAGAAAGCGGGGATCCCCCCGCGACCATAGAGAAGTTAATGACTACATGAGCGCGAAATTTGAAATCGCGTTATAGTGAAACCGCGCATAACGGGGTCGCGCTAAGCGGGGTATTACTGTATATATATATATATATATATATATATATATATATATATATATATATATATATATATATACATATATATATATATATATATATATATATATATATATATAAATATACATATATATATATATATATATATATATATATATATATATATATATATATATATATATATATATAAATATACATATATATCTAATCGGATGTTTGTTAATTTGCCCCCATGGAGAGGTAAATTGTTTTTGCGTGTTGGCAGGGATTATTTCTGGGTATGCAGCTTTTTAACATGTATTTATATCTATCCTAGGTTAGTAATTGTTCATAATGTTGAAGTTCCATAGGTAAAGGTTGTATGGTTTTAAAAAAGTTTTAACAGACTTTTTACATCTTGGCAGTTTCCGTCATACATATATATATATATATATATATATATATATATATATATATATATGTATATATATATATATATATATATATATATATATATAAATATACTTATATATATATATATATATATATATATATATATATATATATATATATATATATATATAAATATACATATCTATATATATATATATATATATATATATATATATATATATATAAATATACATATATATATATATATATATATATATATATATATATATATATATATATATAAATATACATATATATATATATATATATATATATATATATATATATAAATATACATATATATATATATATATATATATATATATATAAATATACATATAAATATACATATATATATATATATATATATATATATATATATATATATATATATATATATATATATATAAATATATATATATATATATATATATATATATATATAAATATACATATATATATATATATATATATATATATATATATATATATACATATATATATATATATATATATATATATATATATATATATATATATATAAATATACATATATATATATATATATATATATATATATATATATATATATATATATATAATATATACATATATATATATATATATATATATATATATATATATATAAATATACATATATATATATATATATATATATATATATATATATATATATATATATATATATATATATATATAATACATTAAAATTCCGGGATTCAATCCGTTCGTCTAACAATTAATTTGCACGACGTTTCGCCAAAATCTCATTTGGCATCTTCAAGTGCTCTTGCTGCTGCTGCTACTCGATACTATTATCTTGCTTCTGCTGCCGCTCGAAGCTAACAGAGACCAAAGTGCGGTCGTCGTCTTTTATAGGTCGGCCTCTACGCAAATTGTATATATATACATATATATATATATATATATATATATATATATATATATATATATGTATGTATATATATACATATATATACATATATATATATATATATATATATATATATATATATATATATATATATATATATATATATATATATATATATATATATATATATATATATATATATATATATATATATATATATATATATATATATATATATATATATATATATATATATACATATATATATATATATATATATATATATATATATATATATATATATATATATATATATATATATATGTATATATATATATATATATATATATATATATATATATATATATATATATATATATATATATATATATATATATATAATAAGTATATATACAAAAAGTTTTTAGTCGGACACATTTTAAAAAAATCCATATAATTTTTAGGAAGTACCAACCGTCAAACAATACGTGTCAAAATTTCATGACATTTCGAAGATTAGTTTACAAGTTACAGTGGTTTTGATGACGTTACTTTGGATATTTTCGAAACAATGGAAAAATTGAATTTCGTGTGTTGATTAAACACTGTTTTTGATGGGAAAAAAATACTGTCCAAGCAAAGCAATGGCTTGATAAGTGTTACGGGGACTCTGTCCCTGGAAAATCACTCATCATTTACTGGTATGATGAATTTAAACACGGTCGTACAGATACCAATGATGCTGAACGCTCTGGACGCCCAAATTAGGTGGTTACACCGGAAAACATAAAAAATATCCACAAAAATGTTTTGGATGACCGTAGAGGGCTGTTTGGACCTGTTTAGGCGCAATGAAAAGAAGGTGCGATATGTGACAATGGATAAAACATGGACCCACCACTACACACCTGAATCAAATCGGCAGGCAGCGCAGCGACCAAAGACACAACAGTCGGCTGGGAAGGTTTTGGCCTCTGTATTTGGGATGCGCATGGAATAATTTTCATCGACTATGCTGAAACGGGAAAAATAGCGAATATTATATAAAATTATTGGTGCGTTTGAAGACAGAAATCGTAAAGAAACGGCCCTAAATGAACAAGAAAAAAGTGCTATTTCATTAAGACAATGCACCGTGTCACAAGTCAATGGTTACGATGGCAAAATTGCATGAATTGAAGTTCGAATTGCTTCCTCATCCACCGTATTCTCCAGATTTGGCTCCCAGCAACTATTATCTATTAGCAGACCTCAAAAAAATGCTCGCGGTAAAGAGATTTGGCTCCAATGAAGAAGTTGTCGCCGAAACTGACGCTATTTTGAAGGCAAGGACAAATCCTTCTACAGAAAGGTACAGAAATGTTAGAAAAGCGTTGGACTGATTGAATCGCTCTTGAAGGAGACTATATTGATTAATTGATGTCGAATTTTACAAAAAACCAGTGCTTTAAGTAGCTAAACCAAAAACTTTTCAGCCTACGTGTTAATATATATATATATATATATATATATATATATATATATATATATATATATATATATATATATATATTAAGATGCCGATCTAAAAAAATAACTTATAATACTAAATTTTGTGTTAGGTTTTGTAGGACCAATAAGTAACCTTTGAATAAGGTTGAGTACTGAAAACTTACACACTACTACATTCCAGATATCACAAGTATCAGTAGTTTTCAATGCTAGTATAGATTGATATAAATAACTAATTATTTATTATTCTGATTATCTGCTCCCGCATATATCAG
>CM032447.1:140627998-140651531 GCA_019049505.1 Pachyrhynchus sulphureomaculatus
ATCATTTTGGTGAACGTGAAAGCTGACATCCCATTTTCAAAAAAAAAGTCCTTTCAGTGGCCAAACTGATTCGACTTTAGATATATCTGCTTTAAAGTAACTAAGGATATTAAAGCTCTGTTCTTCGTAACCCATTCATTCCAACGACGTGAGTGGAGTCTTGGTTCGATCGAAATGCAGGAAAGTTGTGTTACTTCGAAACATTTTGTCTATTGATAATGGCGTTAAAACCCTAATGTGATAAATAACATACAACAACATAATCGTATTATTAATGCCAAGAATAAATGCTAACAAATAATCGTTGAAACCAAGCAGGTACAAATACAAAGAATTAAAGACCGATTTCTTGCATCTCCCAAAAATTCCAAATCTTCCTGGTCAGTCACTAAAGACATTAATCAAGATTTCACTAAATCCACTATACAACGGTTTACACGGCCAGTTATTATTATTGGCACTAAACCAGCCCCGTGGGGGAGCGGGATAGAATAGCTCCCCAGGACGTTCTGCCTGTCGTAGAAGCCAACTTAAAGAACAACTTAGATGGTATATCCCACCAGACATCGCCCAGTGTGATATCATCGCATCGGCTTAGGCTGCGTGAAGTTGCTTAACGTTTCGTGGTTGTGCCGATGTCCCCGGACTGTTGGACCAAATAACATGTTGAGGTACCTGGATACAAAAAATTCCGGAGGTAAAATAGCCCCTCGTTCGGATCTCTGGGTGGGCGTCGACATGCAGATATAATAATTTTAAAATAGATTTTTGCAACATACGAGGTATAAACTCGAACATAAATTCAGTGCACCAACACCTGTAATCAAATAAAACTCATGTACCCGCTCTCTGTGAAACCAAGGTCAGTTCATCGGCCAGCACAGTCAACTATCTCTATCCTGGGTACGACTTTTATTCCCGATTTAGGCATAACTATGGAATCTGTCTTTTTGTGAGACGCCACCTCTCTGTCAACGAGAGCAGGCTCTGGAGCCCCGAAACTTTGATGTTATGTGGTTAAAAATAACGACTCAACAAACCACAAAGTTCAACTGCATCCTCTATCGACCACCAAGGGATACTAACTTTAGAACACTTTTTGCTTCTCTTGCAGATACCATCGATTATTTACAAATTAACTATCCAAATGCCGAAATTGCCATCTTGGGCGACTTTAACGGCCACAACATCAACTCTATTATTGCTGTAAGTATTCAAATACTACCGATGAACAAGTAGTATTCAGATACGACCAACGAACAAGGTCGTGAAGCTGAATCATTCTCAATCAGTTGTGGCTTAACTCAGCTTACTGACTAACCAACACGGATCCCTGATCAAGACAGGGAGTCCGCCAGTCTTCTTGATCTGTTTTTAACCACCAATACAGAGATTTACGCTGTCACCGTAAATCCGCCGTTAGATTCTTCCTACCATAAACTGCTTTCGACATCGAGTACCCTACCAATCAGCGACCACTGCCTAAACAGCGAAAGATTTGGCACTACGAATCTGCTAAATGGGAAGAAGTGGAATATTTTCAGACTTTCCCTTGGTTGGACCTTTGTTTTCGGTCCGACGATCCGTCTAACTGCGCCAAGGAGGTTTCCGATGTTATTTTGGCTTCCCTTTTTAGAAGAAATGCCCTTCCAACGGCAAGCCTTGGTTTGGCCGAAAATGCAAAGAAGCTGTTGCTTCTAAACCTCTTCCCTACCGACAATGGCGTGAAAATCCTAACGTCATAAATCATAACCTCCTTGTTCGTGCCCGGAACAGATGCAAAGATATTATCGACGAAACCAAAGAGGCACACAGTCAACGAACTAGAAACAAACTTCTTTCTTGTCCCAACAATTCCAGATCCTTTTGGTCAGTCGCTAAGGCAGTCAAAATTTCACCAAATCCACGATACCACCACTCAGACGGCCAGATAATTCTGTTGTAACTACACCTGTTGAGAAAGCGAACTTGTTGGCTGAACTCTTTGCTTCACATTCTACTGTCGATTTCCAAGGAAAAACACCACCTACTATTCCAATAGTGCAGTCAAGGATGCCCGATATTGTCTTCAGACAGCGTATCATAAAACGTGTTTTAATGAAGCTAAACACCAAATAAGCTTCTGGCGCTGACGGAATACCTGCCATAGTACTCAAAAACAGTGCGAGGGAACTAACACCAGTTTTCTGTAGACTTTTCAACCTATCCTATAGAAAGGGAATATTTCGTTCCTGCTGTGCCACAGTTCAGCCGATACCGAAAAAAGGTAAAAAGGCCTTACCAAATAACAACCGACCAGTCGCACTGTTTTCAATAATGTCGAAAGTCATGGAAAAGGCTATTAATCCCCATCTTCTAAAATATCTTGAAGGATTCAACATTATTAGCGACCATCAATATGGCTATCGTAAACATAGATCAACAGGAGATCTTCTAACTTATATAATACATATTTGGAACAACGCAATTGAACACTTTGGAGAATCTGGAGCGGTTGCTCTTGATATATCCAAGGTATTCGACCGTGTTTGGCACGATGGATTGCTGGCTAAGTTACGCCCTTCTGGTATGTCTGAAAAGCTCTGTTTGTGGCGTAAGCGTTTTTTACGAGTGATAGTCGATGGATTTCTTTCTAACACCTTCACTATCAACGCCAGTGTGTCCCAGGGCTCCATACTGTCTCCTACTCTCTTTCTCATTTACATTAACGGTCTGCTGGAAAAGACTGGGAATCTAATCTACAACTTTGCAGATCACAGTACGTTTATCTCTTCATTCCCTTTAAACGCTCGAACATCGGCTAGTCAGACAAACATCCGCAGATAGCAGAAGGTCATTCAACTTAACAATGGGGTGACAGTGTCCATAAGGCATTTAACGCTAAAAAAACTCAAACAGGAGTTTTTTCTAAAAAAGTTAACGTTGCTTAACCCAACATAGTTATGTCGGGGCACTCCATTCCTCTAGTAACGTCACTCAATTTTTTGAGCGTTAATTTGGGAGTAAATATGTCTTGGCAATGAACATGTTGCAAGCATAGCAAAGAGAGCTTCTCGAAAGCTGGGAATATTATTTCGAACTAGAAAGCTTTACACTCCACAACAATTGTTAATTCTGTACAAAGCTCATATTCTACCAACTATGGAATACTGCTCCCATGTTTGGGGCTCTGCTCCCAAACAATGTCTATTCTACAAGTATTTTGATGGAAAGTGTTCGATGGATGTAGCCCGCTTAATTCCTCCCAGAGCGGTGCATGCTAGAAATATACGTCCGTATGGGGTTTAGCTTGTTATTCCTCGTACAACCCTTTGCAAGCAGTCGTTTATATGGAGAACCTCATCCTTTTGGAATAATTTGTCCAGGACTGTGTTTTCCACCGAGTACAATTTACAGCGATGCAAGACCAACCTGAATCGTTTGTTTCGCATACGTGTTGCTGCTGTAGCACTGTAGGAATTTCCCTGCAGCACATATGATAGACCCATAAAAAAAAAGAAAATCAACTTGTTAGCCATACTGCCTCGTGCTGATTTCCAGCGAAAAATATCACCCAACGTGCAATTAAAGATGCCCAATATTGTCTTTAGATAACATGTCATAAAACGTATTTTAATGAATTTAAACGCAAAAAAAAGCTTTGCACAAGTGAACTAACCCCAGTTTACTGTAAACTTTTTAACCTATCCTACAGAAAAATAATATATTCTTTCTGCTTTTAATTCGGAACCGTTAAGCTGATACTCAAAAACAGACAAAAAGGCTTCGTCAAACAATTACCAACCAGTCGCATTATTTTTAATGTTCAACATAATTGCCTGCCGACGAGACTATGTCCTTAGGACTGACAGAAAGGCTTTATGGCTCTCAAATTACCTTACCGATATTCTTACTATCAACACCGGTCTACCCCAAGGCCTGATATTGTGTCCTATTTTTTTACATTACAGATTTGATGGAGAAAAACCAAAAATTCAAAAACGCTGATGATAGTTCCTTTATTTCTCTTCGAACATGATCTTTCGATGCAAATGTCCTCAGCCAGCAGGAAATCTTAAGACTGAAAAAAGACCTGAAACAAAGACTGTCGTGGAATAACAGAAAATTAGTAGAAGTTAAAGAGACAAAAACCCAGATAGCAACAGCTTTTTGTAACAAAGAAGCAAACTTGATTATTTTATATACTCTTTCAAAGATTCTGTATAACTGACAGAAACAATAAACATTTATTACCTAAACAATTTGTAAGATATTGTTACTTCAAATTTGTTTTAAAAGAATATGGCGTTATATTGGTTGATCTCTTCAAATCGATGTTATTCAACGATAAGTCGTTGGTACACAGTAACTTACTGACTGATTAACAGAGCTTAACCAAAATATTTCAATAAAGGTCTAAATTTTTTGCAACGTGTAAAGAAAAAAGAAGTAGCACAATATGTAAATATTACAGAATTTTATATTTTCATGGTGTTTTGTATGGAAAAATATTTAGCACCTCATTCTTTAAAAAATATGAGTATATAATAAAAGAACAACTTTTTAGAAAAATTAAGTTGGATTTAATGATCAAACTGCTGAAAAACTTCAAAGTAAAAATATATGTTATCTGATGTGATCTACTGTTCACCAAAAGTTGATTTACTGTATACCAACTATGTTTTACAGTTGATATTTAATCCGTTAGCATTAAAAATCTCAAACATGACAACCACTATTCGAATTTGTTCAGAAATTTTCTAAAAAAGAAAAGGTGCTGTTCGTGTTTTTAGCTATAATTAATAAACAAATTCAGGTTTTCAAAATTATATATTGCGTGGAAAGGGCGATTGTGGAAATAAATATCCGTCCAAATGTTAAAATTGGGGTATATCCTATCTATATACTATCTATAAATTTTTTTTTATTATTTACATTTTATAGTAAATAGTACGTACAGGGCCAGATTTTACCTTTTTAATAAATTAGCAAAGAACTAATTCAATTATCCATAGTTATCCCTTAAGGAAAATTGGAATTTTAGAAAAAATAAAAATGTACCATGTATCGACAGTAATGATATGTACTTAAGATGTTGAGAAAATAGTAGCAAGTAAACTAGAATTCTGACACTTTCTTTTAAGTCATTTTTTACTTGAATGACTCAAAGGTGGATAAATGCGAGTTTATGCTAATATATAAGTCTGGAAGTTCATATATGTGTTTGTGTGTCTTTGTCTGTGTGTTTGTGAGTCATGACTAAGCAGTTTAAAGAATTTGAGTATAACTTGGAATAAGGCATACAACTGTTGTCACAATTTCTTTCTTCTTTATCTCTTTTCAATTAAATTTAAATAATAGATGTAAAACTTATTTAATATCAGTCGCACTACATTCGTTTAATATAGTTTAAAGACATTTAAGTGTTGAAGAGAAAGTAGCACTCTTTTTTCCTACTCACTGCCAGTTAAGGTTTTTCATTGGAAATTTATTTTTAAAATAAACTGATTTGTCAGTTTTGTGTATGTTATAATATGTAATAGATACTTATTAATAGTACACTCTAAATAATAATCTTAATAGATAAATATGCAATTATCTTGATTTATTAATATATAGAAATCTGTGTATGTAACCCAAATAACATTTTAATAAAACGTTCCAAAAAAAGTAGTCTCAAGTTATGGATCCTCTCCTCCTTTTGTTGAATTATTGCAAATAAATTCTTTTTTTCCTATATGGATAGACTATCTGTTCTTTTTTTGTGGTTTTAATTTTTAACTATCTATTATATTATATTCGACTAAAATAGTTCTCTTTCATTCGCTCTACAAATTGATGCCCTTTTTCTAGAAAGAATTAGATTATAAGAAATATACCACTATTTTTATTATAATTTAATTTTAGTAAATCGAAATTTAATTTTATTTGACTTCATGATGTTTTGTAAATATAACAATTTTTCAGGTTTTGGTGCACGAAATAACCCATCAACTTTCATTTTAAGTTCTCTTAATGATATATTGGTCAAAGCGTTAAGTATTATTTGAAATTTCAAGGTTACTTATCTTCTACTTAAAATTAATATTGAGCAACCGAAGGTGTAAAGATTGTTTTTCTACGAATCTACTTTGGACACATTTGAATATTTCATAAAATTTACAAAAAAATATATATATTTTTTTGACATTATTAGTTATTAAAAATAAATGTTTGTTTATCTTCATATATCTACTGATATCAGTAAGTGAGACAGGCTAATACATATCGTTATTGTATATGATTGGTCTAAAACATGACAGACTTTTTGTTAATTAGACTCTTGATAGCAAAAATATTATTAAATTATAACAGAAGAATATCAAAAAATATTAACGAGATCTAAAAATAACATAAATAACTATATTGCAAGTTGTTCTGGTGAAACATCATTTTATAACACGGTTAAAAATTTCTTAAAAACAAATTATATTTTTTAAAGTATTTTACAAACTTTTATATTACATTTATTTCCTCCAGTTTTAGATTTGTAGATCATTTATTTCTTAACACTGGCGTTTTGTTTAGTAGGTCGGTGCGATGACCGAAGAAAAATTCTTTTAAAGGTGCTTACCTTTTTGTGACGCTTTGTAGCGTTTTTTTTTTGGTAAATTACACCAAATAACTTAAATATGATTAATCGACCGATATGCTGGGCGGTTTTGGAGTTTTAGAATTACTTTTTTAAATCATATAAGATATTTTACAAACACTTTTTATCATAAAAAAGATAAAATTTGTTTTATTTCAGACGCTTTTATTTTAAAGTGTGTCAAAAGGTTTGAATTTTAAATGAAAGATCTGTCTTTTCTTTAATGGAAAGTAACTAACCACAGTAATATTTCAACTCAACAGAATTTATTCATTCGTAAATAATTTTTGTAATTTTGCAATGTTTTCTTTGATTTTGATTAATGTGGTCATTATTTTTTATATTTCATTTTGTTCACACAGAAACCTAATTTTGAGAAGAAATAAGAGGCAAAAATATTAAATAATTAGTTGGTATTAAAGAAAATTGGTTCTTTCATTCTGGTCTAAAACGTATAGATCTACCTTAAAAATCATCTGCTGCTTAATTAAAATTAAAATAGGTGGAAAATCACCTTGAAAATGGGATCAAAGGTTCAGTTTAAGATCTTATTTCACGGCTCTGTAAATGTATATATAATAATATATGAAGTAAACGATACAACTCTCATCTACCTTTTATTATTGGTTTTCATCCTGCTTATCTTCACAGCGTCAAAAGAGGTAATTTTAAAACCAATAGAAACTTTTAATTGCTTGATGTTACTATTCCAATAAAAATTTGATATTATTTTGTGCGGTTTAGTCTAGTTTCAATAATGAAAGAGAAACTTTTATCAAATGATGATACATGTTGATAACTTTCATTAATAAAACTAAAGTTAAAGTGAACTAAGAGTACATTTTATTGTTCCAAGTCGAGGTTGAATTTCTGAGGAGATAGATATTCCTCAGTTTATCGACCAGTCAGTAATTTTGGAATCTGCAGTTTTGTCGGAAATGATCTCTCTTGCCAACGAGAGGGGCTCTAAAGCCCCGAAACTATGATGTTATGTGGTTAAAAATAACGACGCAATGAACCATAAGGTCTATTTGTTGCATCTATCGACCACCAAGTGATACTAACTTTAGAACTTCTCTTACAGACACCATTAATCATAAATTAATAATCTAAGAGCCGAAATTGTCATTCAGAGCATCTTTAATCCCTATAACATCAACTGACTTAAGTATTCATATACCACATACGAACAGGGTCGTGAAGCTGAATAATTGTCAATCAGTTTTAGCTTTATTCAATTGATCAATAAACCAGCACGGATCCCTAATCGAGACAGAGAGTTCACCAGTTTTCTTGACTTGTTTTAACCACCAATTCAGAGATTTTCACTGTCACCGTAAATTGGCCGTAAGGTCCTTCCGGCCATAAACTACTTTCGAGATTGAATATTCAACCGATCATTGACAGAGAGGCGCCTAAACTGCGCATGATTTAGCACTACAAACCTGCTAAAGGGCATGGAATAGTTTCGAACTTTCCCTTAGTAGAACGTGTATTTTAGATCCGACTATCCATCTGACTGCGCTAAGGAGGTTTCCGATAATATTTTGGATGGTATGGAAGCTTACATGCCTTTTTTGAAAAAATTTCCTTTCAATGGCAATTAGTTCGATCGAAAACCAACTTATTAGCTGAAATCTTCGCTTCACATTCTACTGCCAATTTCCACCTATAGTGCAGTCAAGGATGTCCCATATTATCTTCCGACGGTGTATCATGGAACGTTGAAATGTTGTGGCTGTTACTTGATGGAAATTCATAACGAATGTAATGAAAGACTGATTTTGTCAAATTTTCACTTTATTTAGTTTCACAGAAACTGTGAACATTTTGTATCAGACGAAGCTATAGTATAGCGAAACGCGTCATACAGTTTCTGTGAAACTAAATAAAGTGGAAATTTGACAAAATCAGTCTTTCATTACATTCATCATGGAACGTATTTTCATGAAAAAAAGCTTTTGGTGCTGACGGAATACCTACCATGGTACTAAAAAAATGCGCGAGCGAATTGACATCAGTTTTTTGTAGACTTTTTAACCTATCCTACAGAAAGAGAATATATCCTTCTTGCTGGAAACGCGATACAGTTTAGTCGATACCCAAAAAAGGCAAGAAAACTTTGCCAAAAAACTACCGATTAGTCGCACTAATTTCAATAATATCGAAAGTCATGGAAAAGGCTATCAACCAGCATGTTCTAAAATACCTACAACGATTCGTTATTAATAGCGATTATCAATACGGTTTTCGTAAGCAAAGATTAACACGAGATCTTCTAACTTATGTAACATGTGTTTGGGACAACACAATTGAACACTTCGGAGAATCTCAAGCGATTGCACTTGCTATATCCAAGACATTTGACCGTGTTTTATTTATGACTTCCGTTTTTTTCTCAGAGAGCCTTTTTACCAGTGACAGTCGACGGATTTCTTTCGAATACCTTCACTGTCAACGCTGGTGTGCCCCAACGCTCCAGATTGTCTTCTACTATCTTTCTCATTTACATTAACGATCTGCTGAGAAGGACCCGAAAACCAATTTACAGCTTTGCAGTACGCTTATTTTTTTTATTCACTTTGCATGCTCGAACATCGGCTACTTATGAATATATCCGCAGACAGCAGGAAGTCGTTCAACTTAACAAAGATCTGAAAGAAATTCTATCTTGGAGTAATAGTAACCACGTAGAATTTAACGCTATAAAAACCCAAGCAGCAGTTTTTCTCTAAAAAGTCAACGTTACTGAATCGACATAGTTATGTAGCGACATTATATTCCTCTTCACTCCACTTGCTGGGAGTTAATTTGGGAGCAAATATGTCTTACCATGAACATGTTGCATGGATAGCAAAGAGAGTTTCTCAAAAACTGGAAATATTATTCGAATTAGAAAGCTTTACACTCCACAACTGTTAATTCTGTACAAAGCTCAACCATTGATGAAATACTGCTCCCATGTTTCGGTTTCTGGTCCCAGACATACACTGCTTTTGTTGGATTTTATTCAGAAGAGAGCTGTTCGCCTGACTGGAGACTCAGAACTCACCAGCAACCTTGATTTCTTGGAACATCGAAGAACGGCTGGCGACTTGAGTCAAAGTGTTTTCATGGAACGTGTTTGATTGAGTTGCCCGCTTAATTCCTTTAAAAGTGGTGCATGCTAGAAGTATACGTCGCGCTGACATTTCATTTCCTTATGGGGTTCGGGTTGTTACTCCTCGTACAACCCTTTTCAAGGGGTCTCTTATTTGGAGAACCTCATCCTTTTGGAATAATTTGTCCAAGACTATGTTTCCCACCGAGTACAATTTACTGCGATTCAAGATCAACGTGAATAGCTTTTTCTGCACCCGCGTCACTCCTGTAGCGTTTTAGCAGTTTTCCTGCAGCACATGTGCTATGACCATAAAAAAAAATGTTGTTTGTGATATTACTTACTAATTGCACAGTAGGTAAATTATGAATATGATTATTTATAGTAAAATATATAAGGTGTTAAAATGGTGAAGAAGATTAGAGAGGTTGTTTCATATATTTCGTACCGTATATCTTTTCAAGGTTCTTGGGATGGGTTTCCAGGGAAGGTTGCTTACTTGCAGAGTTCCTGCACTCGAGGCATCTAAAAATTTTGTTATTTTTCCATTATTTTCAATTTATAATCAAACCGGTAAGGAGTTAACGAAGTGTGGGAGGGCGTTAGGGCGGTTGATTCGTATATATGATGTTACATATCCTTTCCAGGGTTCTTAGAGTCGAGGAATCGGAAAATAGTGTTGTTTTTTTACGTTATCTTAAATTATATATGGTCAAACATATAGGAATTAATGAGGTAAGAGAGCAGATTACAGGAATTTCTTCATGTATAACAGAAATCGTAAGTAAAGAGAATACAAGGTTTTAGCTGTAAGCATCTTTAAAACTCTTCTCCCGCACTACTTTTTTTCTGGAACTAATATCTTACCTAAAACTATTTAAACTTACCTTAAAAATATCGAAAGAAAGTACTGGTTAAATCCTTTTATCGGTTTTTTTTGCCACAATAATTCTTTTAAAAACTGATATTAAGTAATAAAACGAAATTTTAATATATATATATATATATATATATTTATATATATATATATATATATATATATATATATATATATATATATATATTTATATATATATATATA
This sequence comes from Pachyrhynchus sulphureomaculatus, assembly GCA_019049505.1. Lineage (NCBI taxonomy): Eukaryota > Metazoa > Arthropoda > Insecta > Coleoptera > Curculionidae > Pachyrhynchus > Pachyrhynchus sulphureomaculatus. The sequence continues at coordinate 140,638,790 of CM032447.1, forward strand.
TATATATATATATATATATATATATATATATATATATATATATATATATATTTTTTGCACTATTTTCGTATTATTTTCCTTTCATACTCCAAGTCAGTGTTAAATTTTTTGGGAACTACTCTCGAGATTTTAAAATCTTCAATAACATAATATTGGCTCGAATTACATAAAACTTGGTCACTAGGTCATTCAAAAAATATGAAAGATGTCGGAAATATAGGGGTCGGTATACTCTGTCCTACTAACGTTATCACTTGACTTATTATATCTTGGCATAAATATGAAATATTAACTATAGGAAACAAAATTTCTCAAAACTTAGAATTTTATTCCCTGCTAGAAGAGAGTGTACTCCATATCAATTGCATAAGTTTTAAATCGAGTACAGGGAAGTCCCTAAAGCGCTCCAGGAGCGGCATGTGTTCGAAAAAAGCGATTCACGTTGTTCTTGAATAAAAGACTGCTTGAAAGCGTTGTACGCGGAGTAACAAGCTGAACCTCCTACGGATGTGAAGTATTAGCGCGACGTGTATTTCTAACATGCACCGCTTTGAAAATATTTGTAGAACAGACTCAAGTCCCCAACCGTTCTTCAATGTTCCAGCGAATCAAGGCCGCTGGTCAGTTCCGGGTCTTCAATAAGACGAACAGCTCTTCTCTAAATAGAATCCAACAAATGCAGTGTGTGTTTGGGAGCGGAGCCCCAAACATGGGAGCAGTATTCCATAGTTGGTCGAATTTGAGCTTTGTAAAGAATTAACAGTTGGTGTGGAGTGTAAAGCTTTCCGTTTCGAAATAATATTCCCAACTTTTAAGAAGCGCTCCTTGCTATGCCTGCAACATCTTCATGCCAGGACATATTTGCTCCCAAATTAACGCCCAACAAATTGAGTGACGATGCTAGGGAGATGGAGTGCTCCGACATGACTATGTCGGGTTCAGCAACGTTAACTTATTTAGAAAAAACTGCCGCCTGGGTTTTTCTAGAGTTAAATTCCACTTGGTTACTGTTATCCCAAGATAGAATTTCTTCCAGGCCTTTGTTAAGTTGAACGACCTCCTGCTGTCTGCAGATATTCGCCTGAGTAGCCGATGTCCGAGCATTCAAAGTGAATAAAGAGATAAGCATACTGTCATCTGCAAAGCTGTAGATTGGATTCCCGGTCTTTTCCAGCAGATCGTTAATGTAAATGAGAAAGAAAGTAGGAGACAGTATGGAGCCTGGGGCACACCGGCGTTGATAGTGAAGGTGTTAGAAAGAAACCCGTCGACCGCCACTCGTAAAGAACGCTCTCTGAGGAAACATGAGAGCCACAAACAGAACTTTTCAGACATACCATAAGAGCGTAGCCATCGTGCCAAACTCGGTCGAATGCCTTGGATATGTCAAGAGCAACCGTTCGAGATTCTCCAAGGTGTTTAATTGCGTTGTTTCGAACATGTGTTACATAAGTCAGAAAATCTCCTGTTGATCTATGTTTACGAAAGCTATATTGGTGATCGCTAATAATGTTGAATCCTTCAAGATATTTTAGAAGATGCTGATTGATAAACTTTTCCATAACTTTCGATATTATTGAAAGCAGTGCGACTGGTCGGTAGTTATTTGGCAAGGTCTTCTTGCTTTTTTTAGGTATCGGCTGAACTGTGGCATATTTCCAGCAGGAAGGAAATATTCCCTTTCTATAGGATAGGTTGAAAAATCTGTAGTTGTTGGATTCTATTCAAAAGAAGAAAAATTCGACTTGACATTAATACTGACAACTCCTTTTTATACATTCTTTTATATAGAGAAGAAGTCCAAGATTATATTCAATTTCCAGCAACTAAAGACCAACGGGGGTCATTTCTCTAATACAGACGCCACGACTATAGTAACTAAAAAAATGTTTTCTTGATTTTAGCCTCAGCGTAAACTAACCTTTAGCATTAAAAATATTGTGTCGGCTATGTTTATAATCCTACTATAACTTTAAATAACTCTATTTGTATAATTAGTCTCTTCTATTTACTGCTTCTTTGTCTCTAAATACCGTATATTTCATAATATTTAAAATTTGCCGATAGAAAATGTATGGATTTCGTTATTATAAAATTCATCTGATAGGTACACTCCATTGACACCTCTAATAATTAACCTATGTCTGAAATGATCTTAGAAATATGAAACAGTAAGTAAATACAGGCAATATAGACCTTATGTAATAGTGACATAGATAATAATTGTATTACCTCTGAATTTTTTGTAATACTGCAACACTAAAGTACGTCACTAGGAAACACGTAGTTATAAACTTTCCATACTATTGAAGCTATATAAAACTTATTTATCCATGCCCCTCTCACTCCCTTTCTTTGGAATTATATCGCTCAAAAACGATAGGCCTCTTTTTACTTTAAATACTATACGTGTAAGATTTATCGTTACAACAAACATACTAACGGACTAAACTCATATGGTCAAGAGTATTATTTTATCAAAAAAACAATTTAAAGTAGCTTAGAATTAAAAAATAAATAAATATTTTGCAAGAAAATGTGTAAATTATTATTATTATCTAAGACAAGAAGATAACACAGGCAATTTTTGTAAAGCTAGAAGTCATTTGAAATTAAAATTTATTTTTAATAAAAACATTTTTTGCAAGTAAAAAAACTTAAGAGTTTGTAAGAAATCTACTTCAAAGCAGGAACTTAGTTAAACTATAGTATTATTGAGATTCCTCCAGGCACAGTCCGGAGTGATATCATCTCATAGGCCTAGGCTGCGTATAGTCGCTTAACGTTTCATGGCTGTATCGATGTCCCCGGATGGTGGGACCAAATAGCATGATGACGTTGCCAGGACCAAAAAATTCTGGAGGTAAAATAGCCTCCTGTTCGGATTTCCCAGTGGGGGCTGGTTCGGAGACGTCAACATGTAGAGATTACAATTTTAAAATCGATTTTTTAACAAACGAGGTTAAACTCGAACATAAATTCAGCACACCCAACCTCAATGTGCTTACCCTCTGTGAAACCAAAATGAGTTCATCAAACAATACTAGTAACTTTCTCTATCCTGAGCAAGCTTTACACTCCACGATAATTTTTAATTCTGCCTAAAGCTTAAATTCGATCAATGATGAAATATTGCTGTTATGTCTACGACTCTGCTCTCAAAGATACACTACATTTGTTGGATTCTATTCAGAAGAGATGCTTCGTCAGACTGAAGACCCAGAACTAACCAGCAACTTTGATTCCTTGGAACTTCGAAGCAGTGTTGACGAATTGAGTCTATTCAACAAGTATTTTTATGAAAGCTCTTCGATGAATGTACCCCGCTTAATTCCTTCAAAAACGGTCCATGTTAGAAATACACGTCGAGCAAATGCTTCATATTCGTATAGAGTTCAGCGTATCACTCCTAGTACAACCCTTTTCAAGCAGTCTTTTATAGGGGAACCTCATCCCTTTGAAATGATTTGCTCAGGACTGTGTTCCCTACCGAGTACATTTAACAGCGATTTAATCCCAACGTAAATCGCTTTTTTACACATGCGTCGCTATTGTAGCGCTTTAGGGATTTTTCTGCAGCTATCATCATCATCAGCTTATACTGTCCACTGCTGGATGAAAGCCTCCCTCAAGTCTTGCCACTATTTTCTGTTCTGGGCTGCTTGTACCCAATTTTCAGCCACTCTTTTCAAATTATCAGTACACCGACTTGGTGGTCTACCTCTACTCCGATAGGCTTCGGATCTTGGTCGCCACTCTATGATTCTCTTTGTTCATCGCTCATCCTTAAACCTAGCAACATGTCCAGACCAGTTCCATTTAATATGTAGAATGAATTTGACTGCTTCTTGTACCCCTATTCTCTTCCTGATAATGTGATTTGGGATGTGATCTCTAAGAGCAACGCGTAACATTGACTTCTTCATCTTTAGTTGCATGACACATATTTTATTGATGTTTTTCATCGTCATTGTGAGAGGATCGGCTCCGTACGTAAGAACGGGGAGTATGCATTGGGACAATGTCGTCGGCGAAACAGAGGTGATTTAACTTTTCACCGTAAATGTTAAGTCCCATTCTTTCCCAGTTTATTGATTTTAGAATCCTTTCTAGAAGTGTTACGAAAAGCTTGCGTGAGAGCGTATCACCCTACCGCACTCCTCTTTCGATTCTAAATTTGCTGGTGGATTGATTAGTTTGTGTTTTAACATGAGCAATGGCATTTTCATATATGTATTTAATTGCATTGGAATATCGATGATCAATACCACACTCAGCAAGCGCTTCCAAAAGTCTCTGCTGATTTACAGAATCGAAAGCCTTTTCGAAGTCCACAAATATGAGTACAATAGGCTATACATTTTTTAATGAGGATTTTAATTGTAAGCGGATGGTCATTTGTTCCATACTCCGAGCGGAAACCTGCCTGTTCTTTTGAAAGGAAAAACTCGAATTTATTTGCTAGACGTTTGATAAGTATTTTCGTGAATAACTTGTATACATGGCTCAGAAGGCTAATGAGTCGATAGTTTTAAGGTCTGAAGTATCTCCTTTTTTATGCATGATGACAATAGTTGCATTATTCCATTGCAATGGAGTTATTCCTTCCAGGAGGCATGTATTGAATAACATTTTAAGTGATTTGATAATTTATTTTCCTCCTTGTTTAATTGCCTCTACTACAATATTGTTTTCACCCGGAGCTTTGTTATTTTTCATGTCCTTCAAGGCTAATGTGATTTCTTCTTCTGTGATATTTGGGATATCCCCCGACTTCTGATTTAGGACTTTTGGTATGTTGGTTTCTGTTCTTTTATCTTGTAAGGTTTTATTGTTGATAAAATAATTCGATGATCTGTAAAATATCTCTTCTGTTTGTTATTACGAGTATATCACCATGCATATCCTTAATCTTGCATATGTCTTTTCTTCCCATTGTGTTCTTCCTTCTCAAGACTTTTAAGCTTTTCTTCTGTTCTATAGCGTTTTTAATTTCCTCTGCATTTTTTGTCTTTTGTCTTTTCTAATTTCCCTCGATATCTCTCTATTTATAGTTCTGTATTCATCTGTAGTCTTATCTACCATTTCTTTCCTTTACTTCATTAGCTGTTTTACTCTTTTATCTAATTTCTGTTCTTTTTGTTGTTTTGGACAGGTTTTGTCAATGGCATTTTCTATACTATTTTTGATGTTTCCAAATATGTCATCAACTACTGTACCTTCATTATGTTCCCCCCCCCCCCCCCCTCTTCAAGGAGCTTGCGATGTCTCTTCTATAGGAATCCACATCCTCCGGGTTGTCCATTTCTTATGGTTTCTTTTAAGAATCATGTTGTTGCTTTCCTGTTTAATGTCAATAAACACTTTTGCTCTCACAATGCGATGGTCATACCAACTGAATATCTATTTAGAACACTTATGTCTTGGATAATGCCTTTCCTGTTACTGATTATGAAATCTACTGCATTTTTTGTATTACCACCTGGACTAGATCATGCCCATTTTCTCTTTTTGTTCTTTTTGAAGAAGGTGTTCATTACATATAATTTATTTTGATGTAGAAAATTCATTAGTGTCCTCCCTCTTTCGTTTCGATCTCCTAGCCCATGATGACCTATTACAGTCTCCTCTTCATCCTCTCTGCTTCCAATTTTGCGTTTTTTTGTCTTCTAGATCAGTGGAAATTTCTTCGTAGAATGTTTCTATTTCATCCTCTGAGTGGGTGCTCGTTGGTGCATAGGCCTAAACAATTCTTAGAAAGTATACTTGATTTAGTTGGATTATCAGATATATAACTCTCGGACTAACACTCTTGATTTCAATAATTTGGTTAACGTGTTTCTTATTTACCAAGAAGTCGAATTCTCTAATCAAAGTTTCTTCACCTGCATAATACAGACAATTTCCGGAGTTCAATATAATTTGGTCCTCTCCAGCTCTACGGACTTCATTTAGATCTATTATATCCCATTTTTAAGTTCCTCTTCCAATTCTATTAATTTTTCATCTGTTAACAGAGTTCTTACATTATATGTTGACATATAAAGTGGCTGGAATATGCGATTGTCAGATTTGTTGTTTGATGGTAAATTTAACGAGTTTTGCCCCCCCCTCCCCAGAATCCATGAGACTGACCCTTTTCAAGGTCATGTAATGAACCACCTACCTGGGGTACCGTTCCAGCAGTTTTATAACTCGGGGTTTTTAGCTATAATTCGCCACGTTGGTCAAACGGTTTGGCGAATAGGTAGAGATGTAGGAGGAGGGGGTTTTAGGTAGTTTTGGGCAGGAAGGGTGAAAAAGAACATGATTTTCCCATAAAGACTGAAGGTGGGAGAAAATTATGGCTTCGCGTGAGGTAGGGTCGCATCTGTAAAGTAGACCTCTCTTCTACTGGAATCGTAAAAGAGTGTTGACCCGCTACCTATTTCTGCAGCTATACCCATAAAAAAATAATACCTTTTTAAAGTCCTGCTCATTGATTATTGCATATACTTACTGCCTTTTGTCGTATTAGAACTAACCAATTCAAAATGGCAGGCATTTGTAAAAATGGTAATTTTAAAAATCAAAAATCCGAAATTTCAGCAAAAAATTAGGAAATGACAAGTAAAATAACTAAATGTTTTTTTCTTATGTATAATGCTTGTGAAAAACTAAATCAAGTGACGATTTTTGAAAAACTAATTTTATTTTAATTTTTAACTAAATCTCATTTATTAAGAGTGACCTCGACCAGATTGCCCATAAACCTGAGAAGGGGAGTATTTGATATGTGCATGCTGCCAGTGATGACTTATGATATTGAGACAATGACTTTGTCTCAGAGAAGTGCTCACAAGTTAAAAACAACGCAGGGATCGATGGAGAGAATGATGCTCAGCACTAGCCTAAGGATCGAGAGAGCGGCAAGACTAAAGAGGGCAGTGGGCTGGACACATTTTTCGAGGTCCTAACGACAAATGGATAAAGCGGCTTTTGTGTTGGCGTCCAAGAATATCTGCACGGAGTGCAGGACGTCCCCAGCTGCGATGGTGGGATGATATAAGGGGGATGCGGGTTCATCGTGAATGTAACTCGCCCAGGACCGCAGAGCATGGAAAGAAATAGAGGAGGCCTACGTTAAGGAGTGGACGACGACGAGCTGCAAAAGAAAAAGACCTAGAAATGAGATATGTTCTCGTTGATAACATTTTTAAAAGGTATAATTTTTCTGTATCAATTCGAAAAAATGGATATCTTTGTTCCAGGACGGAAACAAATTACGACGAATTCTACGAAAACGAACTGTGAGATTGGCTACATGTGCAACGATTAAGAAGGTTAATTAATTAATTAAGATTAAGATGAAGTTTTTAAACAACTTCAAGAAAAGAAGATAGACATTTGTGTTTTAACTGAAACAAAAAAAAAGGGGAAAGAAACGAAATTGTGGTAACTATATACATTTCTACAGTGGAGTATGTAAGAGTATGCACGCAAAGAGAGGCGTTTCCATAGCGGTCCACAAGAATTATAGAAATAACATCAAAAGCTGGGAAGAACTAGATGAACAAATAATAATGAATGATGAAGAAGAATGGTGAATCCATAATAATAATAGGAGCAAATGTCCCAAGTGCCCCAAGCGAAGACCCTAATATAAATATTAAAGATATGTTTTCTGATAAACTGACACACATATTCGAGAACATTAAGAAGAACAAAGAAGTATGCCTACTTGGGGACTTTAATGTGAGAGTTCGTAAAAAAAGGATTCAGTAACAGGAAGCTACGAAGACGAAAAATTAAATGAAAATGGGCAGTCTTATAGAAGCTTGCAAAAGCTTATCTTTAAGAATAATGAATGGATTCTTTCCACACAAAGATGTACATAAGTAGACATGGATACAGCTGACAAAAGAACTGCGCCCAATTATTGACTATCTGATTCAAAAACAAAGTCCAGGGTTAAAAACCAATAGCCTAAGGATTTTTCGAGATGCAGAACATGGATCCGACCACAATATGGTCTTAGCAAAAGTTAATATATATTTCAAAAAACATAGAAAGTAAACGACAAAAAGAAAGTTCAATCACGAACAACGAAATAACACTCAAAAAATATAATTTGGATAGCCTAAAGCATGACTCTATACAAATTATGATTGGCCAGAAAGTTTTAAGGTATATCAAATAACTTTACAGACAATACAGAAATCAAGTATCAACAACTTGGGGAACGTATATACCAATTGACCTTGGAAGCGATAGGAGCCAAACCAGGAACACGAAGTAACAAATGTGAATATCGGTCGGATGAAATAGACGAAAAAATAAAAGACAAGAAAAAAGTTTACGAAACATGGTTTATCATAAGGGATATAGAAGATAGAAAAATATACGCCAAACACAATAAAAAAGTGAAAAGAATGGTTAATAAGAGGAAAAATGAAAGAAGGTAGAGAGATGCTTAGGAAAGATGAGAATTCCAGAAGTTTGGAAGACAATTAAATGTATAAGAAAAGAACACAAAAATGGAACAAATCTAAACTTAATTTACCACAAGGAATGGGAAAAAAACTACCAAATGTTATTAAATGAAAATAAAGATGAGTTTAAGGGAGAACTTAACGAGATCCTTACAGAGGAGGATCCAGAAGTACAGAGAATGCGTTTAGAGGGAGTTAAAAGAGCACTAAAAGACATGAAAAATGGAATAACTGCAGCGCCGAGAAATATTCTCATTGAGCTAGTGAAATATGAACCAACTATTTTATTAGAAATGGTAGCAGACCTTTTTAACGAATATTCCATCTGACTGGAACTGAGCATATATCAGTTCAATTTACAAGAAGGGTCACAGAAAGGTATGTGGAAACTACAGAGGAATCAGCATCACTAGCGCCTTGGGGAGGTTGTGTGGCAGAATAATTAAGAAAATAATTGCATTGCAGTATAAAGACATGGAAGAACAAAATGACTTTAGAGCAGGCAGATCATGCATGGATAATACCTTTACACTTCAGGAAATAGTAGAAAAACGGAAAGCACGAAACTTACCGACTCACCTCGCGTTCAAAGATCTGGAAAAAGCATACGAATTAGTACCCTTGAAAAAAGTATTTAATGTATTAACTAAAGTTGGCCTTAGTACTACATATGTTCGAGTAATATACAACATAGAAGAATCCACTGGAAACAAAATATCTTCTTAAAGTAACTAAAGGCTTGAAACAGGGATGCTGTCTGTCACCCACCCTTTTTAAAATGTATTTACAGAAAGCGCTAGAAGTATGGAGAAGGAAGTGAATGGGGATAGAGATTGGAAGAAGAATGGAGATAGAGATTGCTAACCGATTCCTAACAACTCTGTTCTTTCCGGACGATCAGGTGCTCGTAGCAAATTGCGAAGAAGGCCGAGATTATGTGATGAGAAAGCTGAAAGAAGAATACGAGACATAGGGTTTGAACGTAAACATAAAGAAGACAGAGTATCTTAGGTTGTGCGAGGATGGGGAAGAAGAACTAGATTTGAAGTTGAGGGAAATAACTAAATGCGAGGAATTTAAAGTACTTGGGAAGTGTAATTTCCAACAAAGGATCATTAAAGAGAGACATAAAGTACAGGACTCAACAGGGTAAAAAATGCGTAGGGATTCTACACTCTTTGCTTTGGTCAAACTGGAAAAAAATTAAAAACAAAACTGACAATCAAGGGCGATTGTAGAGAAGATATTGTCGTATGGATCGGAATGCTGGCAAATGACAAAAAAAGATAAGCAAAGGATAGACACGGTAGAAATGGATTGTTTAAAGAGAGCATGTATAATATCTATGCGGGAGCACGTCCAAAATCGAGTATACCGTATTGTCTTGAATTATACTGTAAATACCAGTAGTATTACCTCGACCTCGGTACGGAAAGGTCGAGGTCTTTAACTGCGTTCGTAGTAAACGGCAAAGTAAAGCCCGGTGCAAAGACCGGGACCCAAACTTGATTGTGTTACCTTCCAAAGGTCAATATTATTGAACTATCAATGTAATTAAGCATTTATCTATCCCAAATGGATTTTATTACCAATGTAATTGGATATTAACTAATCATTACTAAGTGCCATAAAGGATTACAAAAATAGATTATTCAGATATTATTTCCGAACTTAAGGATACCATTAAGTATTTAAAAGAGGAAGGCGCTAAAAAAGACACCATTAACGCCAGGCTGCTCAATGAAATCAGCAAATTGAGAAATCGAATCAAAGAGCTGACTAACAAGATTGAATCATGCGCAGCCGGATCCTCTAAAAATGAGGATTCCATAATGGAAGAGGAGTCCACTGATTCATCGTCCGATTCTGTAGGAGCTCAACTTCTATATCGCCCTAGTTCAAGAAATCTTCCTGAAACCTTGCCACCGCATCAAGATCTCCAATTATATAGTCTACAGGGACGATAGAATCAGGGCGTCCCTCGGAGGTACCATGATCGTAATTAAGTAGTCCCTAAATCATCATCAGCCACCGCCATTCACGCTAACTCAAACTAAACCACCACTATAGCCGTTTCGATGGCTAACAACATTTCTATTCATTTTTCTTCTGTCTACCAGCAATGGGTGTATAACCACCTAATTAACCATGTAGATTATCATACTCTTTTCGGCCTCAACAACCAAAGATCTGTCCTGGGCGGCAACTTCAACGCCAAAAACGTTCACTAAGGAAACTTAGTAACGAACGCTAATGGCATTGATGATCTTGCAGCCAACTCGACCTCTTTCTGATCAGAAACGTCGACCTTCCCCACAATATCACTGTTCTTTACGAGCTTTCCTTTGAGCATATACCAGTCATTCTTACTCTGGGCGACCCGGCCGATCGAGTTAACGATACTGTCACCTCCAGCCTCACTGACTAAGAGCACTTCCAAGGACTCCTAGTCGATACCGCCCCCATTCCCACCAAGTCCATCACAAGGGACCTGGACAATGCAGTCAATAAGTTAACAGCTGACATCCAGACCACCCTAGCCCAGGCCACTGCCCCCAGGATCGAGCCCGCCACACTCAAAGGCAAACTTGTCCCATTCATCAAAGAGCAGATACGGGAGAAAAACCGTCTCCTGAGGAGAGTCATACGTAATGACGACCCCAATCTTAAGAGGCTCAAGCTCAAGTTAGAAAAACCCTATTAGATTACCACAACAGCAGAAGGAATTCCAAGCTAGAATTCCGCAACACTCAAGGCAACTTTCTTTGGAAAATGGCCCATGCCCTTTCCAACGACATCCCACGTTCAATCCCCACCCTAGAGGACCAGTTTCGTCCCAATCCCCACTCCTGCCGCAGTCTTGTCCGAGACCAAAAGATAGCCTCCACCATTCAAATTTTCAAACAGGTCCAACGTCCACCCAAGACTTACTTCACCACCCCCTCTGCCACCAAAACAACCATCAATACATGTTCAATATGTAAAGCCCCAGAAACGACAAAATCAGTGTCAAAGACCTGAAAAAACTCCCAAAGAAGCAGGTCACAGAAGCTACGTTTCACCTTTCTGGAAGAAGATCATCGTAATCAAAAAATCCCGTTACCTCCTCTCAGAAGGCTAGCAATTATCGGCCAATTAGCCCATTTCCTTGCTTAGGGAAAGTGGCCGAGAAAGTAAGTTATCTCCCAATCATCTGAGCCATCTCGAACGAACAGTTTGAGTTTCGCCCCTCCCACGGCACCGTTCATCATACCACAGCTATCTCCAAACACATCGTTAACAGCTTCAATCGCAAACCCAGGTTGGAGAGGTCTTTCTCGGCGTTTCTAACGCCTTTGACAAAGTCTGACACGAAGAACTCATCATCAAGTTCATCCGTCACGACTAGCCCACAAATATCACGCGATTGGTCCTCTCCTTCCTCACAGACCGTACATTTCAAGTTCGAGTCGATCAGATCATTTCCGAGGTCAGGTCCGTTCGGGTCGGCATCCTTTAAGGCTCTGTATTCTCTCCCCCCCCCCATTTAATTTAACATCTACACGGCCGATATTCCCAAGTTGGACCACACCTCCCTTTTCATGTACGTCCGATGACACCGCCACCAACAAATCAACCAGGATCATCAGACCAGCTGCATCCAATTGCCATCTCAACACGCTAGTCCTCTGGTTGGAACGTTGGAGAATTCAGCTCAACCCAGCGAAGATCCCAACCATCTTTTCAAAGGTTTGCAACTCACCACTGGAAAGCTTCAGCCTCCAAGGAACCAGACTCCGATGGTCAAACAGCATCAAGTACCTCTTCGCCTCCACTATGACAAGCGGCTATTGCCGAAGAACCAGGTGAGCGCCTCCTCCAAGAAAGCCAACCAACTCCTTGGCCTCCCTTTCTTCAAGTCCAGCAAATTATCAACTCGTAGCAAGTTGACAATCTACAAGATGGTGCCAGATGTTTACACTCCCGAATCGTCCAAATCAAGGCCCTCCGTATGATCGCCAAAGGCCCCATGTTTGTCCGCAACACCCAGATTCACTGAGATCTCCAAATGCCAACATAGCCGGGAATTTATAAGCAACGTTCAACTGAAATTCCTGGACAAATTCACGAACCACCCCAACCCACACAGTCAGGACGGCCTACCGTCCTCCTCCACGTCATGCCGACCATCCGTCTCCCAAGGCCCTCAGATCCCATACCACCAAATTATATGAGTTAGCCATAATTAATTTCAAGTTTAACCTTAAGTCTACGTTCAAATATCTTAAGTT
>CM032447.1:140651631-140712015 GCA_019049505.1 Pachyrhynchus sulphureomaculatus
AACGCTGATGATAGTTTTCCTTTATTTCTCTTCGAACATGAACGTTCTATTCGATGCAAATGTCCTCAGACCAGTCAGTAAATCTTAAGACTGAAAAAAAGACCTGAAACAAAGACCTCGTCGTGGAATAACAGAAAATTATTAGAAGTTAAAGAGACAAAAACCCCTAGATAGCAACAGCTTTTTGTAACAAGAAGCAAACTTGATTATTTTATATACTCTTTTCAAAGATTCTGTATAACTGACAGAAACAATAAACATTTATTACCTAAACAAAATTTCTATGTAAGATATTGTTACTTCAAATTTGTTTTAAAAAAGAAATGGCGTTATATTGGTTTGATCTCTTCAAATCGATGTTATTCAACGATAAGTCGTTGGTACACAGTAAACTTACTGACTGATTAACAGAGCTTAACCAAAATATTTCAATAAAGGTCTAAATTTTTTTTGCAACGTGTAAAGAAAAAAGAAGTAGCACAATATGTACCAATAATTACAGAATTTTATATTTTCATGGTGTTTTTGTATGGAAAAATATTTAGCACCTCAATTCTTTAAAAAATATAGTATATAAAAGAACAACTTTTTAGCAAAAATTAAGTTGGGTTTTTAATGATCAAACTGCTGAAAAACTTCAAAGTAAAAATATATGTTTATCTGATGTGATCTACTGTTCACCAAAAGTTGATTTACTGTATACCAACTATGTTTTACAGTTGATATTTAATCCGTTAGCATTAAAAATCTCAAACAGACAACCACTATTCGAATTTGTTCAGAATTTTCTAAAAAAAAGAAAAGGTGCTGTTCGTGTTTTTAGCTATAATTAATAAACAAATTCAGGTTTTCAAAATTATATATTGCGTGGAAAGGGGCGATGTTGGAAATAAATATCCGTCCAAATGTAAAATTGGGGTATATCCTATCTATATACTATCTATAATTTTTTTTTATTATTATTTACATTTTATAGTAAATAGTATTGTACGTTACAGGGCCAGATTTATACCTTTTTAATAAATTAGCAAAGAACTAATTCAATTATCCATAGTTATCCCTTAAGGTTGGCCTTAAAATTTGGAATTTTCGAAAAAATAAAAATGTACCATGTATCGAGGCAGTAATGATATGTACTTAAGATGTTGAGAAAATAGTAGCAAGTAAACTAGAATTCTGACACTTTCTTTTAAGTCATATTTTACTTGAATGACTCAAAGGTGGATAAATGCGATTTTAATGCTAATATATAAGTCTGGAAGTTCATCATATATAGTGTTTGTGTGTCTTTGTCTGTGTGTTTTGTGAGTCATGACTAAGCAGTTTAAAAGAATTTTAGAAACTTTGAGTATAACTTGGAATAAAGGCATACAACTGTTGTCCACAATTTTCTTTCTTCTTTATCTCTTTTCAATTAAATTTAAATAATAGATGTAAAACTTATTTAATATCAGTCGCACTACATTCGTTTAATATAGTTTTAAAGACATTTAAGTGTTGAAGAGAAAGTAGCACAAACTTTTTTCCTACTCACTGCCAGTTAAGGTTTTTTTTCATTGGAAATTTATTTTTAAAATAAACTGATTTGTCAGTTTTGTGTATGTTTTTATAATATGTAATAGATACTTATTAATAGTACACTCTAAATAATAAATCTTAATAGATAAATATGCAATTATCTTGATTTATTAATATATAGAAATCTGTGTATGTAACCCAAATAAACATTTTAATAAAACGTTCCAAAAAAAGTAGTCTCAAGTTATGGATCCTCTCCTCCTTTTGTTGAATTATTGCAAATAAATTCTTTTTTTTTGTCCTATATGGATAGACTATCTGTTCTTTTTTTTTGTGGTTTTAATTTTTAACTATCTATTATATTATATTCGACTAAAATAGTTCTCTTTCATTCGCTCTACAACTTGATGCCCTTTTTCTAGAAAGAATTAGATTATAAGAAATATACCACTATTTTATTATAATTTAATTTTAGTAAATCGAAATTTAATTTTATTTGACTTCATGATATTTTTGTAAATATAACAATTTTTCAGGTTTTGGTGCACGAAATAACCCATCAACTTTCATTTTAAGTTCTCTTAATAATATATTGGTCAAAGCGTTAAGTATTATTTGAAATTTCAAGGTTACTTATCTTCTACTTAAAATTAATATTGAGCAAACCGAAGGTGTAAAGATTGTTTTTCTACGAATCTACTTTGGACACATTTGAATATTTCATAAAATTTACAAAAAAATATATATATTTTTTTGACATTATATTAGTTATTAAAAATAAATGTTTTGTTTATCTTCATATATCTACTGACATCAGTAAGTGAGACAGGCTAATACATATCGTTATTGTATATGATTGGTCTAAAACATGACAGACTTTTTCTTAATTAGACTCTTGATAGCAAAAATATTATTAAATTATAACAGAAGAATATCAAAAAATATTAACGAGATCTAAAAATAACATAAATAACTATATTGCAAGTTGTTCTGGTGAAACATCATTTTATAACACGGTTAAAATTTCTTAAAAACAAATTATATTTTTTAAAGTATTTTACAAACTTTTATATTACATTATTTCCTCCAGTTTTAGATTTGTAGATCATTTATTTCTTAACACTTTGGCGTTTTGTTTAGTAGGTCGGTGCGATGACCGAAGAAAAATTCTTTTAAGGTGCTTACCCTTTTTGTGACGCTTTGTAGCGTTTTTTTTTTTTGGTAAATTACACCAAATAACTTAAATATGATTAATCGACCGATATGCTGGGCGGTTTTGGAGTTTTAGAATTATTTTTTTAAATCATATAAGATATTTTATAAACACTTTTTATCATAAAAAAGATAAAATTTGTTTTATTTCAGACGCTTTTATTTTAAAGTGTGTCAAAAGGTTTGAATTTTAAATGAAAGATCTGTCTTTTCTTTAATGGAAAGTAACTAACCACAGTAATATTTCAACTCAACAGAATTTATTCATTCGTAAATAATTTTTTGTAATTTTGCAATGTTTTCTTTTGATTTTGATTAATGTGGTCATTATTTTTTATATTTCATTTTGTTCACACAGAAACCTAATTTTGAAAAGAAATAAGAGGCAAAAATATTAAATAATTAGTTGATATTAAAGAAAATTGGTTCTTTCATTCTGGTCTAAAACGTATAGATCTACCTTAAAAATCATCTGCTGCTTAATTAAAATTAAAATAGGTGGAAAATCACCGTGAAAATGGGATCAAAGGTTCAGTTTAAGATCTTATTTCACGGCTCTGTAAATGTATATATAATAATATATGAAGTAAACGATACAACTCTCATCTACCTTTTATTATTGGTTTTCATCCTGCTTATCTTCACAGCGTCAAAAGAGGTAATTTTAAAACCAATAGAAAACTTTTAATTGCTTGATGTTTACTATTCCAATAAAAATTTGATATTATTTTTTGTGCGGTTTAGTCTAGTTTCAATAATGAAAGAGAAACTTTTATCAAATGATGATACATGTTGATAACTTTCATTAATAAAACTAAAGTTAAAGTGAACTAAGAGTACATTTTATTGTTCCAAGTCGAGGTTGAATTTCTGAGGAGATAGATATTCCTCAGTTTATCGACCAGTCCGTAATTTTGGAATCTGCAGTTTTGTCGGAAATGATCTCTCTTGCCAACGAGAGGGGCTCTAAAGCCCCGAAACTATGATGTTATGTGGTTAAAAATAACGACGCAATGAACCATAAGGTCTATTTGTTGCATCTATCGACCACCAAGTGATACTAACTTTAGAACTTCTCTTACAGACACCATTAATCATAAATTAATAATCTAAGAGCCGAAATTGTCATTCAGAGCATCTTTAATCCCTATAACATCAACTGACTTAAGTATTCATATACCACATACGAACAGGGTCGTGAAGCTGAATAATTGTCAATCAGTTTTTAGCTTTATTCAATTGATCAATAAACCAGCACGGATCCCTAATCGAGACAGAGAGTTCACCAGTTTTCTTGACTTGTTTTAACCACCAATTCAGAGATTTTCACTGTCACCGTAAATTGGCCGTAAGGTCCTTCCGGCCATAAACTACTTTCGAGATTGAATATTCAACCGATCATTGACAGAGAGGCGCCTAAACTGCGCATGATTTAGCACTACAAACCTGCTAAAGGGCATGGAATAGTTTCGAACTCTCCCTTAGTAGAACGTGTATTTTAGATCCGACCATCCATCTGACTGCGCTAAGGAGGTTTCCGATAATATTTTGGATGGTATGGAAGCTTACATGCCTTTTTTTTGAAAAAATTTCCTTTCAATGGCAATTAGTTCGATCGAAAACCAACTTATTAGCTGAAATCTTCGCTTCACATTCTACTGCCAATTTCCACCTATAGTGCAGTCAAGGATGTCCCATATTATCTTCCGACGGTGTATCATGGAACGTTGAAATGTTGTGGCTGTTACTTGATGGAAATTCATAACGAATGTAATGAAAGATTGATTTTGTCAAATTTCCACTTTATTTAGTTTCACAGAAACTGTGAACATTTTGTATCAGACGAAGCTATAGTATAGCGAAACGCGTCATACAGTTTCTGTGAAACTAAATAAAGTGGAAATTTGACAAAATCAGTCTTTCATTACATTCATCATGGAACGTATTTTCATGAAAAAAAAGCTTTTGGTGCTGACGGAATACCTACCATGGTACTAAAAAAATGCGCGAGCGAATTGACATCAGTTTTTTGTAGACTTTTTAACCTATCCTACAGAAAGAGAATATATCCTTCTTGCTGGAAACGCGATACAGTTTAGTCGATACCCAAAAAAGGCAAGAAAACTTTGCCAAAAAACTACCGATTAGTCGCACTAATTTCAATAATATCGAAAGTCATGGAAAAGGCTATCAACCAGCATGTTCTAAAATACCTACAACGATTCGTTATTAATAGCGATTATCAATACGGTTTTCGTAAGCAAAGATTAACACGAGATCTTCTAACTTATGTAACATGTGTTTGGGACAACACAATTGAACACTTCGGAGAATCTCAAGCGATTGCACTTGCTATATCCAAGACATTTGACCGTGTTTTATTTATGACTTCCGTTTTTTTCTCAGAGAGCCTTTTTACCAGTGACAGTCGACGGATTTCTTTCGAATACCTTCACTGTCAACGCTGGTGTGCCCCAACGCTCCAGATTGTCTTCTACTATCTTTCTCATTTACATTAACGATCTGCTGAGAAGGACCCGAAAAACCAATTTACAGCTTTGCAGATGACGTACGCTTATTTTTTTATTCACTTTGCATGCTCGAACATCGGCTACTTATGAATATATCCGCATACAGCAGGAAGTCGTTCAACTTAACAAAGATCTGGAAGAAATTCTATCTTGGAGTAATAGTAACCACGTAGAATTTAACGCTATAAAAACCCAAGCAGCAGTTTTTCTCTAAAAAGTCAACGTTACTGAATCGACATAGTTATGTAGCGACATTATATTCCTCTTCACTCCACTTGCTGGGAGTTAATTTGGGAGCAAATATGTCTTACCATGAACATGTTGCATGGATAGCAAAGAGAGTTTCTCAAAAACTGGAAATATTATTCGAATTAGAAAGCTTTACACTCCACAACTGTTAATTCTGTACAAAGCTCAACCATTGATGAAATACTGCTCCCATGTTTCGGTTTCTGGTCCCAGACATACACTGCTTTTGTTGGATTTTATTCAGAAGAGAGCTGTTCGCCTGACTGGAGACTCAGAACTCACCAGCAACCTTGATTTCTTGGAACATCGAAGAACGGCTGGCGACTTGAGTCAAAGTGTTTTCATGGAACGTGTTTGATTGGAGTTGCCCGCTTAATTCCTTTAAAAGTGGTGCATGCTAGAAGTATACGTCGCGCTGACATTTCATTTCCTTATGGGGTTCGGGTTGTTACTCCTCGTACAACCCTTTTCAAGGGGTCTCTTATTTGGAGAACCTCATCCTTTTGGAATAATTTGTCCAAGACTATGTTTCCCACCGAGTACAATTTACTGCGATTCAAGATCAACGTGAATAGCTTTTTCTGCACCCGCGTCACTCCTGTAGCGTTTTAGCAGTTTTCCTGCAGCACATGTGCTATGACCATAAAAAAAAAATGTTGTTTGTGATATTTACTTACTAATTGCACAGTAGGTAAATTATGAATATGATTATTTATAGTAAAATATATAAGGTGTTAAAATGGTGAAGAAGATTAGAGAGGTTGTTTCATATATTTCGTACCGTATATCTTTTCAAGGTTTCTTGGGATGGGTTTCCAGGGAAGGTTGCTTACTTGCAGAGTTCCTGCACTCGAGGCATCTAAAAATTTTGTTATTTTTCCATTATTTTCAATTTATAATCAAACCGGTAAGGAGTTAACGAAGTGTGGGAGGGCGTTAGGGCGGTTGATTCGTATATATGATGTTACATATCCTTTCCAGGGTTCTTAGAGTCGAGGAATCGGAAAATAGTGTTGTTTTTACGTTATCTTAAATTATATATGGTCAAACATATAGGAATTAATGAGGTAAGAGAGCAGATTACAGGAATTTCTTCATGTATAACAGAAATCGTAAGTAAAGAGAATACAAGGTTTTAGCTGTAAGCATCTTTAAAACTCTTCTCCCGCACTACTTTTTTTCTGGAACTAATATCTTACCTAAAACTATTTAAACTTACCTTAAAAATATCGAAAGAAAGTACTGGTTAAATCCTTTTATCGGTTTTTTGCCACAATAATTCTTTTTAAAAACTGATATTAAGTAATAAAACGAAATTTAATATATATATATATATATATATATTATATATTTATATATATATATATATCTTTGGCATATCAGTATATATATATATATATATATATGATATATATATAGTGCAAAATATAGTATATATATATATATATAATATATAATATATATATATATATATATATATATATATATATATATGTATTATTTTCCTTTCATACTCCAAGTCAGTGTTAAATTTTTTGGGAACTACTCTCGAGATTTTAAAATCTTCAATAACATAATATTGGCTCGAATTACTAAAACTTGGTCACTAGGTCATTCAAAAAATATGAAAGATGTCGGAAATATAGGGGTCGGTATACTCTGTCCTACTAACGTTATCACTTGACTTATTATATCTTGGCATAAATATGAAATATTAACTATAGGAAACAAAATTTCTCAAACTTAGAATTTTATTCCATGCTAGAAGAGAGTGTACTCCATATCAATTGCATAAGTTTTAAATCGAGTACAGGGAAGTCCCTAAAGCGCTCCAGGAGCGGCATGTGTTCGAAAAAAGCGATTCACGTTGTTCTTGAATAAAAGACTGCTTGAAAGCGTTGTACGCGGAGTAACAAGCTGAACCTCCTACGGATGTGAAGTATTAGCGCGACGTGTATTTCTAACATGCACCGCTTTGAAAATATTTGTAGAACAGACTCAAGTCCCCAACCGTTCTTCAATGTTCCAGCGAATCAAGGCCGCTGGTCAGTTCCGGGTCTTCAATAAGACGAACAGCTCTTCTCTAAATAGAATCCAACAAATGCAGTGTGTGTTTGGGAGCGGAGCCCCAAACATGGGAGCAGTATTCCATAGTTGGTCGAATTTGAGCTTTGTAAAGAATTAACAGTTGGTGTGGAGTGTAAAGCTTTCCGTTTCGAAATAATATTCCCAACTTTTAAGAAGCGCTCCTTGCTATGCCTGCAACATCTTCATGCCAGGACATATTTGCTCCCAAATTAACGCCCAACAAATTGAGTGACGATGCTAGGGAGATGGAGTGCTCCGACATGACTATGTCGGGTTCAGCAACGTTAACTTATTTAGAAAAAACTGCCGCCTGGGTTTTTCTAGAGTTAAATTCCACTTGGTTACTGTTATCCCAAGATAGAATTTCTTCCAGGCCTTTGTTAAGTTGAACGACCTCCTGCTGTCTGCAGATATTCGCCTGAGTAGCCGATGTCCGAGCATTCAAAGTGAATAAAGAGATAAGCATACTGTCATCTGCAAAGCTGTAGATTGGATTCCCGGTCTTTTCCAGCAGATCGTTAATGTAAATGAGAAAGAAAGTAGGAGACAGTATGGAGCCTGGGGCACACCGGCGTTGATAGTGAAGGTGTTAGAAAGAAACCCGTCGACCGCCACTCGTAAAGAACGCTCTCTGAGGAAACATGAGAGCCACAAACAGAACTTTTCAGACATACCATAAGAGCGTAGCCATCGTGCCAAACTCGGTCGAATGCCTTGGATATGTCAAGAGCAACCGTTCGAGATTCTCCAAGGTGTTTAATTGCGTTGTTTCGAACATGTGTTACATAAGTCAGAAAATCTCCTGTTGATCTATGTTTACGAAAGCTATATTGGTGATCGCTAATAATGTTGAATCCTTCAAGATATTTTAGAAGATGCTGATTGATAAACTTTTCCATAACTTTCGATATTATTGAAAGCAGTGCGACTGGTCGGTAGTTATTTGGCAAGGTCTTCTTGCTTTTTTTAGGTATCGGCTGAACTGTGGCATATTTCCAGCAGGAAGGAAATATTCCCTTTCTATAGGATAGGTTGAAAAATCTGTAGTTGTTGGATTCTATTCAAAAGAAGAAAAATTCGACTTGACATTAATACTGACAACTCCTTTTTATACATTCTTTTATATAGAGAAGAAGTCCAAGATTATATTCAATTTCCAGCAACTAAAGACCAACGGGGGTCATTTCTCTAATACAGACGCCACGACTATAGTAACTAAAAAAATGTTTTCTTGATTTTAGCCTCAGCGTAAACTAACCTTTAGCATTAAAAATATTGTGTCGGCTATGTTTATAATCCTACTATAACTTTAAATAACTCTATTTGTATAATTAGTCTCTTCTATTTACTGCTTCTTTGTCTCTAAATACCGTATATTTCATAATATTTAAAATTTGCCGATAGAAAATGTATGGATTTCGTTATTATAAAATTCATCTGATAGGTACACTCCATTGACACCTCTAATAATTAACCTATGTCTGAAATGATCTTAGAAATATGAAACAGTAAGTAAATACAGGCAATATAGACCTTATGTAATAGTGACATAGATAATAATTGTATTACCTCTGAATTTTTTGTAATACTGCAACACTAAAGTACGTCACTAGGAAACACGTAGTTATAAACTTTCCATACTATTGAAGCTATATAAAACTTATTTATCCATGCCCCTCTCACTCCCTTTCTTTGGAATTATATCGCTCAAAAACGATAGGCCTCTTTTTACTTTAAATACTATACGTGTAAGATTTATCGTTACAACAAACATACTAACGGACTAAACTCATATGGTCAAGAGTATTATTTTATCAAAAAAACAATTTAAAGTAGCTTAGAATTAAAAAATAAATAAATATTTTGCAAGAAAATGTGTAAATTATTATTATTATCTAAGACAAGAAGATAACACAGGCAATTTTTGTAAAGCTAGAAGTCATTTGAAATTAAAATTTATTTTTAATAAAAACATTTTTTGCAAGTAAAAACTTAAGAGTTTGTAAGAAATCTACTTCAAAGCAGGAACTTAGTTAAACTATAGTATTATTGAGATTCCTCCAGGCACAGTCCGGAGTGATATCATCTCATAGGCCTAGGCTGCGTATAGTCGCTTAACGTTTCATGGCTGTATCGATGTCCCCGGATGGTGGGACCAAATAGCATGATGACGTTGCCAGGACCAAAAAATTCTGGAGGTAAAATAGCCTCCTGTTCGGATTTCCCAGTGGGGGCTGGTTCGGAGACGTCAACATGTAGAGATTACAATTTTAAAATCGATTTTTTAACAAACGAGGTTAAACTCGAACATAAATTCAGCACACCAACCTCAATGTGCTTACCCTCTGTGAAACCAAAATGAGTTCATCAAACAATACTAGTAACTTTCTCTATCCTGAGCAAGCTTTACACTCCACGATAATTTTTAATTCTGCCTAAAGCTTAAATTCGATCAATGATGAAATATTGCTGTTATGTCTACGACTCTGCTCTCAAAGATACACTACATTTGTTGGATTCTATTCAGAAGAGATGCTTCGTCAGACTGAAGACCCAGAACTAACCAGCAACTTTGATTCCTTGGAACTTCGAAGCAGTGTTGACGAATTGAGTCTATTCAACAAGTATTTTTATGAAAGCTCTTCGATGAATGTACCCCGCTTAATTCCTTCAAAAACGGTCCATGTTAGAAATACACGTCGAGCAAATGCTTCATATTCGTATAGAGTTCAGCGTATCACTCCTAGTACAACCCTTTTCAAGCAGTCTTTTATAGGGGAACCTCATCCCTTTGAAATGATTTGCTCAGGACTGTGTTCCCTACCGAGTACATTTAACAGCGATTTAATCCCAACGTAAATCGCTTTTTTACACATGCGTCGCTATTGTAGCGCTTTAGGGATTTTTCTGCAGCTATCATCATCATCAGCTTATACTGTCCACTGCTGGATGAAAGCCTCCCTCAAGTCTTGCCACTATTTTCTGTTCTGGGCTGCTTGTACCCAATTTTCAGCCACTCTTTTCAAATTATCAGTACACCGACTTGGTGGTCTACCTCTACTCCGATAGGCTTCGGATCTTGGTCGCCACTCTATGATTCTCTTTGTTCATCGCTCATCCTTAAACCTAGCAACATGTCCAGACCAGTTCCATTTAATATGTAGAATGAATTTGACTGCTTCTTGTACCCCTATTCTCTTCCTGATAATGTGATTTGGGATGTGATCTCTAAGAGCAACGCGTAACATTGACTTCTTCATCTTTAGTTGCATGACACATATTTTATTGATGTTTTTCATCGTCATTGTGAGAGGATCGGCTCCGTACGTAAGAACGGGGAGTATGCATTGGGACAATGTCGTCGGCGAAACAGAGGTGATTTAACTTTTCACCGTAAATGTTAAGTCCCATTCTTTCCCAGTTTATTGATTTTAGAATCCTTTCTAGAAGTGTTACGAAAAGCTTGCGTGAGAGCGTATCACCCTACCGCACTCCTCTTTCGATTCTAAATTTGCTGGTGGATTGATTAGTTTGTGTTTTAACATGAGCAATGGCATTTTCATATATGTATTTAATTGCATTGGAATATCGATGATCAATACCACACTCAGCAAGCGCTTCCAAAAGTCTCTGCTGATTTACAGAATCGAAAGCCTTTTCGAAGTCCACAAATATGAGTACAATAGGCTATACATTTTTTAATGAGGATTTTAATTGTAAGCGGATGGTCATTTGTTCCATACTCCGAGCGGAAACCTGCCTGTTCTTTTGAAAGGAAAAACTCGAATTTATTTGCTAGACGTTTGATAAGTATTTTCGTGAATAACTTGTATACATGGCTCAGAAGGCTAATGAGTCGATAGTTTTAAGGTCTGAAGTATCTCCTTTTTTATGCATGATGACAATAGTTGCATTATTCCATTGCAATGGAGTTATTCCTTCCAGGAGGCATGTATTGAATAACATTTTAAGTGATTTGATAATTTATTTTCCTCCTTGTTTAATTGCCTCTACTACAATATTGTTTTCACCCGGAGCTTTGTTATTTTTCATGTCCTTCAAGGCTAATGTGATTTCTTCTTCTGTGATATTTGGGATATCCCCCGACTTCTGATTTAGGACTTTTGGTATGTTGGTTTCTGTTCTTTTATCTTGTAAGGTTTTATTGTTGATAAAATAATTCGATGATCTGTAAAATATCTCTTCTGTTTGTTATTACGAGTATATCACCATGCATATCCTTAATCTTGCATATGTCTTTTCTTCCCATTGTGTTCTTCCTTCTCAAGACTTTTAAGCTTTTCTTCTGTTCTATAGCGTTTTTAATTTCCTCTGCATTTTTTGTCTTTTGTCTTTTCTAATTTCCCTCGATATCTCTCTATTTATAGTTCTGTATTCATCTGTAGTCTTATCTACCATTTCTTTCCTTTACTTCATTAGCTGTTTTACTCTTTTATCTAATTTCTGTTCTTTTTGTTGTTTTGGACAGGTTTTGTCAATGGCATTTTCTATACTATTTTTGATGTTTCCAAATATGTCATCAACTACTGTACCTTCATTATGTTCCAAGGAGCTTGCGATGTCTCTTCTATAGGAATCCACATCCTCCGGGTTGTCCATTTCTTATGGTTTCTTTTAAGAATCATGTTGTTGCTTTCCTGTTTAATGTCAATAAACACTTTTGCTCTCACAATGCGATGGTCATACCAACTGAATATCTATTTAGAACACTTATGTCTTGGATAATGCCTTTCCTGTTACTGATTATGAAATCTACTGCATTTTTTGTATTACCACCTGGACTAGATCATGCCCATTTTCTCTTTTTGTTCTTTTTGAAGAAGGTGTTCATTACATATAATTTATTTTGATGTAGAAAATTCATTAGTGTCCTCCCTCTTTCGTTTCGATCTCCTAGCCCATGATGACCTATTACAGTCTCCTCTTCATCCTCTCTGCTTCCAATTTTGCGTTTTTTTGTCTTCTAGATCAGTGGAAATTTCTTCGTAGAATGTTTCTATTTCATCCTCTGAGTGGGTGCTCGTTGGTGCATAGGCCTAAACAATTCTTAGAAAGTATACTTGATTTAGTTGGATTATCAGATATATAACTCTCGGACTAACACTCTTGATTTCAATAATTTGGTTAACGTGTTTCTTATTTACCAAGAAGTCGAATTCTCTAATCAAAGTTTCTTCACCTGCATAATACAGACAATTTCCGGAGTTCAATATAATTTGGTCCTCTCCAGCTCTACGGACTTCATTTAGATCTATTATATCCCATTTTTAAGTTCCTCTTCCAATTCTATTAATTTTTCATCTGTTAACAGAGTTCTTACATTATATGTTGACATATAAAGTGGCTGGAATATGCGATTGTCAGATTTGTTGTTTGATGGTAAATTTAACGAGTTTTGCCCCCCCCTCCCCAGAATCCATGAGACTGACCCTTTTCAAGGTCATGTAATGAACCACCTACCTGGGGTACCGTTCCAGCAGTTTTATAACTCGGGGTTTTTAGCTATAATTCGCCACGTTGGTCAAACGGTTTGGCGAATAGGTAGAGATGTAGGAGGAGGGGGTTTTAGGTAGTTTTGGGCAGGAAGGGTGAAAAAGAACATGATTTTCCCATAAAGACTGAAGGTGGGAGAAAATTATGGCTTTGCGTGAGGTAGGGTCGCGTCTGTAAAGTAGACCTCTCTTCTACTGGAATCGTAAAAGAGTGTTGACCCGCTACCTATTTCTGCAGCTATACCCATAAAAAAATAATACCTTTTTAAAGTCCTGCTCATTGATTATTGCATATACTTACTGCCTTTTGTCGTATTAGAACTAACCAATTCAAAATGGCAGGCATTTGTAAAAATGGTAATTTTAAAAATCAAAAATCCGAAATTTCAGCAAAAAATTAGGAAATGACAAGTAAAATAACTAAATATTTTTTTCTTATGTATAATGCTTGTGAAAAACTAAATCAAGTGACGATTTTTGAAAAAACTAATTTTATTTTAATTTTTAACTAAATCTCATTTATTAAGAGTGACCTCGACCAGATTGCCCATAAACCTGAGAAGGGGAGTATTTGATATGTGCATGCTGCCAGTGATGACTTATGGTATTGAGACAGTGACTTTGTCTCAGAGAAGTGCTCACAAGTTAAAAACAACGCAGGGATCGATGGAGAGAATGATGCTCAGCACTAGCCTAAGGATCGAGAGAGCGGCAAGACTAAAGAGGGCAGTGGGCTGGACACATTTTTCGAGGTCCTAACGACAAATGGATAAAGCGGCTTTTGTGTTGGCGTCCAAGAATATCTGCACGGAGTGCAGGACGTCCCCAGCTGCGATGGTGGGATGATATAAGGGGGATGCGGGTTCATCGTGAATGTAACTCGCCCAGGACCGCAGAGCATGGAAAGAAATAGAGGAGGCCTACGTTAAGGAGTGGACGACGACGAGCTGCAAAAGAAAAAGACCTAGAAATGAGATATGTTCTCGTTGATAACATTTTTAAAAGGTATAATTTTTCTGTATCAATTCGAAAAAATGGATATCTTTGTTCCAGGACGGAAACAAATTACGACGAATTCTACGAAAAACGAACTGTGAGATTGGCTACATGTGCAACGATTAAGAAGGTTAATTAATTAATTAAGATTAAGATGAAGTTTTTAAACAACTTCAAGAAAAGAAGATAGACATTTGTGTTTTAACTGAAACAAAAAAAAAGGGGAAAGGAAACGAAATTGTGGTAACTATATACATTTCTACAGTGGAGTATGTAAGAGTATGCACGCAAAGAGAGGCGTTTCCATAGCGGTCCACAAGAATTATAGAAATAACATCAAAAGCTGGGAAGAACTAGATGAACAAATAATAATGAATGATGAAGAAGAATGGTGAATCCATAATAATAATAGGAGCAAATGTCCCAAGTGCCCCAAGCGAAGACCCTAATATAAATATTAAAGATATGTTTTCTGATAAACTGACACACATATTCGAGAACATTAAGAAGAACAAAGAAGTATGCCTACTTGGGGACTTTAATGTGAGAGTTCGTAAAAAAAGGATTCAGTAACAGGAAGCTACGAAGACGAAAAATTAAATGAAAATGGGCAGTCTTATAGAAGCTTGCAAAAGCTTATCTTTAAGAATAATGAATGGATTCTTTCCACACAAAGATGTACATAAGTAGACATGGATACAGCTGACAAAAGAACTGCGCCCAATTATTGACTATCTGATTCAAAAACAAAGTCCAGGGTTAAAAACCAATAGCCTAAGGATTTTTCGAGATGCAGAACATGGATCCGACCACAATATGGTCATAGCAAAAGTTAATATATATTTCAAAAAACATAGAAAGTAAACGACAAAAAGAAAGTTCAATCACGAACAACGAAATAACACCCAAAAAATATAATTTGGATAGCCTAAAGCATGACTCTATACAAATTATGATTAGCCAGAAAGTTTTAAGGTATATCAAATAACTTTACAGACAATACAGAAATCAAGTATCAACAACTTGGGGAACGTATATACCAATTGACCTTGGAAGCGATAGGAGCCAAACCAGAAACACGAAGTAACAAATGTGAATATTGGTCGGATGAAATAGACGAAAAAATAAAAGACAAGAAAAAAGTTTACGAAACATGGTTTATCATAAGGGATATAGAAGATAGAAAAATATACGCCAAACACAATAAAAAAGTGAAAAGAATGGTTAATAAGAGGAAAAATGAAAGAAGGTAGAGAGATGCTTAGGAAAGATGAGAATTCCAGAAGTTTGGAAGACAATTAAATGTATAAGAAAAGAACACAAAAATGGAACAAATCTAAACTTAATTTACCACAAGGAATGGGAAAAATACTACCAAATGTTATTAAATGAAAATAAAGATGAGTTTAAGGGAGAACTTAACGAGATCCTTACAGAGGAGGATCCAGAAGTACAGAGAATGCGTTTAGAGGGAGTTAAAAGAGCACTAAAAGACATGAAAAATGGAATAACTGCAGCGCCGAGAAATATTCTCATTGAGCTAGTGAAATATGAACCAACTATTTTATTAGAAATGGTAGCAGACCTTTTTAACGAATATTCCATCTGACTGGAACTGAGCATATATCAGTTCAATTTACAAGAAGGGTCACAGAAAGGTATGTGGAAACTACAGAGGAATCAGCATCACTAGCGCCTTGGGGAGGTTGTGTGGCAGAATAATTAAGAAAATAATTGCATTGCAGTATAAAGACATGGAAGAACAAAATGACTTTAGAGCAGGCAGATCATGCATGGATAATACCTTTACACTTCAGGAAATAGTAGAAAAACGGAAAGCACGAAACTTACCGACTCACCTCGCGTTCAAAGATCTGGAAAAAGCATACGAATTAGTACCCTTGAAAAAAGTATTTAATGTATTAACTAAAGTTGGCCTTAGTACTACATATGTTCGAGTAATATACAACATAGAAGAATCCACTGGAAACAAAATATCTTCTTAAAGTAACTAAAGGCTTGAAACAGGGATGCTGTCTGTCACCCACCCTTTTTAAAATGTATTTACAGAAAGCGCTAGAAGTATGGAGAAGGAAGTGAATGGGGATAGAGATTGGAAGAAGAATGGAGATAGAGATTGCTAACCGATTCCTAACAACTCTGTTCTTTCCGGACGATCAGGTGCTCGTAGCAAATTGCGAAGAAGGCCGAGATTATGTGATGAGAAAGCTGAAAGAAGAATACGAGACATAGGGTTTGAACGTAAACATAAAGAAGACAGAGTATCTTAGGTTGTGCGAGGATGGGGAAGAAGAACTAGATTTGAAGTTGAGGGAAATAACTAAATGCGAGAAATTTAAGTACTTGGGAAGTATAATTTCTAACAAAGGATTATTGAAGAGAGACATAAAGTACAGGACTCAACAGGGTAAAAAATGCGTAGGGATTCTACACTCTTTGCTTTGGTCAAACTGGAAAAAAATTAAAACAAAACTGACAATCAAGGGCGATTGTAGAGAAGATATTGTCGTATGGATCGGAATGCTGGCAAATGACAAAAAAGATAAGCAAAGGATAGACACGGTAGAAATGGATTGTTTAAAGAGAGCATGTATAATATCTATGCGGGAGCACGTCCAAAATCGAGTATACCGTATTGTCTTGAATTATACTGTAAATACCAGTAGTATTACCTCGACCTCGGTACGGAAAGGTCGAGGTCTTTAACTGCGTTCGTAGTAAACGGCAAAGTAAAGCCCGGTGCAAAGACCGGGACCCATACTTGATTGTGTTACCTTCCAAAGGTCAATATTATTGAACTATCAATGTAATTAAGCATTATCTATCCCAAATGGATTTTATTACCAATGTAATTGGATATTAACTAATCATTACTAAGTGCCATAAAGGATTACAAAAATAGATTATTCAGATATTATCTCCGAACTTAAGGATACCATTAAGTACTTAAAAGAGGAAGGCGCTAAAAAGACGCCATTAACGCCAGGCTGCTCAATGAAATCAGCAAATTGAGAAATCGAATCAAAGAGCTGACTAACAAGATTGAATCATGCGCAGCCGGATCCTCTAAAAATGAGGATTCCATAATGGAAGAGGAGTCCACTGATTCATCGTCCGATTCTGTAGGAGCTCAACTTCGATATCGCCCTAGTTCAAGAAATCTTCCTGAAACCTTGCCACCGCATCAAGATCTCCAATTATATAGTCTACAGGGACGATAGAATCAGGGCGTCCCTCGGAGGTACCATGATCGTAATTAAGTAGTCCCTAAATCATCATCAGCCACCGCCATTCACGCTAACTCAAACTAAAACCACCACTATAGCCGTTTCGATGGCTAACAACATTTCTATTCATTTTTCTTTTGTCTACCAGCAATGGGTGTATAACCACCTAATTAACCATGTAGATTATCATACTCTTTTCGGCCTCAACAACCAAAGATCTGTCCTGGGCGGCAACTTCAACGCCAAAAACGTTCACTAAGGAAACTTAGTAACGAACGCTAATGGCATTGATGATCTTGCAGCCAACTCGACCTCTTTCTGATCAGAAACGTCGACCTTCCCCACAATATCACTGTTCTTTACGAGCTTTCCTTTGAGCATATACCAGTCATTCTTACTCTGGGCGACCCGGCCGACCGAGTTAACGATACTGTCACCTCCAGCCTCACTGACTAAGAGCACTTCCAAGGACTCCTAGTCGATACCGCCCCCATTCCCACCAAGTCCATCACAAGGGACCTGGACAATGCAGTCAATAAGTTGACAGCTGACATCCAGACCACCCTAGCCCAGGCCACTGCCCCCAGGATCGAGCCCGCCACACTCAAAGGCAAACTTTTCCCCTTCATCAAAGAGCAGATACGGGAGAAAAACCGTCTCCTGAGGAGAGTCATACGTACTGACGACCCCAATCTTAAGAGGCTCAAGCTCAAGTTAGAAAAACCCTATTCGATTACCACAACAGCAGAAGGAATTCCAAGCTAGAATCCCGCAACACTCAAGGCAACTTTCTTTGGAAAATGGCCCATTCCCTTTCCAACGACATCCCACGTTCAATCCCACCCTAGAGGACCAGTTTCGTCCCAATCCCCACTCCTGCCGCAGTCTTGTCCGAGACCAAAAGATAGCCTCCACCATTCAAATTTTCAAACAGGTCCAACGTCCACCCAAGACTTACTTCACCACCCCCTCTGCCACCAAAACAACCATCAATACATGTTCAATATGTAAAGCCCCAGAAACGACAAAATCAGTGTCAAAGACTGAAAAAACTCCCAAAGAAGCAGGTCACAGAAGCTACGTTTCACCTTTCTGGAAGAAAGTAGATCATCGTAATCAAAAAACCCGTTACCTCCTCTCAGAAGGCTAGCAATTATCGGCCATTTAGCCCATTTCCTTGCTTAGGGAAAGTGGCCGAGAAAGTAAGTTATTCTCCCAATCATCTGAGCCATCTCAACGAACAGTGTGAGTTTCGCCCCTCCCACGGCACCGTTCATCATACCACAGCTTGTTAACAGCTTCAATCGCAAACACCAGGTTGGAGAGGTCTTTCTCGGCGTTTCTAACGCCTTTGAGAAAGTCTGACACGAAGAACTCATCATCAAGTTCATCCGTCACGACTAGCCCACAAATATCACGCGATTGGTCCTCTCCTTCCTCACAGACCGTACATTTCAAGTTCGAGTCGATCAGATCATTTCCGAGGTCAGGTCCGTTCGGGTCGGCATCCTTTAAGGCTCTGTATTCTCCCCCCCCCCCCATTTATTTAACATCTACACGGCCGATATTCCCAAGTTGGACCACACCTCCCTTTTCATGTACGTCGATGACACCGCCACCATCAAATCAACCAGGATCATCACCAGCTGCATCCAATGCCATCTCAACACGCTAGTCCTCTGGTTGGAACGTTGGAGAATTCAGCTCAACCCAGCGAAGATCCCAACCATCTTTTCAAAGGTTTGCAACTCATCACTGGAAAGCTTCACCCTCCAAGGAACCAGACTCCGATGGTCATACAGCATCAAGTACCTCGGCCTCCACTATGACAAGCGGCTATTACCGAAGAACCAGGTGAGCGCCTCCTCCAAGAAAGCCAACCAACTCTTTGGCTCCCTTTCTTCAAGTCCAGCAAATTATCAGCTCGTAGCAAGTTGACAATCTACAAGATGGTGCCAGATGTTACACTCCCGAATCGTCCAAATCAAGGCCCTCCGTATGATCGCCAAAGCCCCATGGTTTGTCCGCAACACCCAGATTCACTGAGATCTCCAAATGCCAACAAGCCGGGAATTTATAAGCAACGTTCAACTGAAATTCCTGGACAAATTCACGAACCACCCCAACCCCACAGTCAGGACGGCCTACCGTCCTCCTCCACGTCATGCCCGACATCGTCTCCCAAGGCCCTCAGATCCCATACCACCAAATTATATGAGTTAGCCATAATTAATTTCAAGTTTAACCTTAAGTCTACGTTCAAATATCTTAAGTTCTCCCAAACATGTGTATGAATTCATTACCTCAGCTAAGTTAGTTAGGTCCCTAACATGTATATATCTTAAGATCCAATATGTAGATTATGTTTCTGTAATCAAGTGAATGTATAATAATAATAGCGTTAAGCTACCTAATTAGCCAATAAATTAACTGTAACTGTACTGTAAATAGGTCTGACCACAATCATAAGTTCTACTGTTTGTCTTCTATTTTCGCTTCTTTTCTTCGTGTTCATGATAGTCACATTGGTTATATTTTTATTTGCCTTTTTAAAATTGGTACAGCACACAATTATAAGTGATTTACAATTTGTAAATAAATCAGTCATTCAATTTAGATATTGACATATGTTGTTATACAGGATTAAGAATTTACAATCACTTAAAATTAAAAAATATTTTATCATGTATTTCATCTCAAAATTTGTTATTACACTTTTATATTTCATGGTTAATTTTAAATCAGTTTGTTATATACATTTAATAAAGTATTTTGAAAGATGTAAAATATGTCAATTTCTATACTTTGATAAGCTGTAACATTCTAATAGCACAATATGATGTACTATGATTTTTCGTTTTTTGTTTTATTTCAGTTCCGATTAAAAATTTGTTACACCTTGTTGAATGTCTTATTGAATATTAGTTAATGGAAAGCTATCAATTTCTGCTAGAATGACAGAATTGTAATAAAAATTCGTATTCTAAAATTAATCTATGACATATTTCTACAATAAAAATAGAAAATTGACGGATCTGAACGTTATTTTTAAAAACTCTTACTTATTATTACTTATAATAGCATTGCCTATAACTGTTTAATCGTTAATTACATATGGATGGTGTTTATTTAAGAAAGAAAACCAACTGGGAACATATTGTTTTGAAGGACGAAAAGAAGAAAAATGAAAAGTCCTGTCAAACGTCTTTATTTTATTATTATGGGAAACAAGTTTGACAGGAGCATTTTTCTTCTCCTCGCAACTCCAATATTCGTTTGGACAGCATTGGACCATACTATTTATTGTTTCGAGTTTTTGGCGAGTGAAGAAAAATAATACACACATAAATAATAAAGAAAGGTGAAAAATATTCTGTTCATTTTTCGTAATATTTTGAATAAAAAACTCAAAATGTATAGTTATAAGCGCATAGTCAAGAGTGTGAGCGAAGAAAATAGCGCCTTGTTAGATGGGGAATTTTGTTATTAGGTGTACACTTTAAGTTTTCTTTATTAAAAATTTCTTCTTCCTATCATCGATTTTTTTTAATTGGCTTAAGTAGCGTTTACATTTTCGCACTTCTATATTATAAAAGAATCCCTTCTGTGAATAGTCGTCCTCCTCTCCAAGTCATTTTTTTTTAATTTGGGCTGAGAATTGTTAAAGTTGTTAAAAGCTCACAAGAAAGGTTTTTTTCTTTCAAAAGTGTTTCGTCCCCCTGATCATCGATTTTATTACTATTCATTGTTTTCAGTTTTTGGCAACTGACAAATATACAATCTACAAGTTATTAAAAAAATATTTAGCAAATCTCTCTGGTGTTTTCTTTAAACACGTTTAAATACGTTTTATGTGGATTTGCCGTTTTTCCGAAGTCATTCGCGCTCCTGAAAGCTTCGTATGACCGCTATTTTAAAACGCCCATTTTAAAATTTAATACTTGCTTGTATAAAAATGTCCATGTAGGGTATGTATGTGTTTACGAATATCAGAAATTCGAAACATTACATTATTTTTTTTAACACAAAACTGCTGGAGACAAAATGCTAAGAGATGTTTCAAACATTTGAATCGTATTATTATTCCCGTGAGATAGACGAACAAAATGCGAATGACAATTAATAAATTAGTAGTATTCAATCGTAGATACTACCAAAAATTTTAAATGTATAAATGAATCAACATTGTTATGTTTTAATTAAGATTCAGTTTTTAACAAGAATATTTTTAAAATTTTGCTTTTACCAAAATAATTTAAACGAGGGGAGATACTTTAAATTCATAAACGATTTTAATTGCCAAGAAAATATCTCTCTTGAATCACGAACTGTTCCTTCTACAAGACTTCTTTTTAATCTTGCGAGATAAAAATCTCTTAAAAAATTTCATCGTTATTTCGTAAATTAATAACAATTTAGGATAAAACTTCAAACTGCATTTAGAAGTTTTATGGTTAATTTGTGCAATTTCGAAAATTATTTATAAGAATAAAAATCAAAATAATTATTTATTCGATGAAAGTCGAATTTCCCAGAATATAATCTGTGAATATAATTTCTATTCTTTAATCAACGTTTATGCGTTGAAATATGCAAGACTTTTAGAAAAACATAGTCTGTAATTCAAAAAAGAAAAACAATAAACAACAAAGTTCAATTTTTTTCAAAATATTGATTACAAATGTATACACAATGGGGTAGTTGACCAACTGAAACAACCTGAAAAATCGATGACGATCCGTTGGAAAACATTCTGGGAAGCAGTAGTCTGGGGCGTGTCGTAGGGATAGCTACGCCAATATACGGAATTTATCTAAATACGTTTCAAAACAGTGTTCTAGACGCGATTTAATATGAGAGATGTAAATGAAATTTATTTAGAAAATTTCACGGGTTATAAAACATAACAAAGTTGTAGTATGCTTTAAGTAAGTATTACTTATTGTTTTTATAAGTTCTTTTTACATCTAAATAAACTTACTGTGGTTCATATTTATGAAGTTTGTTTATCTAATGTAAAATTAGTAAAAGAAAGGAATTTTGTCATTACGCCTATGCAATTTTTCTAAAATAATTTTTTTAGGGTTTTTTATCACAAGTTTATTTAGTCTAAATAAAAAAAATTAAACATTTCCACATTTCCGTATTTAAGATGACATAAAGATAATGGAATCTTTAGTGTAAAGGGTACAAACAGGTTTAGGAATAAATGTCTATTTATATCACTAATTGTGACATATACTCCAAGACTTAGTGCCAGCATACTGGTTATTAGGACAACAAATATGCACTCATATAACATGAGATTATGTCTACCATTTTACATTTCCGATAAATATCTTAACAAATTAATTAATTTGCTAATAACGTTTTCTCCAGTTTTTAAACTTGTGGTTTAACAACCTCGATGTTTTTACTTTCCCACTCTTCTGTCTATCCGACATCTGTTACGAGTATTCCAATTTACGTATGAGGTTTTTTAAAATGTTACTGTGACATGAAAAAAAGAGATATAAAATAAATATTAATATTATATTCTTATTTAAAACTAAAGTATGTTTTTGAAGAAAGGGATTTTTTTTTGGGCGGTAGGGGACGATTTTTTTAAATGGAACAGACAAAATAAAAATTTAAGGAATAAAAACAATACATTTTGTGAGTAAAGTTAATAATTTTGTTTTATGAATATGTTTGTTGGTTGTCGATGGTCGACGGTAACTTTAGTAAAGTATGTTAAGTGAATTTTCGGGAACGCAACTGTAAAAACTGAATGAAAAAAAAACATCAATTTATTTCTTTTTATTTAATATTAACTTCTTCTAATTAACGATTTAAGAGTGAACCAAATAAATTTTTGAACTCATTTTGTCTACAAAGCACGTATAAAAGACATTTAAATAGTCTCTATGTTTTCGAAAAAGTATTTAACTAAATTTCAGTTTTTGAAAATAGTGAAGTTGTAAGGTGTTAAATCAGGTAAATGCAGTGAATAGCTAATTCAACACACAGACTTGATTTCGTGCCAATGAGTTGCCTGAATGCTTCAGTATTTCCAAATAATAATAGCCATTTACAAGTTTTTTTATGCGTCTAGATTCACGTTGGACTTGAATCGCTGTAAATTATACTCGGTCGGAAACACGTTCTTGGGCAAAGTATTCCAAATGGATGAGGTTCTCTGTATCAAAGACTTCTTGAAAAGGGTTGTACAAGGAGTAACAAGCTGAATTTCATACGGATGTGAAGTA
The DNA here is from genome assembly GCA_019049505.1 of Pachyrhynchus sulphureomaculatus. Classification (NCBI taxonomy): domain Eukaryota; kingdom Metazoa; phylum Arthropoda; class Insecta; order Coleoptera; family Curculionidae; genus Pachyrhynchus; species Pachyrhynchus sulphureomaculatus. The sequence continues at coordinate 140,675,235 of CM032447.1, forward strand.
TTAGCGCGAGGTGTATTTTTAGCCTGCACCGCTCTGTGAGGAATTAAGCAGGCGAGAGCGGTGCAGCCCATGTGAATACTTTCCATGAAAATACTTGTAGTACAGACTCAAGTCGCCAACGTTCTTCGATGTTCCAACGAATCAAGGTTGTTGGCCAGTTCCTGGTTTCCAATCAGGCGAGCAGCTTCTGAATAGAATACAATAAATGCTGTGTGGTTTGGGAGCAGAGCCCCAAACACGGGACTAGTATTCCATCATTGGTTGAATTTGAGCTTTGTACAGAACTAACAGTTATTGTGATGTGTAAAACTTTCTAGTTCGAAATAATATTTCCCGCTTTGAGAAACTCTTTGCTATGCTAAGTTGTTCAGAGAAGAGCGGTCCGTCTGATTGGGGACCCGGAATTGACCGGCGGTCTTGATTCGCTGGAACATCGAAGAACGGTTGGCGACTTGAGTCTGTTCTAATTTACAGCGATTCAAGAACAACGTGAATCGCTTTTTCCGCACTCGTGCCGCTCCTGGAGCGCTTTAGGGACTTCCCTGTAGCACGTGTGCTAGACCAATAAAAAAAAATAAAAAAAAAATGCTTGCAACATGTTCATGCTAAGAAAAATTTGTTCCCAAATCAACGCCTAGCAAATTGAGTGACCATGCTAGAGGAATGGAGTGCCCTGACATAACTATGTCGGGTTCAGTAACGTTAACTTTTTTAGAAAAAACTGCCGCCTGTGTTTTTGTAGCATTAAATTTTGCCGGGTGACTGTCACCCCAAGATAGAATTTTTTCCAGGTCTTTGTTAAGTTGAGCGACCTCCTGCTGTTGGTGGATATTTGCATGAGTAGCCCATGTTCGAGAGTTCAAAGTGAATGAACAGACAAGCGATCTGCAATACTGTAGAATAGATTCCTGGTCTTTTCCAACAGATCGTTAATGTAAATGACAAAGGGAGTAGGGGACAGTATAGTCCCCTGGGGTACACCGGCGTTGATAGTGAAGGTGTTAGAAAGAAATCCGTCTACTGCCACTGGCAAACAACGCTCTTTGAGGAAACATGAGAGCCATAAACAGAACTTTTCGTACATACTAGAAGAGCATAGCTTAGCCAACAATCCATCGTGCCAAACACGGTCGAATGCCTTGGATATATCAAGTGTTATCGAGATTACTCCAAAGTTTTTAATTGCGTCGTTTCAAACATTTGTTACATAAGCTAGAAGATCTCCTGTTGATCTATGTTTACGAAAGCCATATTGAATGTCGCTAATAATATTAAATCCTTCAAGATATTTTAGAAGATGCTGATTGATAGCCTTTTTGGGTACCAGCTGAAATGTGGCTCATTTTCAGCAGGAAGGAAGTATTCTCTTTCTGTAGGATAGGTTGAAAGTCTACAGAAAACTGGTTTTAGTTCTCGCAGTTTTTGAGTACTACGGTAGCTATTCTGTCAGTGCAGGAAGCTTTTTTGGTGTCTAGCTTCATTAAAATACGTTTTATGATACGCTGTCTGAAGACAATATCGGGCATCCTTGAGTGGACTATGCGAATAGTAGGAGTTCAGCAAACAAGTGCGCCTTCTCAACAGGTGTTTCAGTAGAATTATCTGGCTGTGTGAGTGGTGGTATAGTGGATTTGGTGATAGTTTGACTAACTGCCTTAGCGACTGACTAAAAGGACCTGGAATTGTTGGGGCGAGCAAGAAGTTTGTTTCTAATTCGTTGATTTTGTGCCTCCTTGGTTTCGTCGATAATTTCTTTGCATCTGTTCCTGATACGAACAAAGATGTTAGAATTTATGACTTTAGCATTTTCACGTCATTGTGGGTAGGCAAGATGTTTAGAAGCAACAGCTTTTTTGCATTTTCGGTCAAACTAAGGCTGGCCGTTGGAAGAGCATTCCTTCGAAAAACGGACGTAAGAATCCATACCAGCCAAAATAACATCTGAAACCTCCTTAGGGTAGTCAGATGGGTCGTCGAATAGAAAAAACAAAGATCTAACCAAGTGAAAGTTCGAAAATATTTCATGAGCAGATCTGTAGTGCCAAATCTTGAGCGGTTTAGGCGCCTCTCTGTCACTAATTGGTAGGATACTCGACGTCGAGAGCAGTTTATGGTCGGAAGAACCTAACGGCGGAGTTTGATCAGGTGGAACAGATCCACTATGTTTAATATCTTTGCTATAGTAGAAAATAATAAGGATTGTTTTGATTTTTAACTGGAATTTATTTTTTAGATTGCCGTGATGATTTTGACTTTCATTTTGGCCTTTGATCCTTTGCCTCTGAGTAATATCGACGACCCCACTTACAGGCAGCATTCGATATCGTGAAGTTTAGATTGTGTCTAAAGGCTTAAACCATTTCTGTGGAATGTTGCACTTTCAATAACTTCTGATCTTAATTTAAATTTGTGGAACAAATCATGCTTAAGCCCTTGTTTTGCCTATATCATTTTTCAAAATTGAAAGTCTTGATTTTTCCATAATCTTCAATGATGCAGTGCGGTCATCTATTATGACTTCAGAAACTCTATGAATTTTTTCTGTCGTTCGAATTAATATTGGTTTTTTCGTGTGTTTTGCGTCTTGTAACGGTTTTCCTCAATTCAAAAAAAAAATTACGCCGTACTTTTTTTGTCATTTTTAATATTTCTTCTAGGGGAATGGAGTGCCCCGACATAACTATGTCAGGTTCAGCAACTTTTTTAGAAAAAACCGCCGCCTGGGTTTTTGTAGCATTAAATTCCACTTGGTTTCTGTCACCCCCAAGATAGAGTTTCTTCCAGGTCTTTGTTAAGTTGAACGACCTCCTGCTGTCTGCGGATATTCGCCTGAGCAGCCGATGTCCGAGCGTTCAAGTTGAATGAAGAGACAAGCGTACTGTCATCTGCAAAGCTGTAGATTGGATTCCCGGTCTTTTCCAGCAGATCGTTAATGTAAATGAGAAAGAGAGTAGGAGACAGTATGGAGCCCTGGGGCACACCGGCGTTGATAGTGAGGGTGTTAGAAAGAAATCCGTCGACCGCCACTCGTAAAGAACGCTCTCTGAGGAAACATGAGAGCCACAAATAGAATCTTTCAGACATACCATAAGAGCGTAACTTAGCCAACAGTCCATCGTGCCAAACAAGGTCGAATGCCTTGGATATGTCAAGAGCAACCGCTCGAGATTCTCCAAAGTGTTCAATTGCGTTGTTCCAAACATGTGTTACATAAGTCAGAAGATCTCCTGTTGATCTATGTTTTACGAAAACCATATTGGTGATCGCTAATAATATTGAACCGTTCAAGATATTTTAGAAGATGCTCATTAATAACCTTTTCCATGACTTTCGATATTATTGAAAGCAGTGCAACTGGTCGGTAGTTATTTGGCAAGGTCTTCTTGCCTTTTTTAGGTATCGGCTGAACCGTGGCACATTTCCAGCAGGACGGAAATATTCCCTTTCTGTAGGATAGGTTAAAAAGTCTACAGAAAATTGGTGTTAGTTCCCTTGCACAGTTTTTTGAGAACTATGGCAGGTATTCCGTCAGCGCCAGAAGCCTTCTTGGTGTCTAGCTTCATTAAAATACGCTTTATGATGCGCTGTCTGAAGACAACATCGGGCATCCTTGACTGCAATGTGGGAATAGTAGGTGGTGTTTTTCCTTGGAAATCGACAGTAGAATGTGAAGCAAGGAGTTCAGCCAACAAGTTCGCTCTCTCAACAGGTGTAGTTGCAATGGAATTATCTGGCCGTGTGAGTGGTGGTATGGTGGATTTGGTAAAATTTTGACTAACTGCCTTAGCGACTGCCCAAAAAGGACCTGGAATTGTTGGGACAAGCGATGTTTCTAATTCGTTGATTGTGTGCCTCCTTGGTTTCGTCGATAATTCTCTTGCATCTGTTCCGGGCACGAACAAAGATGTTACGATTTACGGTGTTAGGATTTTCACGCCATTGTCGGTAGGCAATATGTTTAGAAGCAACAGCTTCTTTGCATTTTCGGTCGAACCAAGGCTTGCCGTTGGAGGAGCATTCCTTCGAAAAAAAGATGTAAGCTTCCATACCAGCCAAAATAACATCGGAGACCTGCCTGGCGCAGTCAGATGGGTTATCGGATCGAAAACAAACGTCCATCCAAGGGAAAGTTCGAAAGTATTCCATGAGATCTTCCCATTTAGCATTTGTAGTGCCAAATCTTGCGCGACCTAGGCGCCTCTCTGTCACTGATTGGCAGGATACTCGATGTAGAAAGCAGTTTATGGTCGAAGAAACTAACGGCGGATTTACGGTGACCGTGTAAATCTCCGGATTGGTGGTTAAAAACAGATCAAGAAGACTGGCGTGTTTTCCTCAGAGATCGTTCTTTACGAGTGGCAGTCGACGGATTTCTTTCTAACACCTTCACTATCAACGCCAGTGTGCCCCAAGGCTCCATACTGTCTTTTACTCTCTTTCTCATTTACATTAACGATCTGCTGGAAAAGACCGAGAATCCAATCTACAGCTTTGCAGATGACAGTACGCTTATCTCTTCATTCACTTCGAACGCTCGGACATCGGCTACTCAGACAAATATCCGCAGACAGCAGGAAGTCATTCAACTTAAAAAAGACCAGGAAGAAATTCTATCTTGGGGTGACAGTAACTAAGTGAAATTTAAGGCTACAAAAACCCAGGTAGCAGTTTTTTTTTTAAAGTTAACGTTGCTGAACCCGACATGGTTATGTCGGGGACTCTATTCCTCCAACATCATCACTCAATTTGTTGGGCGTTAATTTGGGAGCAAATATGTCCTGGCATGAACATGTTGCAGGCATAGCAAGGAGAGCCTCTCAAAAGTTGGGAATATTATTTAGAACCTGACTATGGAATACTGCCCCATGTTTGGGACTCCGCTCCCAAACATACACTGTATTTATTGGATTCTATTCAGAGAAGAGTTGCTCGTCTTATTGGAGACCGGAACTGACCGGCGGCCTTGATTCACTCGAACATCGAAGAACGGTTGGCTACTTGTATCTCCATGAAAAGTGTTCGAAGGATGCAGCCCACTTAATTCCTCACAGAGCGGTGCACGTTAGAAATACACGTCGCGCTAATACTTCACATTCGTATGAGGTCCAGCTTGTTACTGCTCGTACAAACTTTTCAAGCAGTTCTTTATATGGAGAACATCATCCCTTTAGAATAATTTGCCCAGGACTGTGTTTCCCACCGAGTCCAACTTACAGCGATTCAAGAACAACGTGAATCGCTTTTTTTCGCACACATGTCGCTCATGTAGCGCTTTAGGGACTTTCCTGCAGCACATGTGCTAGACCCATAAAAAAAAAATCGAACCAAACACATATTAACGTATTTTCAGATATCGTGGTAAGATTTTACAGAATAACAAGTTAATTAAAGATAACATAATAAAATGTTACTATATAGGAATATGAAGATTTGTGCTCCCAAAGAGGTATTATTAATATTTTTTTGCAATTGCTTATGTCCTTCGTTTAATCGTGACAGTCAAACATTTTCTGCACTACATAATGGATTAGTCCTGTTAAGTATTGAAGAATTTTATTTTCTAAGGTGTACATCATACGAGTAATATTTCTCCGGTTTCCTTGCTGACTTTGTATTTTATTTTTTAGATTTAGAAGTAGTATAGAAATACCAAGCGAAATCAATAAATTCATTTGACTACGGAATACGAAATTCTTTATATATTTGAGTTCATAAAAAGGGAACTAATAATCAAATTATTTTCGGCTTATTTTATTTTTTGAATGTGAACAGCGTAAACAGTAATGCTGAGAAGTCAAAAAGCAAGTTGTCTATTTTCACCAAAAAAAGATAAGTCCTACGTCTTATAACCTTGATTTCAACTTAATTTCTTTAGGCATAGACATCACAGGAAACAAAAAATGCCAAAAAAAATGTAAATAGAAAGATATGAGACAAAATTAGGCAGTTTAGTCGTTCACATAGAAAAATAATATTAAGATTTCTAGTAAAGATGAATTATCTTTATTATTCTGTATGGTATGTTTGAATATACATAAAAAATAACTTTGAAAAGAAAAAAATTACTTATACTTTAACCTTAAAGGTTATATTAGGGCCAATTGCATTGTGTGTATTTCAATTCAATAAAGTTACTGGTATTAAATGGAAATAATTTAATTGAAAATTATAATTTTTACAAAAGCTATAATATATTGTCTAATTATGGTAAATTATTATTACTGGGAACATTTTTCTTACTTTACTCAGAAAAAAGAAATCGACCTTTTATTGGTGTAAACATGTAAGTACAAGAATCTTAATTTAACTCTTTGAAGCTTTGGCTTTAAAAAAACCCCAGCAGTACGAGAAAAAAAACATTTGAAAAATGCACAAATTGTTGTCTATTTATTTTAAGTAAATAAGCTTGAACACAAATTTATATATAAAATATAAATACATTGCAAAAGAACTTAGATTGGGTGGTTTATTTTTTGCGCCACCATACTTTAACACAAATTTAAAAATAAAATATGAATAAACAATATATTCTTAAAAGTAAAAGAAATTAACTTTGTGCATGATAAGATTGAAAACAGGTTTTTGTTTTTCCTAAGCATAATGGCATTTGGCAAATACTGCATTGCCAATTGGTACGAATATCTTTTTTTTTCGAGCTACAGTAAGCACACCTTCTACGAGTGGTTCTCGTTGGCTGGTGTGCACTTTCTGCTCTTCTTACAGCAGTTGATACTGTGGGCTTATGAGAACTAATGATCACTGATAATAATTCCGTGGACATGGCGATTTTGTCTATCCTTTGTACCAATGCTTTGGCAACTAAGCCTTCTGAAACTTGTCTTCGGAAATCCTTCAAAGAAAGCTTAGCGTTTTCTTTATGGTATAGGTTATATAATATAAATGCATTTGTTATTGTTGTATCCAAAAAGAAAAATAAATACGATGCCACCACTTGTGACTTTTTCGATCAAGCCCATAATATGATCGCATTTGGTCGAATTTGTCAACGAAATTCATGTGTCTATTACAGTCACTAAGTAGAAAAGGGCAAGGAATAAGCAGTACACTGCCATCTTTCTCTTTTCTTTTTACTTCTGTAACAATTGTAGGGACATGATAATTAGACAACATATGCACGGATTTCTTGTCGCGCCATTTCACAGCAGTCAATCCACTATCGCTTGTATACCATTCATATTCGCCCCTTTTTAGATCTTTATCATTAGTGAAATAGGGCAAATTTTTTCTTGATACGTTTATTGTTTCACAAGCATAAATTTTCGAATCTAAAAGATCCTCCATTAGCTTTATGGATGAGAAGAAATTGTCAAAATATATTTTGTGATTTTTGTTTGTAAGTGGAGCAGCTAAACTCTTAACAACTCGAGCGCCCAAATTTTTTTCTGTTTGATCTTCAGTCTTCCCTGTATATATATCAAAATTCCAGCAATACCCTGTTTCATCCGCTAAAACCCACACTTTGTATCCCCTTTTTATGGGTTTTTTTGGTAAGTACTGTTTGAGCGAAGATCGCCCTTTGAACTTGATCATTGATTCATCGACAGCTATCTTCTCATGAGGCTGTAGGCATGCCTGAAAATTGGTTTTAAGTTGATCAAGAAGGGGTCGCACTTTATAAAGTTTATCAAAATTAGCGAAGCCATGTACTGGCATTATGCTGTTATTATTCAGGTGAAGGTTCGAAAGAATCCAACCAAATCTATGCACTCTCATTAGCTTGCTTATCTAAGGATCGTGAAGGTCTGGTACAGAACTCCAGTGATCTCGGTAACTTGGGTAATTTTTTATGCCCATAAGAATGTTTATACCTAAAAAGGTCTTGAGTTCGTCAACATTTGTTTGTGAATATGCTTTACCCTTGGCTTGAAATGTTTGCTCTGCGTAGAGATTGGTTTGAAACACAATATCACTCAAAAGTTCATCAGTAAATAAAAGATTAAATGCTTCATAAGGACTTAGGCTGGCACGATGTCGAATAAAATTGGGTAGACCAATATCCGCAGTAAATGGGTCCGGAGTCTTTATATTAGAAACGCATTTATTCCAAGTAGGTACCAAATTGCTTTTCCATCTCTTTGCTAGAGTAAATAGCGGTACTGTATCTTCTGCATCCCATTCATCCGAAGAGGAAGGCTCATCTTCCCCATAATCAGACACCACAATTTCGGCAACGTCAAGATGATCAAACAAATCAGCCGGAGCATCTCCTGCAGAAAAACCTTCACTTTCTGACTCGTCACCATCAGCCTCTGAGTCGCAGTCAGAAGGAATTGAGATACAACTGTTTTCAATTCGACCTATTTCATCATAGAGTTAATTTTCTGTCATGCCTATCAAATTGAAACTGAGTGCTTCACGCCGGCGGCCCATGTTTCTAACAGTACGGTAGTAGAATTTTTAAACACTAAAAAAAATAACAAAATTCAGGTTTCAAAACTTCACGAACATTAAAAATGGATATTAATCTACCTGTATTATGTGTTTTTATATGAAATTCATAAAGTAATGCACCAGATGAATAAAAACAACACTTTTCTTTTAAAAACAATAACCTCAAATCACAGCAGGGCACGCGAGAAGTAAATAAATACCTAAAACCGTAAAAATAAACGCTAGCGTTCGACGAATTTGTATCACCCAACTAATCATAGGCCAATGAGATGTTTCGCTATGGAGGGACGATTATTAAACCGACGTACGCAATAAAAATAATTTTGATTTAAGTGGTACGTTTTATGGACCACCATACAGAAAAGGTCAGCAAAAAAGTGGTTCAATTTGTCAACCAAGGTACTGCAAAGAGTTAAAAGGTATATTATAAAGTATATCATTAGTTTAGGCTAGTGAAATGGTGATTTGTAAATCAAAATCCTTAAAAATTCATAGTTATAAACAATTCCTTAAATAATTTAATAATATGGAAGCTAAAAAAAATTATATTATATACCCCTAGAGACTATGACACTGTGCGACAAGACGAAATGGATATTAAAATTATGTAATAATATATGTAATAATCATACTTGGGAGACTTTAGCAATTAAATCATATTTTACGCTACGTTGCGTAAGCATAAAAAGAGAACAATTTTTCTTACCTACTTCTAACGATGCTAGAAATCAATGACGAAATTCTTAGCAGATTGCAGAAGATAAAAATATCACTTATAAGCAGCACTGAGTGTATGTTACTATATCAAATATTCTATTTCATATTATGACATATATTGTATGTATTGTTATTGTGAATTTATTCGAAAAATTATTTACTGCACAATTTTTTTTAAAAAAAAATAGTATTTGAATATTCAATTCTTCATATGACTTGAGACATATTTCTTGGTATCCCATGCATGTTATGCAAATTTCGACAAACAAATAAGTATGTATTTATTTCTTTATAATAATTTAGTTTTTCTAAAATAAAACGAAAAATGCATACGCAGACAATTGATAGAAAAATGTAGAGAATACAACGTGTCTATGGTAATGTGCTTCATAGACAATTGGAAAAGCTTTGGGAGGTACTAGAGCAAATGGGTATTCCTTATCATCTGATTAAACTGATTAAAAACCTTTACTTGGACAACACTGCAGTGGTGAGAACAGAAAATACAACATCCGATCAATTTCATCCTCGCCGCGGTGTTCTATCTCCTACATTATTTGATGTTTATGGCGAATTTATAGTGAGAAATGCATTAAATGAATAGGATGGTGGAATCTTAACAGGTGAGGGTATAAATAACTTGCGTTACGCTAATAACACCACCATATTTGCAGCAAATTAGGAAGAGATGGCCATACTCTTAAATCGGAGAGAGCAAGAAAGTGAAAAATTAGGTTTAACCATAAATAAGGACAAAACAAACCTGATGATAGTCGATAAGGCTAACGAAACAGTAAGATCTGACTGACTTAATTGAGAGAGTAATAAGCTTTGTATATGTAGGATCAACCATAAGTAGTGTGAGACGATGCGAGAATAAAATAAAGAGAAGAATATTCCTAGCAGGAAATGCTATGATGAAGTTTATTAAGATGTGGAAAAGTCTGTAACTAACGAAAAGAACAAAATTAAACCTCCTCCAGGCCTTAGTCTTTCCAATATTTTCCTATAGCGTGGAATCATGGACGCTTAGAGCAAAGAAACGTAAACTCATTGATTTCTTTGAAATGTGGTGCCATAAGGGAATGCTGAGAATTTCCTGGACCGCAAGAAGAACTAATCAATCTATACTGAAAGAATTAAATATAACCGTAAGATTATCATCGCTGTGTCTAAAAAGAAGTTCAGTATTTTAGACGTGTAGCCAGAAGACCAGGTGATAATGTAGACCAGCTTACAATGATAGGAGAGGCCCAGGGTAAAAGGAGTAGAGGGCGTTCGCCAACAAGATGGTCGGATCAAATAAAACGGGTTATAGATCAATCACTTCAAGTGTCAATACACTTGGCAGAAGATCGAGCAAGATTTGTCTATTATAATAGTGGAGGAGATTTACATTCAAAATGTCTCATTAGCGTAAATAATGTAGCTCGTAGAGGATGGTAGGAATGAAAATAGCAAATAGGGAATTATTTATTTGTTCCGTAATGTTACGATCCACAGAAGAAAAATATCCCTAGCCAAAATGTAAAGAGCAAAAAGTTCTGTTTAGAAATTTTTACGTGTTTGAATACTTTTGCCAATTCCTCTACTATGATTTACGCCACTTAGGTGCATCTTCCGCTTGCACCTGTCTCATAACTTTAATTTCATTTCGAAGCGTCTTGTGAAGCACGTCTAACGTTATCAAGTTTGAACTATTATAGAATGTGCAAAAGTGCACACAATTTTATTGTGTTTCTGGAATTTCATATTTATTTAATGTTAAGTGAGTAACTAACTGTTCAATTATCTAGTTTTTTAAGAAAGTATTACCAAAAATCTTTAAAGAACAAGCAATAGCTAAAAACTCTAATGAACTCTGACATGAAATCAATAGGAGGTTATTTCTTAGACATTTTTTGCCAAAATATCGAAAAATTAAGTGCTAAATGTCGCAAGTTTTGTATCTGTGTTAGTTTTTGTAGGAACGTATGCGTGGACGCCATGGACGCGTCAATCTTACTTTCATGACGACGTTTTCTTAAAATTCGGAAAAAAATATTAAAAAATTGAGAATAATGTTACAAAATTCAACCAATTATTTGAAAATTAGGGAGATTGCTACACAATGTGAAAAATAGTTAACAAATTCCGGTAAATTTTGCAAAATGATAAAATTAGTTAAACAATTCGGAGAAATGTTTCAAAAGGATAAAATTAGGTAAACAATTCGGTAGGGGTTGCAAAATGTGAAAAATAGTTCACAAATTAGGGTAAATGTTGCAAAATGGGAAAAATACTTTAAAAATTCTGTAAATTGTTACAAAATGATAAAATTAGTTAAACAACTTAGGAAAATGTTACAACATGTAGCAAATTGTTTAGGACTTCGGGAAATTGTGACTAAAATTGAAAAGTACTTGACAATTTCAATAAAATATTACTGAATTCGAAAAATAATTTTAAAATGAATGGAAAATATTGAACTAAAATTTTTACAGAAAATGCATGTGACAAAATGGAAATTTCTTTTACAAGAAAAGTCATTTTCTTACTTGTCAAATACCAATTCCATGATAACATAAATGTAACTATTGCCACTATTGAAGCGGAAGTGACAAGAAAAAGTTCATATATATATGTATATCTTGCCAAAAAATTTGAAGAAACCGATTGTCGAATTGAACACAGAATTCCGAAATATTTGGCAAAAAGTGCATAGAATCAAAACGTAATTCTTCGCAAATTTTGATGATTGGCTCAACGTTTGTGTGTCGTTAACAAATAAGTATAAAACGGAAAACATGAGACCAACAGCAATGAATACCTCAGGGCGTCCTTTGTTGGGTTGGGACGAAATCATCCCAACTTCGTCCCTTACTTAAATAAGTAAGCGATCAAAATGGAGGAGGACGGCATCTACTCGGTAATAACTGACGTTTTTGCAAAAATTCTCCGTCATTTGGGAGACGCCATTTTTTTTGAAAATCTGACTTCATATTCGTGATCAGGGGTCCCGAAAACCCCGATATATCGAATTTTGTTGAAATCGAATAATACCTTTATATTTTGACCAGTTTTGAGACATTTTTCTACTGTACGATCCTTTCTTGAATCTTTTTCAGATTTCCAAACATTGCATCATTTATTGGTACATGATGTATTGGAGGTTATTAAAGGTAGTATTGAATGAAACGAATTATGTTCGACAACATTGACAGCTGTCAGTTTTATATTTTCTGTCTATTACAAAATATTTTAGTCAACTCCACGAAACTCGTTGTTTGTTTTACTATGTAATGATATTCTTCTTTCGTTAATTAGTTCTATTCATTTCAAGGTGATAAATGTATTGGAATACACAGTACCATACTCTGGCCACTAATGCAATATTTAGACAGTTCTGGCAACTTTTCTATGTAATATACATCTCCGGGCCAATGAGCAAATTTAGTTATCGTTATAAACGATATTCCTAGTCTCTCCAGTAAACCTTGAGAATTGATTTATACACTTGGCAATATGATCAGTTTTAATGCTAACTAATTTTAATGAATTGTTTGTCTTTTAATGTCTGATATTAAGGTTAGCTTCGAGGCTTTATAAAGTTTGAATTATTACTTGTTTTTTAACAAGTGAAAAAAATTCTTCTGAATATTTCAGTATTTTCAGGTATCACATGGAATGACACTAAAAAAACTAATTAATATTTAATAATAATATTCTAATTTATAATTAATTAGGTTGTTCAATATACTCAGAGATCTCGATATAATTACTAAATTATGAGAAATAGTCGGATAAGTACAAGTTGAACTTGCGCAATTAGTGTTCCGTACGTTGATTGCTTCTAAAATAAAAATTTTTGTTACGGAGGTATGAAATGATCAGTGACTTCACAAAACACATCCCAAATGAGTTTTCAAAAAAGTTTGTTTCCGAAGTTTACTGAAAACCGATGACCTTGGAATTTTGGTTTTTTATATACCAGATAAATTATTATAGGTAATGTACTCGTGATAATTTTCGTTCAATCTACATCCCGTGGAAAATATTCCAGAATTTTTTCATAATTTTTTGTTCAGTACTTTTCGAGATAAAGGGGGGGCAGCGATAATTCGCGATTTTCTTAAACATAATACAAAGAAAAGTGTGCGCAAGTATTACATTACATATATTTTTGAACTCCACCCCACTAGATGACCTAGTAAAAAAATTATTTTTCACTTCCGATTTCACTCTCCAAAACTAACCCCTTAAGTCAAAATTTAACTTTTAACTCTGATGATGAGGACATCAATTCTTATATTAGTACCAAATTCCACCTTTTTATGTCAAATATTTTCGGGGAAAATCGGATGTGGCAGACGGACAGACGAAAAGACACCTAAGTGATCTTATAAAACTTCCGTACGGAATACTAACAAAGAAAGAAAGGTTAAATGATTTTTAGCTAAATAGCGACACCGTCTAAAAATCTGTATCATTCATATCAAACTAAATATTTATCTTTTATAAAGTATTTAGCTATTCACTTGTTGCTTGTCTAAAATATGGAGCAAAAGCCTTGAATAAAATATTCTATACAATAGCCAATTAAATGAACCATAAAATTTAACTAATAGTAGTAGTAGTAATTAGTTTATTTGCGAAAATTATTTTAAAAATAAAATCGAAAAAGTAAGTCTCATCAAATTCAGTCACACCTATGTGATCATTTCAAAAGTACACACATGTTTATTTAGTTATCTTTTTGGTAATTTAATAATAATAAACAGCATAAAATGCAGTGATCCTCAAGTATAAAAATATCGGTTGTACAGCAATATTTAACATTTTTTGTATATTTTGATCCGACTTCATCTTGAGAACTTTTGAAAGGATTAAAGATGTTAAGACCCGTTTTTTGCAACTTAGGTTTAATTTCAGATAAGTTTCAGGAAAATTGTTCGTAGTTATGCTTAAAAATAATTGATTAATAGGCTCTAAAAAATTAAAAATCTTATCGGAGCCAATATTTTTCGGACAAGTTACCTACGGGAATTCACAATAACAAATGTATTTCATTCAAGAACTGAAAACTCTCGGTGATAGTCAATTTTTTAATGTTTTATAACACAAAATTACTTTATTTACGTTATGCTAAAAAATCGAAATGGTATATACAAAAAGTGTCCATAATTTAAAGCATCTTATAGAAAACTGCTTCTTGATATATTTTTCTATTTTATAATTATAAAACCAGTTGACGAGATTTTACGAAATCGTATTTAGATCGATATAAAGGAACAATTTTAATAGACAATAGTGAAACAAGCAAGCTAAATTGTGAGACGTATCTTTAGACAGATTTTTCATATTCACGTAATTCACGTATTCAGTAATTTACAAGAAAAATAAAATGATTAACTATTAAATTAAATTTATGTAGAACATTCCTAAAATAAGAAAAATCCGAAATTTCAACAATTAAATAGAATGATGATTAACTCCATAAAAGTAAATCAATTAATGAAAGAAGAAAATCAATACGAGAGTTTTCAATAAATTATGATTATAGTTTTTTGTCTTAATTACGCCCACCACAATTTACTAAAGCGTGATAAACATTCTCGTTCGCAGTGTAATATCAAATAATAAAATTTTAATTAGTCATGGAAATTGTTAGAATTTTTCAAAACTATCAAGGCTTTGAATTACAGAATTTTGGAAACATAGAAAAATAAATTTGAAGATTATAATTTCTATAGCTACAGGAAAAAATCTGATGCATTACACAGTAAAACACTAACTTAAGAATTTACAGTTTTATATCCTCTGTCTATTGCAGACGTTCCCAAACTTTTTTTCTCGTAGACCACTTTCAAAATTTTACTGGTTTCGGGGGCCCCCTGCTGCTACATTTCTACTATATTCCGAAAACTCGTCAAAAAATGTGAAGATTAGATCTAACGATGGAAATTTGCTTCGTGGCTGAGTTCCAACCCTAAATTCGGAGTGGTAAAAATAAAAAGAAAAATAATATATTTTCTTGTGTTCTATTTATTAAAATAATATGATTACAGACTTAATAGAATTAAAATTAAACATTAATAACGTACCGTAACTTCAACAATGCAAATCAACAATTAAAAAAAAATAGTCATAATTTTAATGGGAGGAATGTACTTGATGGATTGACAGCAAATTATCAATATTTGGCTTCAGTTTTGTAAGGAATAACTGCAAATCTCCCCGTTCTGTGATGTTCAATCTGCTCCTTTTTTTTGTTAATAGGTTTGTAACGACCACAACCCAGGATATTTTTCGGGTATTTCTGCCTGCAGCCAAAATGTTTGATAGCCTTTTTTAAATTTCACCTACAGTTCCTCATTGGTGCTAAGCTCGAGTAGCTCCTCTTGTAATACCACATTCGCCACTTCCGTTTCATCAGATGGATTTATGATCCATGGTGGTATTTCCATCGTCAGAATATCTTCAAATCTATTTTTGAAGTCATCATGCAGGGCATTTAAATGTTGAACGTATGTCTGAATATTCTCATCAAGACATTCTGCCTGTGACAAGTTTGGAAACTGGGAGAATTCGCGCCGACTAATATTTTGCTTCATAAATTTCAATTTTCCAAGAAAAGCCGAAATTACACCCTTTGTTTTTATTAAATTCAGGCTGTCCCCTTGTAACTGCAAGTTAATGTCATAACATTTTTGAACAAATCTGTCAAATACTGTCTGCTTTCAATTTGATCAGGTTTTCTTTTAAATCTGGATCTTTACTTTCCAGAAACTCTATAACTGAGTCAAAAAGTGAGTAAAATCTTGTCAAACATCCACCTTTCGACAACCAGCGTACTTCAGTATGTAAGAGCAATCGTTGGAAGTCTTCATCATTTACGTCGCACAATTGTGCAAATAAACGGGTATTCAACGCATTGCTTCTTATTTTGTTAACTGCTTTAATCACAAATTGAAGCTATTGGTGCAATCAATCACTCAAATTTTTCAGGTGTTGTCGGTGGATGACACAGTGAATTGCAGTTACTCCTGGTATAATTCTTTTAAGATGGCTTCTGAACCCACGATATCGCTCGAAGATGGCAGGAGCTCCATCTGCTGCCACCGAAATAATGTTTGTAAATGGAATCGATTTTTCCTTAAAAAAATCACTCAGGACATTAAATATTGATTCGCCTTTAGTGTCCGTCTCCAAAGTTTTCGCGAATAGCAGCTCTTCATGGATTTCTTCGTCCATAACAAATCGAACATATGCCAATAATAATGCTTTATTACCAGGTAAAGTTGACTCGTCCAGTTGAATAGAAAAATGACTTGTTTGGAGATAATTACACAAGAAGCTTTCAATATCAGAGCTCATTTCATCAATACGTCTTTGTACAGTGTTGTTACTCAAAGGAATTCTTTTGAGTACACGTCAAATGGAGGTTTGTGCAGAACAGTTTTTAAAACCTCTTCAACAGCGGGTAAAATTAACTGTTCTCTGATGGTGTGCAGTTTTCCAGATTTCGCTATAAGCAATGAGATATTGTAAGATGCCCGCAAGCCATCATCGTTACTTTGAGACGTTGAAGCGAATATACTGTGCACGGTGGGTCTCTTTTCATATTTTTCCTTCAATGTTTGAAAATATTTTAAATCTTTACCTATTTTATCAGGATGACACCTTCTTAGATGATCTTCGAGCTTCGATGGTTTCATAGAGTCATTGCTCAAAACTTTGTTGCATAAAAGGCATATGGGCAATTGTTTGTCTGCCTTTGATGGAAGAAAACCAAACTTCAAATAATCAACACTGTACTGTCGACATTTCTTCTTAGATTTAGCCATGTTTCGTATCAGTTACCTACCTGTAAAGAAAAAAATGTTTGTTTTAGTAATCATAAGGCGACTTTAACAGGATATGGCTATTTTAACAGAATAAAATAGGATTAATTAATTATTGCAATGAAAAAACCAAAATGTCGGCGGCAAAACTGATTTTAATTATTAAAAGCAATAAACTGCTAAGACCCATATAGAGGTTTTCACAAAACGGCTGAACCTATTTTAATGTAATATAAAATATTTTTTAATTAATTATATTTTGATACATTTCTGTAAATTCGAGAGAAAATACTTTTAAAGAATATGTTGACATCAAAACTCCGCGATTTTAATGATTTATTTATTACTTTGATGTACGTTACGAGTGGTACATAAAGACACATACAATTTATGAAAATATTTTTTAGTCATTTAACATTAGCAACTACGAGGGCACTGAAATATGTACAAACATGCAGGTCAATCATATATCTCTCCTTTAGTGAATCACCACAGTCGGGTAAATAAATAATTTTATAATAAAAAGTACTAAAAGTTCAATCTTTCTCGGCTTTCTGTTCTTTTATAGAAGTATCGAATAATGACCCTGTTCAGTAACTAATTTTTATTACGTACCTACTATACGCAAACATAACAAATATAATATTATTACAATATAAAATAAAAGTATGAATAACAAATAGGCAGGTACTCACACTTTTCTTTTCAAAATTCCGGAAACAAATGAGTAACGTTTGTCCTTGGCATTCGTATTTATATTGGTGAAGAATCAAACAAGTTCATGCAAGATTGCAAGCACAGCACAAGTCGTATTTCGTCCCTTTGCACGTCTGAACGGGTTGCGTTGCGGGCGGGCGGCGCTTTGCAAGTCTCGACGCGCGTTGTACTGAATATCGAATATGCAAGTTTTTACAAGTAACAGTCGCTGACCTTCTTAAAATACACTACTCAAAAAAATTAAGGGAGGTTTTAAAAACAAGGAAATTAATGCTAAATAAATAGGCTATCTGATCCATATGCCGGCCTAACTGAAAAAATTTGTTTCAAGCCGTGGACCAAAAAAAAAGTAAAATATTTGCAATATTATTTTTTCGCGCTATCTGTTGGGATTGCATGAGAACCGTAGCTCCTAAAAAATTTTAGCCAAAAAATATGAAAATTACAATCTTAAAGCTTCAAAATGCTTTTTTTTAAGTCTCAGTACGACCATTTTTCACCGAAATACAGCCTGTCAAAAATCACCGAAAAATTTGGAATTTTTTTTTTGCTCCCTTAATTTTTTTGAGTAGTGTATTATCTGCCTACATTGATAGGTAAAGCCAAGCCAACATTTTTGTTCTTTACTGTCGAAACCAGATAAATTTTCGTGGACTTTACAACTTGTGAACCCCCATTTTTTTTTCAAGCCAACGTAGACCCCCGTCGAGTCTCCCGTGGACCCCTGGGGGTCCACCTGAACCACTTTGGGAATCACTGGTCTATTGTGAAATATTTAACTCAACACTGTGAAAGTCGCTGTTTGTTTTGCTGTGTAATTTCTATCTTGTTTCTTGAATTATTTCTGTTAATTTTAATTGTGAAGGTTTGCAAGTGATAAATGTATTGGATTGTACAGAATTATACTAATACAATATTTGGACGTTTGAGAAAGATCCAGTAAAAGAACGAAACATTGTGGAACAAACAAAGCATATTATTTTGCCTTTTTCGTTCTCGCTTTTTTTAAAGCTACATTTAGATACAGGTAATACCCCCGTACTGATTTTTTTAGGGCTCTAAAGTAACGCTACTATCCTTAACCCAGTCCAACCGACAACGCTATTTATTTATAAGGTTTTGTCAACTTTTTCTTAAATGAGAAAATGTAATCCATTTTTAATGCTTATAATGGGCATTTTAGAAGGATTATTTCGAATAAAAAAATATCAGATTTATTCCTATAGTTATAGAAATTATAAATATTAATTTTTTATGTTCTCAAAATTAATTAATTATAATAATTATATAATTGTAATTCAAGACATTGATATTTAAAAAAAAAATTAACGATTTATGTAACTAATTAAAATTTTTACAATCGATATTACATTATCAACGAGAATGTTTATCACATTTTAATAAATTGTGGTAGGAGTAATTAAGACAAAGAAAATATATCATAACTTATTGAAGTAAATGAAATTAATTGTGTTCGACTTTCGTGTTGATTTTCATGTCTCCTTATTTGATTTACTTTAATGGAGTTAATCATTATTCTCTTTAATTGTTGAAATTTCCATTTTTTTTTTTTATTTTAGGAATGTTCTACAAAGATTTAATTTAATACTTAATCACATTAGTTTTCTGATAAATAATTGAACAATACAAATGAGCTACGATTTTCGTGCAAATGCGAAAAATCTATGTAAAAATAAATCCACACAATTTGGCTTGTTTATTTTACTCTTATCTATTAAAGTTCTGTATATTACAGAATACTACTTCTTGATATATTTTTCTATTTTATAATTATTAAATGCCGAAATACATCAACATATCATGAGACACAAAGTAGACAATTAAGCGAGTTAACGAGATTGTACGAAATTGTATTTAGATAATGAATGAAATTTTAATAGAAAACAGTGAAACAAACAAGCCAACTTGTGTAGACGTATCTGTATATAGATTTTTCATATGTGCATGAAAATCGTATTTTATTTGTATCGTTCAATAATTTACCACAAAATTGATGTGATTAACTATTAAATTAAATTTATTATTATTCCTGAAATAAAAATAACCTTCAAATTTCAACAATTATATAGAAAGATGATAAACACCATAAAAGTAAATCAAATAGCGAAACACGAAAATCAACACGAAAGTCTTCAATAAATTATGATTATACCTTTTTGGTCTTAATTATGCTGACCATAATTTACTAAAGTGTGATAAACATTCTCATTGTAGAGTAATATCAAATATTAAAATTTTGATTAGTTACATAAATTGTTAGAATTTTTTAACAATATCAGTGCTTCGAATTACAGAATTTTGAAAAGATAAGAACGGAATCATTTATAATTTCTATAACTTCAAGAATAAATCAGATATTTGTTTTCTTGCTGGGAATAACCTTTCTAAAATGCCCATAATAAATATTAAAAATGGATTATATTTTCTCATTTAATTAAAAGTTGGCTAAATCTTATAAATAATGAAGATTGTAGGTTGAAGAATAGCAGCGTTACTTTGGAGCCCTAAAACAAACTAGTAATAGCTGTTTTAGGGCTCTAGTATTAGTGGTATATTAACTTTATCTAAATGTAGCTTTAAGGATAGTGAGAATGAGAAAGGAAAAATGTAATGCTTTGCTTATTCCGCAATGTTTCGTTCCTTTAGTGGATTTTTCTCAAACGATTAAATATTGCATTAGTTACCAATATATAATACTATACCTCCCAATACATTTATCAGTTGCAGACCTACAAGATTAAAATTAACAGAAATAATTAAAGAAACAAGAAAATAATTACACAGTGAAACAAACAGCGACTTTCACGTTGTTGAGTTAAATATTACATAATAGACAAAAGATGCAAAACTGATAGCTGTCAGAGTTAATGTTTTACAGTGTAACGATTATTTTGTTTCTTGATGCAATGTTTGAAAATCTCAAAAAGATCAAATAGAGGATCGAAGCGTAAGGGAACAAATAAAGAATCACTTATGCGCCATACTCATTCTCACTATTCTCTACGAATAGTGCAGTAAAAAAAGGTCAAAATAATGATGAAACAGGCATAGTTTAGATACAGCAATATTATTATTCTATCCTCTCTGGAGTATTGTCCTGAGTTTTGGACCTCAAAAACTTGTTTTCAAAAGGCGTGTTTTGAGCTTTAAAATGCGAATAACTCTGGTTATATCAGTCAGATCGAGAGTAACAAAAAACTAGACTTTTCCTAAATCAAATTTCCAATAAATTCTCGTTGGTTTTAAATCGCTCAAATGTGTGTATAACCTAAAAAAAAATGAAAAAACCGGCCAAAAAATCTGTTTTTTTTTTTTTTTTTTCGTTTTATTGTACAGGTCGACTAAGTGATCGGCTTGAAATTTTCAAAAACTATTCTTTGTGTTATAGAAAAAAATGCCCTAAAATTTTGGTACGAAAATATTGAACCCAGTGGGCACAATTGAATTTGTTATTTAAAATTTGAATTGCCCGTCATTTTTTTTTCAAGTTTGTAGATTATGTACCAATTTGAGGGACTTAAAACTAACAAGAATTTGTTGAAGATTCCATTATGAAGTGTTTTTTTTTTCTCGATCCGACATATATAACCGGAGTTATTAGAATTTTAAGCTTAAAAAACGCGTTTTGAAAACTTCATTTGTTTATGAACAAAAGAGTACCAGTTTTTCGAGGTCCAAAACTCAGGACAAAACTCCTGGTGAGGGAGAATAAAATCATAATATTGCTGGATCTAAACTGTGTAAATTCAAATGCTTTTTTTTCTGCACTAGAGCTACATTTACGCTAAAGACGCTAACCACTATGAATATTTATGTAAATGTCCTGAAATGTTATAATTGACAAAGTTTTATTAATTACTTAGTCATTTCTGAATGAAAAGAAAAGAGGGAAAAAACTAGTCTTGGTTTATATATATATGTATATATATATATATATATATATATATATATATATATATATATATATATATATATATATATATATATATATATATATATATATATATATATATATATATATATATATATATATATATATATATATATATATATATATATATATATATATATATAATATAAATATATATATATATATATATATATATATATATATATATATATGTATATATATATATATATATATATATATATATATATATATATATATATATATATATATATATGTATATATATATATATATATATATATATATATATATATATATATATATATATTGTAACATTCATTTTTATATATATATATATATATATATATATATATATAGATTTTAAGATCATGTTACAACGCTGTTTTTCTTTCTATAATTTATATTTTATTACATTTTTATATTTGAATAGGCAGTGTAACTTAAAACAGTGTTTTAAATTTTTGAACAGTGTAACTCAATCGTGTATAACGTGTTGCTGAGTTAAGGTATTTCGTTTGCATTGAATTTGCGTCCCGGTAGTGAATAGGAAGGAACAAAGATATTTAAGCAGCCATTTCGAATTTTTAAGGGTTTGTTCCTTTGCTAGGCCGTAGTGGCTTTTTCCTCCAGTATGCCGTAGTGGTTTTGTTCTTCCGTCATGTCGTAGTGCAGTAACGGCTTTTTTTTATCACCAAGTGGGTATCGTTTATAGATCTCAAGTTTGATGCCTTCTTCCGTTCTTAAAATATCCTGCTCATCCTCAGGCATTTCGGGTCAAAAAGTGATTAACTACCCAAAAAAGAATAGGAGAACAGAGGCTGAGATAATATTTTGATGAAAATCTCAACAGAAGAGTCCAAGCAGCTTATGAAAAACCATGAGGAGAAGCACACCAGTTTAAATATCTCACTTCCTGTCTGCAACGTGTGTTTCCAACGACTACTCAACACGTGTAATCCGCGGAGTTAATTTAATAAACTTTTAGATCGTGTTTTTTTAAAGTCTTTTATTTTTTTTTTTACTTAGGATCAGTAATTCATAGAACTCTAGTTTAAATGTGTACACTCTCACAGCCTAAGGGGTTTTATTTCGTTAATGTAATTTTAAGAGTGTAATAACTGCAAAAATTTTTATTTTGTTAATATACTTTTCTCTGTGTTAATCTAGCCTTTTACTGAACTACCCGCTCTTTCTTTCAGGACGTATAGGTTGTACGTAAATTAATTTTATTTCGACAACTAAGAAGTTAGGTTTTTTTTTATTCTAAAATGAATGGTGCCCAAATACAGTACAACCAAATTTTAAAAAACTATAGAGACTATTTTCAAAAGGCGTACAAAAATTACCTCGATCTCCATGTACTCCACCAGTAAAAAAAAACGAGCTAGCTTATATCTAGTTTTTGCTCTATCAGTATTAATATCCACTAAATCCATTCTCAAAAATTAAGATATACATAAAGGGCAAATAACGGCTTCTGTTTAATAAATAAAATATTTATTAAAAATAAAGAAAATTGGGGCTATACAAAATAGCGCCGCAAACGTGAGGCTATAAAAATAGACGCAAAAGAGACGTTATGATATATATATATATATATATATATATATATATATATATATATATATATATATATATATATATATACATACATGTGTGTGTCTGTATATATATATATATATATATATATATATATATATATATATATATATATATATATATATATATATATATATATATGCATATGTATATATATATACATATATATATATATGTATATATATATACATATATATATATATATATATATATATATATATATATATATATATATATATATATATATATATATATATATATATATATGTATATACATATATGTTGCCATGCAAATGTGAAAAATGTATGTAAAAATTCTTTTAAACACTTTTGTTTATTGATACTACGCTATATTTACTTCGATCTTAATACAATTTTGTGCAATTTCGTCAATTCCTTTAGTAATTTACTTTGTGCCTCATCACCTGAACTATTTCGACATTTAATAATTATAAAATAGGAAAATATATCATGAAGCAGTTTTTTTTAAATGCTTTAAATTATTGACAATTTTCGTATTTAGGCATAACATAACTTTGTTATTTGAAGTGGAATATCCCCTATGTATTGCCGTAGGCAACTTTTTGGAAAAATAGTGGCTCCGATTGTAGTACAGTAGGTAATTAATCAACTATTTTTGAACGTAACTATGAGAAATATATAAACTTATTGTACTGATTGTTGATTAAAATCAAATGAATAAAAGTGATCACTTAGGGTTAAAAAATTTTTTATGACAGAATTTGGTGAAACTTTTGATTTTATTTTTAAACTGATTTTTGCAAAGCTCCTTATGTAGACAAAATAAGAAATACCATGTTTCTTTTGTAGTACTAGATAAATTGTATGCCCATATTTATTAACTATTGTTTAAAATATGTAATTCTATTTAAGACTTGAGTTCCACATTTTAGATGAGCAACAAGTGATCATATAAATATTTTATCAGTTATAAATATTTACCTTGTTATGAAGGTAATATTGATTCCTAAGCGCTGCCAATATTTTAATAAAAATGAATTTATGTTTGCTTCTTTGTTCCCTATAATTTATTAGAGCTATAACGAAATCTCTAGAGTATATGGTATTGAATAACCTAATTAATTATAAATTAGAATATAGTTATTTTAATTGGTTTTATTGGTGCCTTATTCCGTATGATACCTAATGCATTGTACTAATAGGTGAAAGCTTGTATATTGGACCCTAAAAATTACTATCAGTGCAAACATACATCTTCGTCACAAATATTGAGATTATTTCGCATAAACTTTTTTAGATATTATTAAAAACTTCAGTATTTGAACTTTGTGAACCCTAATTTAATCTTAATATGAAACATTCTAGGAAAACTAATTCACTAAAATAAGTTACACTTAAAACTAGTCGTACTGACAAGTGTAAAAATAAGTTCTATAGCTTTACAGAAGGCTAGAAATATTCTTTATAACTATCAGTAAATTTGACCAAGACACGTTGCGCATCGCCTAAGTGATAGAAAAAAGAAGAAAAGTTGCCAAAATTTCCATTTATCTAATTACTCCTACGTTGCTCTAGGCATATTTTACTATCGTCGATAAAAAAATTGTAATTGTCGTAAACTGTTAAACAAATTTCTAGCGGTGTAAAAAATGGTTCAAATGAAGTAACAGATCGGTTCATGTTTGACAGCAATAAATAAAAAATAAGGAAGTAAGAGCTGACGTCAAAGGAAAACGGTAAATAGTCCCTTCCTTACAATGAGCAGTAGTTCTAACTGATGTTGGTAAATAGTAAGGCTGTCAAACCAGGGTAAGTAGATAAATATTTAAAGTCCATGTTTATCAATATAACATCAGTAATGCGTTTTAATAACAATTCGAATTATTTTTCTGATTTTTATAATCATGTGTCTGAAAACGGGATTTTTGAGGAGGTTATATAAGAATTTTGCTTTCTAGTTGCAAAAATTGCTAATATGACTTTTATGCTTTAAGAAGTTTTCCTTAATTGTAAGACTCTATAGCCTTAATATCATTAAAGTGCATAATATATTTTAAATATAATCCAGCCAGAATCACAACAATGGGGCAGTCGTATCGTTAGAATTAAGGGTGTGACATTTGAATACAAAGGGTTTTTTAAGGAAAAAACAGAAGATTAGTGAGGGCATCAGTCGACAAACAGAGGGGTTTCAAACAACCGTCAAGGAGCGAAACCTTTCATGAAAAAAAGCCTCTAAGTCTAAAAATTTACACTCAATCTAAAAATCGATTACCGGTAGTGAATCTTTTTCGCAAAAAAAAAAACTTCTAAGAAAAAGAAGTTTCTAAGAAGCGCATTTTTGATATTTATAGACCCAAGGGGCTACATGTGCCCCCCCCCATGACACCGTCTTAGCTACGTCATAGCTACAAGGGTCTAAAAGTTAAACACGGTCTGGTTATTAGGTGGGCAGAAGTGAGTAGTTCGAATTATAACTCTATCAGCTTCAAAACACTTTTGGCAGAGCTTAGAAATCAGTAGAGTTTTATTGCATTCAACTACGCTTATATATATATATATATATATATATATATATATATATATATATATATATATATATATATATAATATTTCAAATTTCACCACAGTTAAGGTCAGAGAACCAAGCTCTCATTCGAAAGACCTAGTTGGACCGCTGATCTGTATTGAGTACTTGTAGAAGACAAGAAAAACACAGTCTTAACAACCTGGAAGATTTCATTAACGCGAACTTTTAAGAAAGTTGAAACATACTTTAAAAACAACGTAAAAAATGTGAAAACTCTGGTTTCAAAGCAAACTAAGCTTGTATTCCTTGGACCCAGAAGCAACCTCTAGTAAAACCTGATTTGAATTTTTACAAATCTGTATGCGAATCTAGGATGCCAAACAGGTAAACAGCCAGATAGGGTGTTAATAACAGTAATTCCAACAGCTTGTTACGTATATTACTTTATTACCCTTTGGATTTGGTCGATTAATGTTAAAGTAAACTAGTGGCTTGGCAGGCAGTAGCCAGAGGTTAAAACAACTTCTAAGTATTTGCGTCTGCTAACAATCCCCAACTCTTCTAAGATTTCGATTTATTTTAGTTAATTACAAAAAATTACCAAACAATTTTCAATTGCATATTGCTCTAGTATATTCAGTTTTTTGGTAGGTCGACTACCGACACAGCTAATATAACTAGACCATCCGCATATAACAACAGCATAATCTCGTTTGTGCGTTCAATGGTTAGACCCTGTGTATCACTTCTCTGAGACAACGATCCAATGTCAGCCAAAAATAGTGAAAATAATAAGGACTTACTTCTAGACTTTCCCTGTAAAATATTAAAAGAAAAGTCAAATCTTTTTGTAAATTCACTACTGTAGATTGGCTCCATCGTTTCCCAAAACTGTTATGAAATGGCTGAAAGCTATTAAGTTCAAATTAGGGATTGATTCTCCACTAAGGTAGAGTGAACGGCGAGACAGTTCCGCAACCGGCAAGCTGACAGATGCTCTAGGATCGTGGGTTCTAATTCCAGCGGCAAACAGAAGCTTTTTTGTTAATTTGTAATGTATATAGAGAACAGTTGTGCTCATTATAATTAAATGTATAATAGTATGGAAAGGGAAATTGCTGGGTTTAGCTGAAAATATTATCTTGTAGTGACCAAATTAAAATATTTTTTATTTCAAAAAAGCTAAATTCAGAAGTTCTTATAGAGTATGTTACGTATGCAAGGGTTGTATTTGGCGAATCAATTAACCAATCCTTAAAAAAGATACAAGGCTGCTTTCCCAAAAAATTATTTTTGATAAATTTTCAAAACCCAATCATTTGTTAACTCTATCAGCGTATTTTTAAATCATTTAGTAATAGTACTTAAGTAATAAGGAGTACTGAAAAAGTGCAAAGGCTTTCATTTAACTACTATTTTGTTCCCGTCGATTTTTCTATGTATTACACAAATCTGTATTTCTCCGGAAGCATTTGGCCAATTATAATATAATTTGAACTATATCCTTCCAGGATAACTTACCTATGAACGAAAGTTACGCAGTAGTGTTTGTATGATAAACAGACGTACGCATACGAGTATTTTATGGCTCGATGCAAAATCTCGCAAAAATCTATTTGACTGCTTAGAAATGAATCCGAAACAAATATACAAACCAAAAAAAAAAATACAAATATTTTAAAAACTGTTATTCTGGCACCTACATATATGTATATATATATATATATATATATATATATATATATATATATATATATACATATATATATATATATATATATATATATATATATATATATATATATATATATATATACATATATATATATATATATATATATATATATATATATATATATATACATATATATACATATATATACATATATATATATATATATATATATATATATATATATATATATATATATATATACATATATATATATATATATATATATATATATATATATATATATATATATATATATATATATATATATATACATATATATACATATATATATATATATATATATATATATATATATATATATATATATATATATATATATATATATATATATATATATATATATATATATATATATATATATATATATATATATATATATATTATATATATATATACATACACCACCTGCTTTCTATACTATTTTTCTGTTATATTTAACTAATTAATTGGAACTATGAGAAAACATAGTTAAATTAATATTTGAAATTTAACCAACAAGGACTAGTATTAAAAACAACTACGGAACATTTTATTTAGAAGTTAAATCATTGTTATAAAAATGTAAACAAAATTAATGTCAAAAAAGTTTCCATATGCTCAAGAACTGCGTTGAAAGAAACACGTTATAATCCGCCCCATTTTATCAAGCTGTCTGTTGCTCGCTAAACTGAAAACAAATGAATAATTTTCGGCCATACTTTATAATCTGTCACTTGTTGCTAGTAATTTCGCAGCGGGTTTTCAAAGTAGTATTGAAAATAAGCGAGAGAAATTGTGAAATTCAATTTCAAGTTCAAAAGATCATAATTGACTTGTGGAAAGATGGAAAATCGTACAGAAATATAGGAAAAATTGTTAAAAAACCGCATGTTACTGTTCAGTACATTGTAAACCACTATAAATCAACGGGTTCCTATAAAATTCGACCACGCTCCGGTCGTCCCAAGAAACTGACTCCACGTGAAGAGGCCAATATTGTTAGACAAATAATTATAGACCCAAGAAGAGTGCACCAAAATTAAAAGAAGAAGTACGGGAACTATTTTCGAAAAATGTTTGTTCACAAACACTGAGAAATTGTTTACACAGGGCTGGCTATAAGGAGTGTGCAGCCAGGAAGAAGCCGCTAAAAAAAGCGGTTAGCTTTTGCTAAGGAATACGTCACTAAACCTCCTGAATTTTGGGAATACGTAATCTTTAGTGACGAAACAAAAATTTTTCTTTTTTTGTCTGATGGCAGAACTAAAGTTTGGAGAAAGAAGAATACCGCATTCGATATTAAAAACATTTGTTCCACGGTGAGACAAGGGGTGGCAGTGGCAGGAAATTTACATTTTATTAATGGTACCACGGATCAGCATGTTTATCTGAACATTTTGAGAGACTAGAAAAAAGATACATTTTCGAACAGGGCAATGACCCGAAATATACCACAAACTTGATGCGTGAATGGATGTCCATAATGTGCGATAGCAGCTTCATACACCTCCGCAATCATTTGTTGTTAACCCCATCGAGCATTTATGGAAGGAACTTAAACGACGCGTTCGCAAACATAATATTTTAAATAGAAAAGAATTAAAAAACAGAATATTAAACGAATAGGAGAACCTGCCAGCAGAAGTTTCTAGAAAGCTAGTTGCAAGCATGATAAAAAGGTTACAGGAGATTATCAAGGCCAACGGCGGTCCCACTAAATATTAGTTTAAACGAAGTTATTATTTTCCGTTAAACTCCGTCAATCTATTATTGGTGATTGTTAAGTGTATGGAGACTTTTTTGACATTAATTTTGTTTACATTTTTATAACAATGATGTAACTTCGCAATAAAATGTTCCGTAGTTGTTTTTTATACTAATCCTCGTTGGTTAAGCTTCAAATATTAATTTAAACATGTTTTCTCATAGTTACAATTAATTAGTTAAACATAACAGAAAAATGGTATAGAAAGCAGATGGTGTATGGAGACTTTTTGGACTGACTGTATATATATCCACTAAATAAAAAAATGTTTATACCTTTTCTCTTGAATTTAAACTTAAATTCTTTACTTACTCTTAGTGGTAAATATTTGTAACTACTACTGCCTATAAAATTAATATTAACTGAGGGGAAATATCTGCCAGAACTTTATAAAGTCATTGCAACTTATAAGTACAATATTTTCTGTTCGGACTAATATGGGTCACCATTATTACAGTACAACCAGATTCACTAAAAAGGTTGGATATTTAAACCTAGATACCGTGAAACACCTATTTTAATTTTGTTGTATTTGATGTTACAAATGTTACCAACGACATATTTTTCAAGAGATTTTAAAAAATCTATAATTAAGTAAAAAATCCTGCTTAAAAATACTTTTTCAAGTAGTTTCCTTTTCGAGGTATAACCAGACTACATACATACAACACATAAAGATACAGACAGAGGTTAACGCCATTATTATTCCATAATTTAAGCTCTTCTTGTGACAGTCTTGTGTCATAAATTCAGACTGACTGTATTTCTTTGCAGATTAAATTATGCAATAGTAATAGCACAGTATAACAAATGAAGTTATTAAAATGCAATGACCCGCTTTTTAATATGCATGCCTTATATTAAAGCACATTATTAAGGTATTGTTTAGATGGATTTAAAGAAATAAGGAGGGGAGCAAGACCCCTTAATTATCGACATCAGAGAAACTATTAATTTTAGGTATAGGAAAATATGCATTCGAGCTGTTTATAATTTTCCACGGAATATAAATATTTAAGAAATTAACATTCTATTAAAATTATTTATTATATTATCGTTATTTGACCTTAAAAGGTGATTTCTAGTATTCTTACGGTTGAATCAGAAGTAATAAATTTGTGACATTAGTCATTAATATTTGCAATTTAAGGATAAATAACGGTGTTATTTTGTATACATCTTTATTTCTGTTCTGCCAAAAATACAATATTAATCCATTATTTCATATCATCAACCGGCATTCTCTTAAAAAACTGTCAACTAGAAGTTTAGGACATGAAACATGTTTTAAAAACTAATTACTTTGTTCCATAGAATTCAAGCATAATATTAAATATATGGGGTAACGTAAGAAATAACGAATTTGATTTTGTTTCCGGCTAAACTGGGAGTAATAGTCACTTGTTTATAGTCAAATTTTATACTTATTTAAACCATGTAAAGTCCTAATTTAAACTTAATAGCTTTCAGCTATTTCGTAGCCCTTTTAGGAAACCTGTATGGTAGAGCCAAGGTATGATTCAAATGGTCTAGTGAATTCACAAAAAAGTTTGACGTTTTTTTTGGTGTTTTGCATGGAGAGTCTCTAAGTCTTATATTATTTTCACTGGTTTTAGTTAACATTGGATCGTTTTCTCAGAGAAATGGTGCACGGTGTCTAAGCATTGAAAGCACAATCGATATTATTCTGTTGATGTATGCTGATGATCTAGTTATATTAGCTGTGTCGGTGGTCGACCAACCAAGAAAATTCAACATACTAGAGCAATATACAATTCAAAAGTTATATATATATATATATATATATATATATATATATATATATATATATATATATATATATATATATATATATATATATATATATATATATATATATATATATATATATATACATATATATATATATATATATATATATATATATATATATATATATATATATATATATATATATATACTATATGTCATATTCAAGGGTTTAGAATAAACAAATATCTTGTACAAATAGTTATAGTAAAACATTAAAGGGGTGAAAGGAGTGGAGAAGGAGATTAGAGGGGTTGTTTGCAAGATTTTTGAAGTCAAAAAATTCAAAAATTAGGTTATTTTTCATTTAACCTGAAAAGGGGGTGAAAATAGTGGCCATCGTTAAATATTATATAGTTTTGATAGTATTTTCAGAATTTTTTCAGCTATCCATGCATTTTTTTTGACATTCGGGAACAACGAAAAGTCGTCAGGAGATAAATCAGGTCAATACGGGCAATGAGACATTAATTCGATGTTTTTTCCGTCAAATAATCAATTGTTTAACGTCTTGTGTGAGAACTGACACTGTCATGATGAAGAATGATGCTACGTTTTCGATTGTTTTTCCTGATTTTATCGATGACTTCTGGCAAACAAATTATTGTATATCATTCAGCATTAACTGTTTTTCGATCCTCTCTCTATCTAAAGTAATGTCTGCAACATGTCTAGTATAACCAAAGAAAAAAGCGATGATTTTCTTGAAAGTGCTGCGCGAACAAACCACATTAGTTGGATTCGGTTTATCTTGGAACACCCAAACTGTTGATTGTTGCTTGGTTTCCGGCTCGTACGAATATATCCAAGTTGCGTATCCTGTTACGATGTTGTATACGGATTTTAACACGTTTAGAGAAGTCTACAGTTTTTACTGACTTAACAGAATTCAAAAAGATCTCGTTAAATCATTAGGAAACATTTTATTGCAAGAAGAGTGAGAATGCAGACGCAAATTCATTATTTACTCACATTAAGAGTTCCTTAAACGAATTTCAATGCAATAAAAAAATTAGTGGCACAAACATACTACGGTGCTGCCGTAATGGCTGGACTAGTGGTATCTAAGCCAAAATTAAAGAAATATCGAAACATGCTATTTTCGTACACTGTTATGCTCACAAATTAAATCTAGTTTTCTCTTAATCTGATACTACAATAATTGCTGCAAGAGAATTATAACATTATTTAGCAGATTTTGATTCTCACTTTTTATTACTAGTTTTTCATAAAATATTTGTATAGTCAGATATCCTGTTTGATATATTACAAAAAAAGAATTTTAATATAGCACATTGTACTACCAGAATAAATCAGTTTATTGACTTTTTACGACAACAAAGAAATGATTTTGATTTGTTTTGGGGCGTTTTGGAAAATTGTTTCAGAAATTCAATCAAAAAATGAATGAGACTTTCTGATATTGGGCCTAAAAGGAGTCATATAAAGGTCTGTTCTATAAAATAATGGATATAGTGAAACAAAATTGTACTGACAAATTTTCGGATATAAAATCTTTATAATTTTTATCAGTTTTAGATGTTAATAATTTTAAATATTATGAAAAACAATTTTCCGAAGCAAGCTTTAATTCTTAAAGTAAATTTTAAGGAGATTTTCTTGATTTATTACGTAATAAATTGCAATATTTATATTGATCTCCAGACTCTATGGCAAGTCACTCTTAGACATAAAAAATATAATTATTGCCGATCTGAACAAAGAATTATATGATTTAATATCATTAGTTTTCATGGTACCACTTATGAGTGCGTCTGTTCAACCATGAAGTGAATTCACACTTGCAAGGAACACTCAGTCAGAGGAAAGATTATCGTCACTAGTGTTGCTTTCAACAGAAAAAGAGCGTTTAAATACTTTGATGGAATCCACGACAAGAGATTTTTATGATAACGTATTTAACGACTTTGTGGAAAAAAATCGCAAAATAGAGTTAGTTTATAGGAAATAGTAAACACAACTTCTTATCTCTTTGTTTTATGTCAATATATCAATTTTAGAATTAAAAGAAATAAAGTGTTTATTTTTGTGATTTCCAGTATTATCCAGTTTATAATTTTTATGGAAACTCGGCTTCCTTATCATCAAATGTCACCGCACGCCACTGTTATAAAAGTAAATAATACATATGTACTTTTTACACAGAGCGTTAAAAATCTTGGCCTTTACTTAAAGTTTTCAATTTATATGACGAAAGTATTGAAAAAGGGTTATATGAACTTAAAACTAATATTTCACAGTAGACATTAGTTACTATGACACCGTCTATGCCTTACGAATTACAATTTTGGGTACTAATTGGATTCGAAAACTTCAAGACTTATGTGGTACAAGAAAGATTAATCATTTTTGTCAGAAATTAATGGTTGGATATATGTTCAGCAGAGTTATATTTCGCTCTTCACTTTTTTTTTTCAGTAATTTGCAAAACACTTTATTATTCGAAATATCTTTATAACAAAATGAGGTGTCGATGCAATGTAGAAACATTCATGTTCATTTTAGGGGAATATTCTCCTTTTTTCCACCTACATTTTCAACCGTTTATTTAATATATTACCGTTAAATGAACTTTAAGGTATAGTATATAAATCATTTCAAGCAAGTATTTTGGGTCTCTGAATTTATATATATTATTTGCTTTCCTCGGGGTATATCTTTTTTGGCTTTAAGCTTTAGATTTTTTATGCTATTTACTACGGCTATTATTTCCAGTAACACTTCTTTTTGTAATTCCATTTTTGCTTATGAAACAAAATTAAAGTTAGTTTTTGGTTTATAATTCTTATTTAATTTTAAGTACTAAGTTTTAAACAATTTTTCGTAAGTAGTAATTTATACTTGTTGCTTTCCTTGCTGAAGAAAGTATTGTATTCGTAAAAAAGTCACATTTCGAGAGTTTTGCTTTTTTGGACATTTTAGGAGTCCTAGATCGCGGAAAATATAATCACTCATTTGTCTGTCTGTTTGTGGGTCTGTCAGTTTATTGGTCTATCGGACTGCTGGCACGATAACTTCCGAACAAAATAAGATATAAATTTCCAACTTGTCATATATATATATATATATATATATATATATATATATATATATATATATATATATATATATATATATATATATACCTAATGAGAGATATAGTTTTTAAGCGACATTGCTTAAGGCGAAGGGGGTAAAAGGGGAGGGGGGTCAATACATTTTGTATGGTTTTAATAGTAATATGGTAATTCTTCTTGGTTTTTGTTGCAATAATAAACAAATATTTATAGTAAAAACATAAAAGGGGTGAAAAGGGTGGAGAAGATGAGAAAGATTGTTTCGTATATGTAGCTTTAATGTCCTCTTCATGATTTTTGGA
This sequence comes from Pachyrhynchus sulphureomaculatus, assembly GCA_019049505.1. Lineage (NCBI taxonomy): Eukaryota > Metazoa > Arthropoda > Insecta > Coleoptera > Curculionidae > Pachyrhynchus > Pachyrhynchus sulphureomaculatus. The sequence continues at coordinate 140,709,653 of CM032447.1, forward strand.
GTCGAGGAGTTTAAACTTGAAAAGAGGTGAAAATGTTTTTTTTAATACTGTCAATTTTAATAATGTAAGGGGTGAAAGAGACGGTAGAATTTTGTTTGGTTTTAATAGTATTATGAGAATTTTTCAGGGTTTTTTTTTGTATAGGAGAATGGGCAAACTGTAAGCCTAATTATTTATAATAAAACATATAAGATGCCAAAGGGATGCAGAAGGGAAGTTAGAAGAAAGATTTTGTATTTGTCCTTTTATAGGTCTTTTTCGGGGGTCTTTTCATTCAGTAAATCGCAACATTACCTTCTTGCATTATTCTTATCGTTAACATGGGAAGAAAGTTCAACAGGTGGGAGTTATTGCATTCTTTCACTGGTATTATAATAATTTGTCCTGGATTTTGACTAAGATATTGGATATTTAATATAAAATAATTTTTCCATAGTAAAATCTTTACCAGATAAAAGGGTAGGGGGCTAAAAGGGCGATTGCGTCTATGCCGTAATATACTATTTCTTGTTCTTGTTTTTTTTCATTATTTTTCATTTAATTAGACAGAGTAAATAGAATGGATTGAGATCTGATTACAGAGTAACCTAAAAAAATATTGAGTTGAATATAAAACAAGGTTTTGAAATATAAACTCTTAAGTTGGTGGAAATATAGTTATGGAACAGCAGGTAAATTATTGTATTTACTTTTCTTGCTAACGAAAATATTGTATTCGTGAAAAAATTACCATCTCCAATTTTTCCTTTCTTCAGATCTTAGGTTTTTTACGTCCCGAAAACATATTTTTTTTAACTTCAAACTTTCTAATTAATTCTATTCAATATCATAAAAATAATACCTCAGCCACACATCATAAAAAAAGTTCATTTTTATTTACACATTAAGCATACCTGACAATTTTTTTTTACTATTTCGTCTACATTTGAATTATGTTCTTTCCCGTATTTCGTTGACTGAAAGTATATATTTTGCTCGTTGTGAGAGAATTGTAGTTTTTTTAATTACTAAATACTTTTTTGAATTATTTAAACAAGGTCAGCTTCCAATTTTTGACTATATTTTGTATACATTGCATATTACAGTATCCAATTTTTTTGTTGGTATATTAAGAAAATGTTATATTTTACATACATATTTATGGTAAAACATTAAAGGGGCAAAAAAGGTGGGCGAGGAGATTATATATGTCTTGTATATATAGCATTATATGTCATATTCAAGGTTTTTAAAAAGTTTTTGAGGAATTTCAAAATTAGGTTATTTTTTTTTTTAATATTTTCAATTTTCATGCTAGAAGGGAGGTGGGGGTCGTTCAAAGCTGTCTACTATCAATGGTATTTTGGTTGACGTATTTGAGAAATTTTAAGATTATTATTTATAATTTTTTTATTTTTTTTTTAGTAGAGAAAGGGGATGAAAAAAATGGAAGAATTAGTTTTAATAGTAATATGAGGAACTTTCCAGGTTTTTTTGGATGAGAGAATAAACAAATTTTATGCATAATTATTTATAAAAAAAAAACACATATAAGACATGTTACACGTCATTTCCGGGGTTCTGTCAATCAAAAAATCGAAACATTACATCTTTTTTTCTATATCTTTATTGCTAACATGGAAAGAGAGTGAAAAGTAGTATTATGAGAATTTTTCCTTATTCTTGATGGGGGTACTGAACATTTATTAAAAAATAACTTTTTAAAATAAAATATATATGGCGTAAAAGGGATGGGGTAAAAGGTGATTGCGTATATATAGTTATATACTTCTATTTCAATGTTTTAGATTTTCAAGTATTTTCCCAGATTTTGTATATAGTAGCTCAAAAAAGTATTGAGATGAATATAGAACAAACGGTTAAGTAGATCGAAACTTGCTTATAACCCAGCAGGGAAATTATTGTATTTTACTTTCCTTGCTAACGGGAAGCATGAGAAAATTACCCTTAGAAATTTTTGCTTTTTTTCACATCTTATTTTTCCATTTTCGACGGTCTGTTAATCTGACTGTTGGCCTGTAGATCTGTTGGCATGGTAACTCTCGAACAAGATGATAATATAATAATTGAAGTATTGATAAAACCTATAATTCTTAATTGATATTATTTCAGGACAAGGGGGTGAACGAGATGGGAATTTATTTACTCTATACTTGAGTACTTATTTTTGAACTACGCGTTTGCAAAGATAGTACTGGGTAAATAGCTTTATCGATTCTTTCTTGTTTTATTAAACATTTCGTGGGTTGCTTGAACAGGTGTCCGAGGTACTAAATATCTCGGAGGAACAGAAACTCTCCCACTACGTTGGAAATACCATATTATTGTAGTTAAACCTTTTTGGTATATAGAGGCCTTTATTA
>CM032447.1:140712115-140751180 GCA_019049505.1 Pachyrhynchus sulphureomaculatus
ATAACAAAATGAGGTTTCGACGATTGCAATGTAGAAGAAACATTCATGTTCATTTCTAGGGGAAAATTCTCCTTTTTTTCCACCTACATTTTCAACCGATCATCCTTATTTAATATATTACCGTTAAATGAACTATGTTTAAGGTGTAGTATATAAATCATTTCAAGCAGGAATTTATTTAAGTATTTTGGGTCTCTGAATTTATGTATATTATTTTGGCTTTCCTCGGGCTATGTCTTTTTTGGCTTTAAGCTTTAGATTTTTTTATGCTATTTACTACGGTATTATTTCCAGTAACACTTCTTTTAGTTTATGAAACAAAATTAAAGTTAGTTTTTGGTTTATAATTCTTATTTAATTTTAAGATTCTCTGCTAGTCAGGAATATTTTTGTTTTAAATAATTTTTCGTAAATAGTAATTTATACTTGTTGCTTTCCTTGCTTAAGAAAGTATTGTATTCGTAAAAAAGTCACATTTCGATGAGTTTTGCTTTTTTGGACATTTTAGGAGTCCTAGATCACGGAAAATATAATCACTCATTTGTCTGTCTGTTTGTGGGTCTGTCAGTTTATTGGTCTATCGGACTGCTGGCACGATAACTTCCGAACAAAATAAGATATAAATTTCCAACTTGTCATATATATATATATATATATATATATATATATATATATATTATATATATATATATATATAATTATATATATATATATACAGTAATACCCCGCTTTACGCGAGGGATACGTTCCGAAAAAAATCGCGTTAACTGAAATTCGCGTATATCGAGGTTTATGATTAAACATAGTCAAAATTTAATACAAAAAAATACAAATCATTTTAATCAATCACTTTAATTCTAAGAAAACACTTTATGCAATACATACTCTTATTTTTTACGGAAAAATACATCTATTGTCTTTTGGGTAACGTTTTGTTTACGTTCTTGTAAAATACGTTCATAACACCCAACACTGTTTTTAATTGTTTGACACACGGTCAAGACACGGTCATCATTATTGTCTATACTCTGCAATATGTCCAAACCTGAATAAATTTTTGAAAGTGCATTTTGTATTTCCCCTGAAGATAAAACTTTCTCTTCTACTTGTTCTTCCTCATCGTAGATAGGATTATTCTGTAACTCGATCAGATCTTCATTGCTAATAGGATCGTCGTGCGTTGCTACAAGTTCTACGAGATCTTCTACCGTGACATCTTCAAGTTCAGACCCCTCAATCATTGCAGCAATGTCTTCAAGCACTTGTCTCTGCATCTGGACAATTCTTCTAGGTGCTTCCACTACATCTGGCCAAAGATTACGCCACACCCCATTCATACAACTCATTTTAACTTCTTCCAAGCCTCTTCTATGTTGTGAATAGACTTCATAATGTTGTATGACTTCCACCACTCTCGCATAGACTGTCTTCCTTCCCCGTCAGTTTCATGAATTAGTTGGCTAAAAGTGCGGCGATGGTAATAAGCTTTGAAGTTTGCTATTGCTCCCTGGTCCATAGGTTGTAATATTGACGTAGTGTTTGGTGGAAGGAACTTTACGTACATTTTAAGTCTCTGGGCGTATCAAGTGAGGTTGGATGTCCTGGGGCATTGTCTAAGAGTAATATAACTTTAGGTTCAAGCCCATTTTCTGTCACAGTATGATTTGACTGATGGGCAAAAAACTATTAGAATACCATTCTTGAAAAATTTCCCGTGTAACCCACGCCTTTCTGTTTGATCGCCACACAACTGGTAGACTTGTCTTGTCTGTGCCTCGCATTGCACGGGGTGTTTCTGAATGGTACACTAGTAAAGGTTTCAGTTTGAAATCACCAGTGGCATTACCACCCAGCAGAAGTGTTAGTCGATCTTTCGCAGCTTTGAAACCACTGGCTTGACGTTCTTCCTTAGAAATGAATGTTCGAGATGGCATTTTTTTCCAGTAAAGTGCGGTCTCATCAACATTGAAGATGAGACAAGCAGGAATTTTCTCTCGTCTAACGAAGTCTTGAAACTTGTCTGGAAACTCAGCTGCAGCTTGAATGTCCGCGCTGGCCGCCTCGCTGTTATGTGGATATTGTGAAGATTAGAACGCTGCTTGAACCGATGAAACCAGCCTCTGCTGGCAGCAAAAGTCGGAGTGGCACTCCCTTCTCCTTCTTTTGTTTTCAGCATCTCATACAAAGATTTTGCTTTTGTGCATATGAGATCTTGACTTAGTGGTGTGTTCTTCATTATTCAAATCTTCGATCCAGACTGACAGTACTTTTCTCCATTCTTTCTAAGATAGATGATCTCGAACGAGAAAGTTTTGTTTGCACTTATAGGTGTTGAACCTTCGCTGGAGATTTTAATTTTTTCCCCGATTTTTATAAATCGTTCTCACAGTCGATTCTGAGAGTCCAAAAATCTCTCCCAACAATTGTTGCTTTGCCTCCATTTTCCATTCTCCTTAACACTTTCATCTTCAATTCCAAAGTGACGCTTTTACGCTCTTTTTTCTTTACAGGCGGCATTTTTAACGTAGGGTTAAATTATGTATGTATGTATCTCCAATAAATATTAAAACAAAACTGCCAGCCGACCGAACTAACATTACGGAACAAATGAACACACGAAACGAACGAGGAAATCCCCATAGAACAAAGTCGAAGGACAGGGAATTCCCAATTCTTCAAAGAGAATATTCAGAGAAAGCGGGGATCCCCCCCCGCGACCATAGAGAAGTTAATGACTACATGAGCGCGAAATTTGAAATTCGCGTTATAGTGAAACCGCGCGTAACGGTCTTCTTAGGGGGTCGCGCTAAGCGGGGTATTACTGTATATATATATATATTTATATATATATATATATTATATATATTTATATATATATATCTATATATATATATATATATATATATATATATACTTACCTAACGAGAGACACATAGTTTTAAGCGACATTGCTTAGGCCGAAGGGGGTAAAAGGGGAGGGGGGGGTTAATACATTTTGTATGGTTTTAGTAGTAATATGGTAATTCTTCTTGGTTTTTGTTGAAATATAACCAAACAAATATTTATAGTAAAACATAAAAGGGGCGAAAAGGGTGGAGAAGATGAGAAAGATTGTTTCGTATATATTATAGCTTTAATGTCCTCTTCATGATTTTTGGAGTCGAGGAATTGAAACTTAAAAAGAGGAGAAAGTGTTTTTTTTTTTTTTTTAATACTGTCAATTTTAATATTGTAAGGGGTGAAAGAAACGGTAGAATTTTGTTTGGTTTTAATAGTATTAGGAGAATTTTTTAGGTTTTTATTTTGTATAGGAGAATGGGCAAACTGTAAGCCTAATTTATTTATAATAAAACATATAAGATTGCCAAAGGGGATGCGAAAGAGAAGGGAAGTTAGAAGAAAGATTTTGTATTTGTCCTTTTATAGGTCTTTTTCGGGGAGTCTTTTCATTCAGTAAATCGCAACATTACCTTCTTTCATTATTCTTATCCTTTAGCATGGGAAGAAAGTTCAACAGGTGAAAGTTATTGTATCCTTTCACTGGTATTATAAAAATTTGTCTTGGATTTTGACTAAGATATTGGATATTTAATATAAAATAATTTTTCCATAGTAAAATCTTTACCAGATAAAAGGGTAGGGAGCTAAAAAGGGTGATTGCGTCTATGCTGTAATATACTATTTCTTGTTCTTGTTTTTTCACTATTTTTCATTTAATTAGAAATAGTAAATAGAATGGATTGAGATCTGATTACAGAGTCACCTAAAAAAATATTGAGTTGAATATAAAACAAGGTTTTGTAATATTAAGTTGGCGGAAATATAGTTATGGAACAGCAGGTAAATTATTGTATTTACTTTTCTTGCGAACGAAAATATTGTATTCGTGAAAAAAATTAACATCTCCAATTTTTCCTTTCTTCAGATCTTAGGTTTTTTACGTCCCGAAAATATATTTTTTTTAACTTCAAACTTTCTAATTAATATTGTTAAATATCATAAAAATAATACCTCAGCCATACATCATAAAAAAAGTTCATTTTTATTTACACATTAAGCATACCTGACAATTTTTTTTATCTATATCGTCTACATTTGAATTTTATTCTTTCACGTATTTCGTTGGCGAAAAGTATATATTTTGCTCGTTGTGATTTTGAAAGAGAGAATTGCAATTTTTTTGATTATTAAACACTTTTTTGAATTATTTAAACAAGGTCAGCTTTTAATTTTTGACTATATTTTTGTATTACATTGCATATTACAGTATCCAATTTTTTTGTTGATATAATAAGAAAATGTTATATTTTGCATACATATTTATGGTTTTTTTAAAACATTAAAGGGACAAAAAAGGGTGGGCGAGGAGATCATATATGTCTCGTATGTATTAGCATTTATGTCATATTCAAAGAGTTTTTTGAGGAATTCCAAAATTAGGTTATTTTTTCAATATTTTCAATTTTCATCCAAGAAGGGAGGTGGGGGCCGTTAAAAGCTGTTTACTATCAATGGTATTTTGATTGACGTATTTGACAGATTTTAAGATTATTATTTATAATAATAAGAGAATACTGGGGTGGGGTATGGGGTTCGAGGGGTTGCTTCATATATCTCGTGCAATATGACCTTTTCAGGGTTCTTGGACTGTAGTAATAAGAAAATATTTTTCATTATTTTTAATTTTAGTAGAGAAAGAGGATTAAAAGAAATGGAAGAATCTTGTATAGTTTCAATAGTAATATGAGGGATTTTCCAGGTTTTTTTTTTTGGATTAGGGAATAAACAAATTTTATGCATAATTATTTATAAAAAAAACATATAAGGCAAAAGGAGACTTTTATATTTATCATGTTGCACGTCTTTTCCGGGGTTCTATCAATCAAGAAATCGAAACATTACATCTTTTTTTCTATATCTTTATTGCTAACATGGAAAGAGGGTGAAAAGTAGTATTATGAGAATTTTTCCTTATTCTTGAATGGGGGGTACTGAACATTTTTAAAATAAAATATATATGGCGTAAAAGAGATGGTGTAAAAGGTGATTGCGTATATATAGTTATATACTTCTATTTCAGTGTTTTAGATTTTCATGTATTTTACCAGATTTTGTATATAGAATGGATTGAGATTTGATTACAAGTAATTCAAAACAGTATTGAGATGAATATAGAACAAACGGTTAAGTAGGTCGAAACTTGCTTATAAACCAGCAGGGAGGGGAAATTATTGTATTTACTTTCCTTGCTAACGGGAAGCATGAGAAAATTACCCTTAGAAATTTTTGCTTTTTTCACATCTTATTTTTCCATTTTCGACGGTCTGTTAATCTGACTGTTGGCCTGTAGAGCTGTTGGCATGGTAAACTCTTGATATAATACTTGAAGTATTGATAAAATCTATAATTCTTAATTGATATTGTTTTAGGACAAGGGGGGGTGAACGAGATGGGAATTTACTTACTCTATGCTTGAGTACTTATTTTTGAACTACGCGTTTTCAAAGATAGTACTGGCTAAAGAGCTTTACCGATTTTTTTCTTGTTTTATTAAACATTTCCTGGGTTACTTGAAGAGGTGTCCGAGGTACTAAATATCTTGGAGGAACAGAAAACTCGCCCACTACGTTGGAAATACCATATTATTGTAGTTAAACCTTTTTGGTATATAGAGGCCTTTATTATTGTTTTTGTTCTTCTTTCTCACATTGGTCAATGGGGTTCCACGTTTGGCTGACGGGCCTAAGCCCAATCAGCACAAACGCTATTACCATTGTGTATTCAGGAATGACCTGACAATGTTACATGTTTTCAAAATCACTGACTTCTATATGTTTTTATGTATGTTTGTGTTTAGTCGTAATTGTACTAAGTGTGGTGTGAATGTTGTTGGTATAAGGCCTGTGCTAATATGACGAGAGGAACAATTGGTGGCGGTTTTTGTAGTAATAGCCGATCATTGTTCTGTTCATTTCATCTGTCCACTTTAACCTCTGTCTTGGTTTGCCAGCCTTGGTAGTTGCATGTTGTCCTTACAAAACATACGTGGCTTGGTTTGGCTTTGGTGGTTGTGTTTGTCCTGCTTCTGTGTCGGTTGTGCTTGGGATTGGTTTCGATGGGTCCAGACGGAGAGTAATTTTTTTCTTAATGATTTCTTTGTTCAGGTTTTGTGATTTTAGTATAAAACAACGTATGAACGTGTATGTTGTGTATTAAGGGAAGGTGGCGCGAATAGGTGGGGAATTTACTTTACTTGAGTACTTATTTTAGAACTACGCATATGCAGAGAAAGTACTGGGTAAATAGCTTTTACCGATTTTTTTTTTGTTTTTATTCAACATTTCGTGAGTTACTTGAACAGGTATCCGAGGTATTAAATATCACGGAGGAACTGACACTCTCCCACTACGTAGGAAATACCATATTATTGTAGTTAAACCTTTTTGGTAACTAGAGGCCTTTATTATCATTATTATTAAATATACTTCCCAATTTGCCAAAACAAAACCATTGTGACGTGTCTTGAGGAATGCAAATTCATTAAGCTCTTAACATAATTTTGCAAGTTTATAAGAAAAACTGTTTCATTTTTTACAGTAGAAATAATGTTGAATAATCAATAGAGCAAACAAACATCTACACAACATAATGGCACAAACAAAGTACAAAAGTCACGCTATACTGCTTAAATTATTCTTCTTATAGAGGGAATAATCGGTCGCTTATTATTTACAAGAATAAAATAAAATGGTAAGCATTAGTATGTCAAAAAATATCAGATTGCTATTAAGTTAAGAAAGCCTTCTAGGCGAAGAGTGATGGGGTCTTTTGTTATGTGCTTGGATAATGGCTAAACATTAAACCGATAGGTAGCCTATTCATTTTTGGTCCTTGGTATAACTGGAGCATCACAAATATTATATAATTTGGCCCAAATAATTAAGGAACCTATAGAAAAAGATTCAACCTGTAACCAATGAGATATTTTACTTTCATGTTATATCTGGGGTTCAGATAATTATTTTATGAAAAGCTTTGGTCTAAAATAATTGGAAAATCCATATAAAAACTATTTTGAGATTTTTTTGCTTATCATGTGTAATGAAAATTTGATTTCTGATCGTTGGAGAACTAAAAATATTATGAAAAGAGTGTTAAAAAAAAAACAAAATTTAAGAATAATGAGTACTACTTTAATTCAATTTTTTAATCCAGAATTAAGTATTTCTTTTATTCTTAGAAGATTAGCTACAGCAAACTTTACATTAAAATGGCATCTATTCAGACTACAATCGTGGCATTATCCTATAATTTTTACAAGCATTATTATGGTTAAACATTATTTAAGCGGTAGTTGCTGCCATCGACATAAAAATAATTCAAGCTAACTACTGAAGCAGCTGTATAAGCTGTATAAGTGGAATCGGCAAATTTTAAAGTCATCGGTAAATTATCGATCTAATCCGTCGTAATGTCACTGAAGAGTATAGCGAAATTTCAGATAAAGTGATTTTTGTATAGCTAGAAAAAGTTCACAAGCAATACTTCTTGAATTCAATAAGGAACAAAAGGTAATTTTTCTTGTTAAAATTATAAAAATTTGTGCAAATAAAACTGTATTAAAGTAATATTTAGGAATCCTATGATAAGTTTTTGCATTTTTATAGAGACAAACCGTTTCCAAATTACTTGGGATGGTTGGTCTTGGCTGAGGAATCCAGTATGACAAAAAAATTCTTAGAATATGAAATTTTAGAAATCTCTTCCTATACAGGAGATATGCTTAATTAAATATGCGTCTCAATTTTTTTTTTGATAATTATTTTTTAAAATGTCCATGAAATATTAGTTTTTACATGTTCTCTTCTCATTTTAAGTAATTCTCTCATTTCTGATCATTCTTTAATTAGGGGACAAAATTAGAATGAACTGGAATTTTAACGAAAAATTACACAAAATACACATTTAATTTATAGATCACACAAAAAAGATGTTTTTACTAAAATAAGTTAACTGTTATTTAATTTGCAAAATTCAAGCTTATAACTAAGACAATTAAAATAAATATATAATAAAAGACTGTTTTTAGTCAATTCCACTGGTTTATTTACATTGCAATGACGCGTTTCGCTGTCGATGCAGCTTCTTCAGATCTACATTTTACACTGTCAAGTTAGGATTAATGTTCACAATTTTTATATGATGCTTAATTATAATATTACACCTAATTAAATTATATTGATAGTATTGGAAAACCCACACAGACATGGAATTAGGAGAATAAATTCAATAATGGCGAATTGTTTAAATCTACCTGGTCGTTAAGTAAAGTACCTGTAGCCCTTACTCGATTTATTTGCATTGTCTCTAAAAGGTTTAGTTTTAAACCTTTTTGTTGGGGTATGTGAAATTTTGAAATTCTTGTTAAGCGTGTGTAAAAGATAATTAGCATATGTCGAATTAGACTTTCTATCTGGATGAAACTTTTTTTTGTGTTCTGTAATTCTTTGTATAAATGTACGTCCAGTTTGTCCTATGTATGTTTTAGGACATGACCCACATGTTAATTGATAACCCCTGATTTATTGTCTTTATTGATGTGTGGTTTGTAGTTTTTGAGATAATTCCCTATAGTATTGTTAGTCTTGTAAGCTATGTTGATATTTTCTTGATTTAAAAATTTTCCCAGTTTTTTCTGTTGGTTTGCAGAAAAAAACTGGAAAAATTTTTAAATCAAAAAAAATATCAACATAGCTTACAAGACTAACAATACTATAGGGAAATATCACAAAAACTACAACCACACATTAATAAAGACAATAAATCAGGGGTTTATCAATTAACATGTGGGTCATGTCCTAAAACATACATAGGACAAACTAGACGTACATTTATACAAAAAATTACAGAACACAAAAAAAGTTTCATCCATAGAAAGTCTATTTCAACATATGCTAATCATCTTTTAACAGAAAATCACACGTTTAACAAGAATTTCAAAATTTTACATATCCAACAAAAGGGTTAAAACTAAACCTTTTAGAGACAATGCAAATAAATCGATTAAGGACCACAGGTACTTTATTCAACGACCAGGTAGATTTAAACAATTCACCATTATTGAATTTATTCTCCTAATTCCATGTCTGTGTGGGTTTTCCAATACTATAAATGTAATTTAATTAAGTGTAATATTATAATTAAGAAATTATATAAAATTGTGAACATTAAACCTAACTTAATAGTGTAAAATGTAGATCTGAAGAAGCTGCACTGACAGCGAAACGCGTCATCGCAATTTAAATAAACCAGTGGAATTTGACTAAAAACAGTCTTTTATTATATATTTATGATGAATTTCCATCAAGTAGAAGCTACAATCATCAAAAAATAAAATAAAATAACATTTATAGCAATCGTCAATTTTCAATCTCGATGAATGCGTTGAGCATATATTTTTTCAAAAATGAATATACAAACGCTGAAATAAGAGATCAGTTAATGTGTTTGTTTAATCAGTGGTCTGATGCAACTCAGATTAAATCGCTTGATAGGTAGATCAGTTCAAAAGCCCGTTCATTCTGGTTCAGTTCCAAATATGTTAACTGCATCGAGTAGAAAAGTGAAACTCAAGGAACTCTTTCTCCAATTTGCACAACAACGTGTGGTTTTTTTAGTTCACCTGTCAGCAAAAACTTGTCTAGTATACTAAATATGTAAAGACGGTATATTTAGAGAATCATGTTTAGGGTTATTGATTATAATTGGACAGCGTTCCTAACTCGCTTATTTGAAGAGCTAGGCAAAAATATTAAGCACAGAAATGTTTTTATATATTTTTTTAACAAAATTTTATGAAACTCTTGGATAAAAAACGTCAGTATATGTTTTTATGATATTATTGTGCAAACTAAGGAAGAAAAAATGCTTTTTTAAACTTTGACAAGGTTGTCTGTGTATGTGACACAAAAGTGGAGGCCCTAGCACCGTGTTTTTTGTGTAGACATCGGTATTAAGAGTTCCCGGTTTCAATCCCACCAGATCAATGTACTTATTTATTAATTTATTTAAGTATATTTGACTTGGCCACATATATAGGTACTACTCGTAGTTGTAGAAATACAAGAACGCCCGTGGCCACAATATCACGTTATTTAAAAAATGCCGTGAAGTACAAATGCAAGTTTCGGCATTCGGACAAGGTTGACGGATATTATAACATCCTCGCCGATATCCATCTAAAAGGATAATAATATTCCTATTCAGGCGGGAAGTTGAACGATGAAAAAAATAATGCAAATTGACACTGGTATTTATTTATGTTAGAAATTTTGTTAGTAGTAAGCTAAAACTAAGTGTTAGTACGAACAGGTTTTTTTGAGGTGATGAAAAAATATATTTTTTTAAATTGCTGTAACAAAAGATAAGCCCAACCAGAATATACAATACTTTGCCTCTTTTTTTTATGAGTCTAGCACAGGTGCTGCAGAGAAGTCCCTAAAGCATTACAAGCGCGACACGTGTGCGGAGAAAGCGATTCACGTTGTTCTTGAATCGCTGCAAATTGTACTCGGTGGGAAACACATTCCTGGGCAAATCATTCCAAAGGGATGATGTTCTCCATATAAAAGACTGCTTGAAAAGGGTTGTACGAGGAATAACAAGCTGAACCTCATACGGATGTGAAGTATTAGCACGACGTGTACTTCTAATATGCACTGCTCTGGGAGGAATTAAGCGGGGCTCTAGTTTTCTCCCTTAGACGATTTATTGTCACATTTATTTCATCTTCTTAATCTTTCAAATCTGACGATCCATAAAAGGAAAGTTTCATTTAAAAAATCAGTTACTGCAAGAATATTGTTTTTACCTAGTGTGGTACCGGATTTCAACAATGTCCTTTATTGCTTCGAATTATATTGCTTCACTCAAATTTATATAGAGAACGATTGTTTCTGTTACTCCATTGTTCAATATACAGCACCAAATCCGAACGTACTGATATCCCAGAGAGTTTTATTGCGCGTATCGTTCGAGATTTTTCCTTAGTTGAACATTTCTTCTATTAAAAATTTTGGCTGTTAAGAAAACTGACTCTTTTTTCCAGACGTTACGTTATCTGCTGACAAAAGTTTAAAAGTAGATGTTTGTTCTCATGGAATGCTAAATTCGTAAAACTCATTGACTATATTCCTATAAAGTAGGTTGAATCGTGTAATATATTTTGCCAAGATCTTCTTCAGCTTCTGCTATAGAACCTGCTGGATTTTCTAGACACAAAAAAGGCAATACTGATTCTCGTTTAGTCTTCATCATAGTAAGGTAAATTGAAAAAGCAAAAGAATTTCCAATTCTTGATCTTAGTAATTTTGTCCTATTCGTGCAGTCGCTTTCTTTCGTTTAATCATTAGTATAGTTAAGTGATTATATATTCTTGGAAATCTATTTAAGATTCTTCTTTTGTCTTTTGTTATAATCATTTTAAATAATCACTTCGTATATATTCAGTTTTTCATCCTTAGAAAAACAGAAACATTTTATACTAACATTTTTAACTTACTGCAATTAAAATTCTTGACATAAGCAAATGTCGTTTGCATGACAAAATTGAAAGCGCTTTTTTTTCTATGAAACTGAAAAATAATGTACAGGGGTTTCCATTTAAAAATATCGTTCGAGAGTTACCACGCCAACAGATCGACAGGCCGACAATCAGATAGACAGACCATCGAAAATGGAAAAATAAGACGTGAAGAAAAGCAAAAATGTCGAGGGTGATTTTCTCACAAATACAAAGCTTTCCGTTAGCAAGAAATGTAAATACCATAATTTTCCTGTTGAGTTATAAGAACATTTCGGCCAACTTTACCGTTTGTTCTATATTAACCTTAACATTTTTTAGGATACTTTGTAATCAAATCTCAATCCCTTCTATATACAATTTTTGTTAAAATTGGCAACACCCAGATATCTAAAACACTGAAATAGAAGTATATTACGATATATGTATATCCAATCACCCTCCAGCTCAACCGTTTCATATATATTTTACTATAAAAAAATGATTTTTAAAGAAATATCCAGTACCCTAGAAAAACACTTATAAGATGTAATATTTCGATTCCTTGTTATATATAACAATAAATATAAAATCGTGAAAAAGTTCTCATACTATTATTGAAACTATACAAGATTCTTTTATCTCTTTTACTCTCCTCCCCTAAAAAAATTAAAAGTAATGAAAAAATAACCTATTTGTCTAATTCCTACAGTCCAAAAACCCTCAAAAGGACATATAGCACGATATATATGAAGCAACCCTTCTAACCCTTCTACACTACCCGATTAACTTCTTATATATTTTAGTATTACCAATCTCTTTCAAATTTGTCAGATATGTCAATCAAAAAACTCAAAATACTATTGAAACAAAACAATCTTTAACGATCTCCACCCCTTACACCCTTTATTGGTTTAAAATTTAAAATGAAAAAAAATAACCTAAATTATGAATTTCTTAAAACTCTCCAGAAACCTTGAGTAGGGCATATTACGCTGTATATACGAGACCTGTATAATCTCCTCTCCCACCTCTTTTGCCCGTTTAATGTTTTATTATAAATATAATAAAACATTAATATAATAACAAAATATTTGTTTATTATATCAACAAAAGAAAAATGGCTACTGTTATATGCAATGTATACAAAATATAGTAAAAAATTAGAAGCTTACCTTGTTTAAATAATCTAAAAAAGTATTTAATAATTAAAAAACTACAATTATCTGTCTTAAAATCATAACGAACAAAATGTATCCTTTCTGCCAACGAAACGCATATATACGTGGAAGAATAAAATTCAAATGTGAATGATACAGATAAAAAAAATTTCAGGTATGCTTAATGTATAAATAAAAATAAACCTTTTTTATGATGTATAGCTGCACTATTATTTTCATGATATTTAATAATATTTCATTAAAAGTTAAAAGTGAAAAAAAATATGGTTTTTCGTGACCTATAAACTCTAAGACCTGAAGAAAAGAAAAATTTGAGAGGATAATTTTTTAAATATTTCCGTTAGGAAGAAAAGTAAATACAATAATTTGCCTGCCGTTACATGTCTACATTTCCGCCAACTTAGCAGTTTATATTTCAATACCTTATTCTGTATTTAACTCAACATTTTACAAGCTACTCTTTAATCAGGTCATAATTTATTCTATTTACTATTTCTTTTTAAATGAAAAATAGTGAAAAATCAAGAACAATAAAATAGAAGTGAAATACGATATACAAGTAATCATCCTTTTAGCACCCTACCCTTTCATTCCGTAAATATTTTATTACAGAAAAAGTATTTTATATTAAATATACAGTATCCTAGTCAAAAACGAGGACTGATTCTTATAAATTCAAAGGATACAATAATCCCCACCCCTTGAACCTTCTGTCCATACTTATAATAAAAATAATGAATTAAAATTAATGATATTAAAAAATAACTTAATTTTCATATTCCTACAGTCAAAAAATTCTAAAAAGGACATATGGCACGATATAAATGCAGCAACCCTTATAAACTCCCTCGCTACCCCATTAACCCTTTATAACTATAAGTAATATTATATTTATATTATAATTAGATCAACCAAAAAAGTTGAAAAAAATTGTGAAAATACTATTAAAACTATATATGGTAGTATTTAACGACCCTCGTTTTCAGTTTAAATTTAAAAAAAAAATAATAAATAACCTATTTTTTAGAATTCCTCGACTCCAGAAACCTTAAAAGGACATATAATGTTATATATACGAGACAACTCTTTCTAATCTTCTCCTCCACCATTTTCAGTCCTTTATGTTTTACTATAAATAGTTACGCTAAATATTTGTTTCTTATCTCAACAAAGAATCAGGAAAAATTGCCATATCACTATTAAAACCAGACAAAATTTATCGACTCCCACCCCTTATACTCCCTTCGCCTTAAGCGATATGGTTCAAAAATTGACAACATTGAAATAGAAGTATATAGTATTACGGCACACATGCAATCACCCTTTTAGACTTCTATTTCATCAATTTCACCCCGTATATATTTTAATCTAGGAAAATTAATTTATAATAAATATACAATATAATAATCAAAAATCAGAAAAAATGGATTGTTTTGATTTCTTTTACTGACAGAACCCCGAAAATGACTTATAACAATACAAGTATGAAGTCACTTTTCTGCTTTCTCTCTCTACTTTTTTGGAGCATTATATATTTTATTATAAATCAATCTGCTGAAAAATTGCCTATTACCCTACACAAAACACCTTGACAAATTCTCAACATACTATTGAAGCTTTACAAGATTCTCCCATCTCTTACAACCCCTTCTTACAACCCCTTCCCCTACTAAAATTAAGTGTAATGAAAAAAAAACTAAGTAAAGTGATTAACCCAGTACTGTTCTTACAAACATGCAGTGCTAAAATAAGTAGTGAATTTGACTTTCTTAGGTGCAGGGAAAGTAAATTCCCATAATACAATTAAAACAATACAATATATCGATACCCATTCCTCTCACCCCCTTCCCTTGAAATGACATCACTCAAAAACTATAGGTTTCATCTCTATTTCAAGTATTATAATGATCATTTTCTTTGAGAATTATGCTGCTAACAGATGGACAGACCGACAGGCCGACAGTTAAATAGACTCACCGACAGAAAGGGAAAAATATTTGTTGTAAGAACTCTAAAACTTAAAGAAAAGCAAAAATTGCAGAGAGTATTTTCTCACGAATACAATACTTCCGTTTAGTAAGGGAAGCAAAGACAATAATTTACTTACTGGGTCAGAGGTAAGTAATTTTAAGCTAAATAATTGTATTTCTAAAACTTGTTCTATAATCACCGTACCATTTTTTTAGGTCACTCTGTAACCAGATCACAATCCCTTCTACATAATATTTCTGCTAAAATTGGAATTAATGAAAAAGCACAATGAAATAGAAGTATATCTCATATATGGTATACGCCACCACTCTTCTAATCCCTTGCTCTATTCGTTTCTCCCCATA
This sequence comes from Pachyrhynchus sulphureomaculatus, assembly GCA_019049505.1. NCBI lineage: Eukaryota > Metazoa > Arthropoda > Insecta > Coleoptera > Curculionidae > Pachyrhynchus > Pachyrhynchus sulphureomaculatus. The sequence continues at coordinate 140,727,193 of CM032447.1, forward strand.
TATCGTTTACTTTAAAGAGTTAGGTAAAATTTCGCAACCAAAAGCCAGGAAAAATTTCCATAATAATATTGAACCTGTACAATATTTAATGATCCCCACCCCATTCGTCCTCCTCCCCTGTTAACATTAAAAATTACGAAATAATAATTTCTCGATCCGTTGATTCAAAGGACCCTAAAGAAGACTCGTAACACAATAAATGCAAAATCATCCTTTTATCTCCCTTCCTCACCACTAATAGGTTGCATAATTACTTATACTAAATAAATAACTATGCTTAAAATTGTTTATTATCGCAGCCAAAAACCTGGAAAAATTCCCATAAATAACTAAAATTATACCACTTTAACTCTTTCACACCCTCCCTCCATTAAAATTAAAAACAATGTAAAAATAATGTAATTTTCAGATTCTCTGTCTTCAAAAACCCTAAAAACGACCTCTAATAACATATATAAGAAGCAACCCTTTTCACCGCCTACCCAACCCCCTTTAACCTATATAACCTATATTTTATTATAAATGTTACGTTGAAAATTTGTCAAAAAAAACTGTAAATATTTTAAAATACTGTTTAAATTATACAATATTGAACCACCCCCGCCCCTTTCAACTTCTTCCTATATTAAGATTAAAAGCAATAAAAAGACCTAATTTTTGGACATATAACAAGACATATGCGAATCGACCCTTCTAATTCCCCCCCCCCCCACCTCTTTCATCCCTTATATGTTTTTCTATAAGTATTTAAACATAACAATTATTTATTATGTCATCAACAAAATAGAAAAGTTACCACATCATTATTAACATAAAAAATGTATCTACCTTCCTCTCTTGACCTGAAGCGATATCGTTCAAAAACTATAGGCTTCGTCCCCTCTTGATATAATATCTGTATACCAAATTTGAAACTGATATCTCAAATCGTTTGAGAGTTATCGTGCCAAGAGACCGATAGACCGACAGACAGACAGGCCAACGGAATTGAGTGATTATGTTTTTCGTGATCTGGGAACCCTAAAACGTGCAGAAAAGCAAAAATCTCGATGTGTAATTATTTCACGAATACAATACTTGCCTTTAGCAATGAAAGTAAAAAAATCTGAGAGTTTACGACATAGCTCATTATATTTAAATATTTGAATTTTCTTATAATACTGAGTTCAAGTGCTAGACTAAGCTAGAAATTCCTCATTTTGCAATTTCGTTCTTTCTTAGTAATTCTGCGTAAAAAATAATACAATTCACCAAAATATGAAAATATATGAGAGTAATTAAGACACAAAAGAAAAGTTTAAGCATCTATAATATATATAAAATGCAACGTCTCTCTGTCTGTTTGTCTGTCCATTAGTGCGCTTATCACTGGAGAACCATTTATCCGATTTACGTGCTTTTTTTTTAAACATACATATGTTTTCTGGCCAGGTTATAGGCTATATTTTATTACGTTAGATATCATAAGGAATAAACAGTGACGATAATAGTGGATCAAGTCGAAAAAAAATTTGCCGCTACCACGCTCTCTTGCAATACACTGCCCAAACCATCATATCTGTAATATATATAAAATGCAACGTCTCGCTGTCTGTCCGTTAGCGCGCTTATCTCTAGAGAACCACCTATCCGATTTACATGTTTTTTTTTTTAATTCATACATTTGTTCTCTGGCCAGGTTATCTATAATCTTCTATAATATATATAAAATGCAACGTCTCTCTGTCCGTCTGTCCGTTAGTGCGCTTATCACTCGAGAACCACTTATCCGATTTACGTGTTTTTTTTTAATTCATGCATATGTTCTCTGGCCAGGTTATATAATAATAATAATAATCTATGTAATATATATAAAACGTAACGTCTCTCTGACTATCTGTCCATTAGTGCGCTTAGCCCCAAGAACCACTTATCCGATTTACGTGTTTTTTTTTTTATAAAATACAAAGGGAATAAACAGAGACAAAATGCTAATATGTAGGAAAAAAGATAGTAGTTTAGCAGTAAGCCTTTTTTTTTTTTTATGGGTCTAGCACACGTGCTGCAGGGAAGTCCCTAAAGCGCTCCAGGAGCGGCACGAGTGCGGAAAAAGCGATTCACGTTGTTCTTGAATCGCTGTAAATTGTACTCGGTGGGAAACACAGCGCTGGGCAAATTATTCCAAAGGGATGACGTTCTCCATATAAAAGATTGCTTGAAAAGCGTTGTACGCGGGAGTAACAAGCTGAACCTCATACGGATGCGAAGCACCAGCGCGACGTGTATTTCTAACATGCACCGCTTTGGGAGGAATTAAGCGGGCTACATCCTTCGAACACTTTCCATGAAAAGAATGGCAGAAAGATTGAATAGATCGGCGGAACACTTTAAAGAAACATTAATTGGAGATGAAAATGAGGAGTTGAATGAGAAATAGGAAGCAAAATTAACTGAAGGGCAGGAGGGGACAAACAAACCCTGCAAAAAAGAAATAAGAAAAATAATCAGAACCCAAAAAAAAATAAGGCTCCGGCTGGAAATTGTATAACAGCAGAAATGATAAAAGCTGGAGGAATAGATCTGGAAAATCAAATATGCCGGTTAGTGCAACAAATATGAGAAACAGAAAAGATGCCAGTGAGCTGGAGAGAGTCGCTCATTTGTCCAATATACAAAAAAGGAGAAAAAACTATATGTGCTAATTATAGATCAATAGCCTTACTGGATGTCGTGTACAAGATAGTAAGTAGTGGTGACTATCAAAAATAGACTAGAAGAGAAAGCCGTATCTATTCTGGGAGAGTACCAGTGTGGATTCAGGAAAAATAGATCGGTTACAGGCCAGATATTTTCGATTAAGCAAATCCAAGATAATAGCTTAGAACAAAATTTGGCACTATACTTGGTCTTTGCAGATTTCAGAGAAGAATATGACTCCGTAAATAGAAAAGGACTCTACAAGATAATGGAAGAACTAAAAATGCCAAGTAAATTGATTCGCATGGTGAGAATTACCCTGAATGACACAGAAAATAGAGTGTGGGTTGAGGGCAAAATATCAGACAAGTTTAAGGTGAAGAGAGGATTAAGACAGGGGATCCAGTGTCGATATATCTATTTAATTTGATACTAGAGAAGATAATTTGGGAGTCAGAAATAAAAACAAATGAAACGATATACCAACAAACCTGCCAATGCTTGGCCTATGCTGATGATGTAGCAGGGATTGCAAGAGCAAAAGAAAACCTCAAAAAAGCCCTAATTAGGATAGAAGAAAGGGGAAGGATGAGAGGACTAAAGATAAGTGAGGAAAAAAACAAAATACATGGAAATTACAAAGAACAAGGATAATAAAAACAAAAAAAGTTTAGATATAATAAACAACTTAGGGAAAAGATATATGTTTGAAAAAGTAGACAAATTTAATTATGTGGGAGTAACAATAACAAAGAGTAGACAAGAAAGGACGGAGATACAAGAAAGGATAGCGAAAGGACAGAGATGTTTGGGGGCAATGAATCCAATATTGAAATCAAAGAATGTATCAAGAAAAGCAAAAGAAAGAATACGACAGTTGTCAGACCCACGGTGACATATGGATGCGAAACGTGGAAACTGAATGCAAGAGACGTTGGAGGTGTGGGAAAGGAAAGCTTTGAGAAGAATCTACGGAGGAAGGAAAGATGAGGGACTGTGGAGAAGAAGAACAAAATACGAATTAAAATGCCTATATACGAAACCCCTTATAAGCCAAATTATAAGAATCCTGCGATTAAGATGGTTGGGACACGTGGCAAGGATGAAGGAAGAAAGACACGCAAAGCAAGCCCTAATAAGAGGAGTGGTTGGAAGAAGAGGCAAGAATACGCCTCGATCTACATGGATTCAGCCAGTAAAGCAAGATCCGGAGTTGATGGGAATCCCGCACTGGAAAAAGGAGACAAAAATAAGTGGAGACAAGTATGCAACCAAGCCATGGGTGTCTAAGGCCCCTCGAGCTATATAATAATATAAACATAACGTATAAGCAGTGACGATAAAGGCGAATCAAGTTCACGCGAGCGGAGCCGCGGGCACGGCTAGCATGTAATATAATCGTAATATACAGTAAAATTGTATAGGTATTCACAAATTAAATACGTATATAGTACTAAATATTCATCACTCGAGTGAAATTCGCGGTAAACAATTTCTGTAATATATATTTCTTAATTTGTTCCTTTTTGTAGTACTTTATTTATTGTTACTATAAAAGTTTACTTTATTTTTAAGATATTTACATACACACACATCTATACAAAAAAGTTTTCTGTACATACCTTTATATGCAATATCAGGAAACATTGATTTTCGGTGAATATCGAACATTGCATTTTTGCTCTAAATATCAAGTCACGGTCAGCCTTTGTTGGCACTGTGTATGCTCGCTATACTAATATCTCAGTATACCCACGAAAAGTATTTAGACAAATATATTTTTTAAATAAATAAATTACGATTACATAAGTTTCTTATTTCTCTAATTAGCTTTTCTTGACACAATTTCTAAGATTTTCTCACCAATTAAAACCATTTGAATGATCTAATAACAAACGTACGCTTTTTGTTGAAATGTTCGATATTTGTTTTCATGAACTGCCTCCCAAATTGAGGATCAGAAACAACCAAACAATTTTTCGATTTTATTTACAACTTTTCATAAATATTTTAATGCGTATACTTTTATTGTTTGTATATATGCAACCTTCAATCCTAGACAATAGGACGGAAAAATATTTCTCCACATGTATGTAATAAAAATAGTTGTCTGTTGTTCCAATTATATCTCAGATCATCGACCATTTTCATGTAATTGTGCAAAAGTATATATAAAATATTCTAGTTTAGATGGTTTATTAAAGTAGGATTCTTGTTGCAGCTAATTAATTATGGAAATATCTGTGATTCAAGCAGGGACTTACTCTACAAATTTGATTCCTTTAAAAACGAATTTTTCTACATTGAAACTAAAAATCAAGCCTAAAACGAACATGCACGTCGAATTAAATAGAACAATCCCGAAATTAAACGTATCTACCAAGTCGAATTACACATATTTGGAGAATTTTGTGACATGGAACAGCAGTGACTTCTATTACAATGTTTCAAATAGTTCAGATTTGGATTATGACTATCAAATGATGAACGGTAAGTTCAAAATTAATATAGTTTTTGAAATCTGGAGTAGCTGATTAATATTTATTAGTTTTATTTCTGTTGCAAATAGAGAAATTGTAAAAATATTATAATTGTATATTTCTATTTATCTTTCTCTACTGATTCATTTATTTTTTGAATCATAGAAATGGTTTTGTATCCTGTGTTATATTGAACATTTCAAAAATCTAATTAGATATTTTTAATATTTATTTTAAGATACTTCTCTTGATTCACCTTTAAGATCATATTAAGCAATTAGTTCTGGATATACATAATTTTTGCAGTCTGAATTCCTTTAAAAATATTGACACAACAGTAAATAGTTACTTTTTACCCTAATCCTTTTAGAGTCAGATGTGGGGTAATAATTTAATATGAACACAAAAAATAAAGAGTATACATCAATATAGATAATATATTGAAATGTTTTTAAACACAATTTATATATATATATATATATATATATATATATATATATATATATATATATATATATATATATATATATATATATATATATATATATATATACATACATATATATATATATATATATATATATATATATATATATATATACAGGGTGCCCCATATGTACGGAATGATGATTCCACAGCATTTATTAATCAGTGTATCAAAAAAATATTTAAACAAAAGTTATAAGGTGTTTTACGGCGCACATGATAACGTTGACAATAAAATGTTTTGAACTGTCAGTTCGAAGAAATTAAGCTATCTTGATTTTTTAAATGGAAAGTCCTGTATATTATTTTATTTTTAAGTCCTACTAAAAATTCTAGATATTATTTGTCTAACATACCATATGTCTAAATTGAACTATTTTGGAATTATTGTCATTTGAAATTTAAAATAAAAAAAAAATACAAAAAAACTATTAATAAATACTCTAGGTTTATTTTTAAGGTAACAATTGCTCAAAATGTATACCGTTAACAGCGGAGCAATGATCCAATTTGTTATAAACAGCCTGAATAGAGTTTTGCAGAAAATCCGGGATGATCTGTGCTACTTCACATTGAATTCTCTGTTGTACAGATTCAGATCGACTTCGGTAAACTTTGGTTTTCAAATGAGCCCATAAAAAAAAACGAGTGGCGTAAGGTCAGAACTCCTTGCAGGTCACTCTACAGCACCTCTTCTGCCTATCTATCGATTAGGAAAAATCGCATTCAAATATCTATGAACATGGATTTCATAGAGAGGAGGTGCTCCGTCCTGTTGATACCACAGATTCCTGTTAGGGATATCCAAATTATTTTATCGGGAAAAAGACCTGCATAAGTTGGAATAACTGTAAGTATCGCTGTCCTGTAAGATTTCTATCGATAAAAAAGGGACCAATGATATGATGTCCACAAATCCCTGCCCGCACTTTTACCTTTTGTGGTCTTTGAGAATGACTGACGATTATTCAGTGGGAAATCTCAGTAGACCAGTACCGGCAGTTATGCCTGTTAACTCTTCCGTTAAGGCAAAATGAGGTCTCATTAGATATTACGAATTAGGTTAGGTTCATTATTCATTCGTTCCATCATTACCTCCCAAAATTCAACACGTCTGTCGTAGTCATCTTCAGATAATTCCTGCGATAGAATCGGTTTGTATGGATGCAATTTTTCTTCATTCGGTATACGACTTAAGGTACCTTTACTTATGTTGTAGTCTAGGCAAAGCTGACGACTGGCTGTATGAGGATTTTCTGTAATTTCCAATAAAACATCTAACTTTTTATGATCGCTTGTTTTAACTTTTGGAGATCCAGATTTAGAACGATCCTTAACAACCTGATTGTCTAAATCGTTTTAATGTTTTGCTAACTATGGATTGGATAAGAGGTTCTCGATTCGGATATTCTGCCTTAAAAAGATCACATACCTCCTGTTATGTTTTCCTACGGTCTCCGTAACTAACCATTACTAACAAAATGAACCTTTCACTTTCTGTTAAATGTATCATTATGATATTACGCTCAAATTCAAGTTTCACAAAATGCAGCAATAAACGTTTTCGTCAGTAAATCATTCTTTGACGCGTTAAGTCGTTACCTGACAGTAAATGTTTGACACAAGCCAGCTTAATTTTTTTTTTAATTTGATCTCCTTAATTTCAAATATCAATAATTCCAAACCAGTTCAAATTCGACATATAGTATGTTAGACAAGTAATATTTAGAATTTTAGTAGGACTCAAAAATAAAATGATATACAGGGATTTCTACTTAAAAAAATTAAGATGGCGTAATTTCTTCGAAATGGCAGTTCAAAATATTTAATTATCCAGCTCTGGGAAAATTATTCCATAGGGATGATATTCTATATATAAAAAACGGCTTGAAAAGCGTTGTACGCGAAGTAACAAGCTGAATCTCATACGGATGTGAAGTATTAGCGCGACGAGTATTTCTAACATGCATCGCTCTGGGAGGAATTAAGCGGGCTACATCCTTCGAACCCTTTCCAGGGAAATAGTTGTAGAACAGACTCAAGTCGTCAACCGTTCTTCGATGTTCCAGCGAATCATGGATGCCGGTCAGTTCCGGGTCTCCAATCAGACAAACAGCTCTACTCTGAACAGAATCCAATAAGTGCAGTGTGTGTTTGGGAGCAGAGCCCCGAACATGGGAGCAGTATTCCAGAGTTGGTCGAATTTGAGCTTTGTAAAGAATTAACAGTTGTTGTGGAGTGTAAAGCTTCCTGGTTTCCCAACTTTTGATTAGCTCTCCTTGCTATACCTGCAACATGTTCATGCCAGGATATATTTACTCCCAAATTAACGCCCAACAAATTGAGTGACGATGCTAGGGTAATGGAGTGCCCCGACATGACTATGTCGGGTTCAGCAACGTTAGCTTTTTTAGAAAAAACTGCCGTCTGGGTTTTTGTAGCGCTAAATTCCATTTGATTACTGTCTCTCCAAGATAGAATTTATTCCAGGTTTTTGTTAAATTGAATGACCTCCTGCTGTCTGCGGATATTTGCCTGAGTAGCCAATGTCCGCGCGTTCAAAGTGAATGAAGAGATAAGGGTACTATCATCAGCAAAGCTGTAGATTGGATTCCCGGTCTTTTCCAGCATATCGTTAATGTAAATGAGAAAGAGAGTAGGAGACAGTATGGAGCCTTGGGGCACACCGGCGTTGATAGTGAAGGTGTTAGAAGGAGATCCGTCGATCGCCACTCGTAAAGAACGCTCTCTGAGGAAACATGAGAGCCACAAACAGAACTTTTTAGACATACCATACCAGACAAACATTGTGTTCCCCTTTCTTGGTTACATGAGCCTCGTCCTTCTAGGAAGGTTTATTAGCTTCCTTCCAAGCTCTCCATGTGACCCTGATGTAGGTCTCCGAACAGTTTATATCTGTTCCGAGTTATAGCCACTCATGCGTGCGTAGAGATTTCTTCCTCTTCAACACATAGTCTGCATGTCGGGGCACCATTATGGATACACATTTTCTGAAAATGTTTCCTCAAGTGACAGAGATCGGTGGTCAGCCCTACCAGTAGTTTTGACCACGCCCTTATTAAACAAATGACGTCAGTTGTTAGTTTCTTTAAGGGCCGCAAATTACGTACCTCGCATAACTTGGGTCAGATATTGCAAGCCAACGATCTAGATGTTGCATATATTATTATCTTGACCATCTATTGATTGTCGTTTTACCACCTGTTTTAATATATACCAAATGCTGATTCTGGACTCCTGTATGATTTTATAGCTCAGAATCTTGCTAATACGTCTACTTTTTCATAACCTTTTATCCCTGAATGGGTAAGATTCTAACAAATCACGTTTACACTATATCGTGATCTTCTAGTTGGCCTGATAGGCATCTAAAGTATTGGGTGCAGCTTAACTATCTGAGAGAATATTTATTTCTTGGTTGTGGTAATCCCGTCTAATATTCTTGTGATCACTTGCTTGTATTACGTGAATTTCTTCTCTAGTATTATTGCACTTGTCCCCAGTGAAATGCTAAAGCTCCACGTGAGCTTTTCTGCATATATACCAGCGCCTACATTGCTCGAACTTTTTGATCCGTCTGGGTAATAGAGTAGACCCATTGCCTTCCTCGGAGTTTGTACTGTCTTCCACGAATTTAAACGCACTCAAATCTATATGGTTTTCCGAAATTATTCGACTTTGTCGTATAGTCAGATTGTATATCCAAGAGCTGGTCGTTGATTAGATCCGTAACTCTTGTGTGCCCAAATTATACATATGCATATGTTTTTCTTTGCCATTTGTCTTCATCCGATAGGCGCTATTGATCGCCTTACTTTTTAGCCATCTTTCTACAGGTATTAGCCCTAAAATTATTTCTATAGTTACTTATAGCCCCTTTGGAACGTAAGCATGTCAATCTCTGTAGCCGATTTAGCTCCGTGGTTGTCATTTTCTGCTCTGTTGTCGTCCACTATACTGCAGTTCCGTATGTAACCATGGCTCTAATAACTGTGACGTATAGTCCAAGTACCATCTTAGGTTTAGGACCCCAGATTTTCGCAAACAACCTCCTGCATCGCATTAGACACATTTTTGCTGCATTAAGGATTTTTGTAATTTATTTGATCCACGTTAATTTCATGTCTAGTGTCAAGCTCAGATATTTGTACTCATTAACGGTTTTTCTTAATTCTCCGGAGAGACTCAGGTTGTTGTAATTACCTTGAATTCTTCTTTTTGTACACGGTATAACGCCAGTCTTTGCTGCGTTGACTTTCAGGTTTACTCTCTCATACCAGCGCTGTACATCGTTCTCTTTTCATGCGCTCTGCCACAGTAGCGGTATGCTTCTCTTAGAGAAGTATAACTATGGGTGAAAAACCCTGTGAGTTTAGCCGACTCAGCAACTCATCCACCACTTCTTCAAAGATGTTTCGTCTATGTTTAACACAAGCGTAATACAGTTCTTTCCAGTGGTATGGTTTATTATGTACCACTCCTCTGCTTTGAATCCTTCATTCTGTGTTTTTGTCAGTTGGAGGATTTCTTTTGGTGACTTGTTTCACAGGATTTTAGGGAGAACCATTATTACTTTTGTCGTGTTTAGAAGGTCTTTTGCCATCCTCACTTTACATTGTGTACCCTTCCACAGCGAGAGTTTGTTTACCTTGGTTTGAACCCTAGTCTGATGTCTCTTCTCTGCATGACAGGATGATCGCTGCTTTTTCAAAGTAGCAGTTATTGAAAGCCGACCCACTACCTTCTGGTTCGGAATTTATTTTTTCTAATAACGTCATCTGGATGGTCTCGGATTGTTCCTTTATCAGGTGCGTCTCTAGAAAAAGCTGCGGAATAATGGCCAGTTTGATGGCAGTTAAGGAGCTCATTGAAGGCGATTGCGCTGCCATGCTCCCCTTTTCTCTTTTCGTTTCCCAACTGATGTATATCAGGATTGCTGTCATCGGATCTCAAATTTTACCACCAGCAGTGCCCGAAGCAACGAGAAGGCTACCTTCGCGAGAGGTGCTGTCGTGTTTTAGGACGTTTTTTTTTTATTGCGGATTTGTTCATAGCACTTTTTTGCAGCTTCAGAAAGTCGCCTTATGTTGAATTTATGAAGGTTATGGTTTTCCTGATTTCAGGAGTCAAAATTGTGTCGTTGTTAAGCACATCTACTGGCACCGGAGATTCAAGTGGGACGTCATTTCCATTTATAAAATTCCCACAAGTAAAGAGGAAATAAGAAGTCGACATCCGCAGTGCCTCCTGTACGGATGCAAGCTAATTACTTTGGAAAGTCAATGTGTCTTTGTCCATGTATTATTGAACTGTGTCTGTTGTGCTTGTGAAAGTGTAACACTTGGTTGTCGCTTGGGGAAAAGTTCAGGTACGTATGAGTGGGCGCAAGTAAATATGTTGCTTATCCATACCTTCAGTGAGTGTGTAAGTATTTGCCTTAGTCTAGCATCTCAGCTTAGGATGACCACGAAAATCACGGTGACTAGTCATGCTCTTCTTGATACACGGAAGCCCCTCCATTCCTCCGAAAACAGAGACAAGACAAGGTGCAGATACAGTACAAAGGAGTGTAGACCTAATCTGGATGTACATCCGTTCGTGTTTCCCCAAGGTTTCAGTGGGCATTTTCGATGATGCTAATTCATTGGTTTATACTGTATTATTTAAAGATTACGCTGCTTCTGAGTATATGTCATTTTAAATGGCGGTTTTTAATATTAAAATGTGCTAAGATTTTTGGTTTCATCTTTGATGGTAAAATTTAGAAGTTTGAAAGGATAATAGGGTAACAATTACGTTAATAAAGTGATTATATTTTTCACCCACATGGTTTTGTTTGCAAAAGATGTTTAGAGTTTCGCTTTAATGCAAAAAAATAGTCAACAGTTGATCTAAATCGGCATATATTTATCATTTTTGAAAAATCAGCAAATGTAAATAATTAAATTAGAAATTTCATTTACAGTTGAGATAATAAAGATAAATATTAATTGAACTAGTATATATCCCTATAAAATACTCCAACTTGTAGGTAAAAATTTCCTTCAATTTACGTAATTATACAACTCCATGTTTTAGTTAGTTGCTCACAAAAATAATATTGATCAAAGAAATTAGGATGTATAACGCGATCTATTTAAAGCAACTCTTCCAATGTTCTCATTGCCCACGCCTTACACTCTTATGTGGTTAACTATAAACAATAAATCTTTAAATTTATTCTTCATCTCAACGAGAACCATAATTATATTGAAATAACCGGTCAAATGCAAGTCGGACTTTAGCAATTAGTGTTCCGTACGTTGATTGCTTTTAAAATAAAAATTCTTGATGAATGAGTTTACAAAACATACCCCAAATGAGTTTTCAACAAAGTTTGTTTCGGATCTTTGACCTTGCAATTTCTGTTTTTTTATATACCTGATAAATTATTAAAGGTAATGCACTCGTGATAATTTTTCACCCTGTGGAGAATATTCCAGTATTTTTTCAAAATTTTTTGATCAGTACTTTTCGAGATAAAGGGGGAGGACAGTGAGTTTTGGCAGTTTTTTAAAAATATTACGAAGAAAAGTGTACGCAAGTATTACATTATATATATATATTTTTGAACTCGTGTTTCCAGAAACTTTCATTTGACACTGATCTGGTAAAATAAAAAAAAATTTTCACTTCCGATTTCACCGGAGAAAATCGGGTTTAACAGACGGACAGACAGACACTGAAGTAATCTTTTAAGTGTTCCATACGGAACACAAAAATACAAGATATAACTTCTTTACACTTTTCCATGAATTGACATAGGTTAAAAACTCTAAGTTCAATTATCATTTGTTTACCAAATGTGAGATGAATATCTCATTTCGTTTGACAGTTATCTCAGTTCTTGTGCCTAAAATTCTGGATAATGTATCAATGCTAACAAAAAAATGACTCTACAGTACAGAAGTACTTCATTCAGTTCATTCTACAAGAATCCTTGCCAAAACATGGAACTTGTTTAATTCTTTTGCCAAGGATAGAAATAAAAAATCATCCTTCGAAAGTTGGGTATTTCTTCACGTTTTAGAGTCCGTAGATTACGAAAAATATAATTTTCTATTTTCGTCGGTCTGTGTGTCGGTCTGCCAGAATGTATACCGGTGTGTTAGCGATATAATTCTTGACTAAAACCTGGAGATATCGATTTCATATTTGATATACACATAGTGCTGGAAGTAAGAAAGGAGTCAATAATTTTTAATAAGGTTACTTTGAATATGTTATAGTATACATCTGTTTTGGATTTTTGGAATCGATAAAGCTAAAAATTATATTATTTTTTCGATATTTCCAATTTTAACAGAGGCTCTTTTTCTGTTAAAGTTTTTTTGATAATTTAATACCATATAAACCATATAAAACGTATCAGCTTTTTTAATGTGCCAAGTGAAAATCAATATTTATTTTAGCATTACGTGTTGACCATATATTTTTTTTACTGTACTATAATTTTATTTTTTTAAAATTTTATTTTATTACTCAAAATTATTGAACCACAAATATAAATAATAATATTCACTGAAATTACTGTAAGACAATATAAATTTATTGACAAATATTTACTCGCAGACAAAAAGTGTCAAGCCTCTTGAAACTTGAGCCCAGCACAATTCTCGATAGGTTTACTTACTTAAGCGTATCTTCAAATAAAGAATTTGAACATTTACGGATAAAACTAATGGCCGTAAAAAACTTGAGTCAACATTTTTTTACCCGAGTAATTTAATACGGTTTACAGGATTATTAAAATATCCCTGCCAATAAAAATAAACTTTTACTTTATGTTATTCGCATATTTGCAAGTATGTTAAAAGTAATAAATTGTAGTAAGGAGTATTATTAAAATCTCGAATTAACTTAGTCTCAGCCTTCAAAAATTGGATTATTTTTTAAATTTCTTTCTCTTCTAATTTATTTACTTCGGACATTTTGTGGATTATTTATCGAATTTTTACCTGTACAAAAATACTCAAAAAAAAAACAGAAATGGCGGTCGTGGAAATAATTTGTCTGCAAACCCTGGAGATATACTGCTGAACCTGGGACAAGATTGCGACTATAAAAATTAAGTTACAGCAAGATTTAGCATTTATTCTTTTGTACAAAATTATCTGGGGACACGGTAGTGCCCCCGCCAAGTCGAGCAGAAAGCACAGCCGTACCATCCCTTTCTCGAAGCCACTTACGGCACTTTCGACCCCCCTGTAAACTTCGTTGTGGATAAAGCTAGAAGTCTGAATTTTAGTGACCAAGGAGGACGTACTATACTAGCTATACTCCTAAATTACCTACTATTTATACCTGACAGTTTACGAACTATCGCCAGTCGAAGTTCTTTAATTTTGTCACTGACACACTCACCGATCATCAAAATTCTAAGGTACTTCTAGCAGACACACAAACTTCAAATTTTGAATTTAGTTATTTAGCCTATAAAGGAAGGAAAACTGAAAAATTCCGAAATTTCAGTCCCATTTTCTAAATTCAATTGTACAGTCACTTAAGTCAAAAAAGGGGTCATCCTCGGAATGAGAGATAATAAGCTGTAAACTTGTATAAACATTTATTTTAGCATTCTAAAAGTTTGTCTCAAAAGTCTCATAAAATCTCATGACCGCGTCTTAAGATATTCAAGGTCAAAGGTCACAAAAATCGGTTTTTTGCAAATATCTCGCTTCCTTTGATTTCAATGATATTTGCATCTATTATAAAAATTGCAGAGCATAAAATTCTTTAGAAATTTTGTTCAAACATTTTTTTATACGGTACCGTTTTTGAGATAGGGCGCGGAGAGCGCGCAGCGCTCACCATAGCATAATGCAAGGTAAAAAAATATGTCTTATAAAGTTAATTAATCCCTAAAAAATCCATAATTATGAATAATTTGTATTATTTATTAATTAATATATTATATTTAATAATATTTTTCATTTATCAAATATATTCGTTTAATAAACTACCTACCTACTCCGTGTAATTAAAAATTGTTAAGTGAAATACTTTAAGTACATTTTAATTATAAAAAAGTATAAAGATGATGCTTCCATGAGAGCAGGGCTAGAAGAGAATATAGTTATTAAAATAGGAGTAAAAGTCATGTTAAGAGGAAATATTGACGTGAGTCTTGGCTTAGTCAACGGTTCTATCGGTATAGTACAAGGAGTAAAGGTTGATCGATCCTGAAAATACAAATAAAATAAAAAAAAAATACATATTACTTTTAATAATGAACATCTTTACGAGCTTGGTCCAGTCAAAACTAAATTTGAAATTATTAATAGAGTTTATGTTCATCGCGAACAGTTTCCGATATGTATAGCCTATGCTATTACCCTACACAAAAGTCAGAGGCTAAGTCTAAACAGTGCAGTATTGGCCATCGGTTCTTCAGCGTTCACATGCGGTCAAGCACTTTCGAGAGTGACAAGTCTGGCGGATTACATCTAATTAATTTAGACTTCGGTAGTATCAAAGCCCAGGAGTCCGCGATCGCACGGCAACATAATCACATAAGAATAATCTACTATTTCGATTGCTAAGTAAGTCTAAACAGTGCACATAAGAATAAAGTATTTTAAATAGTAGATTATTCTTATGTGATTATGTGGCCGTACGATTGCCAAGTCATTATATTTATTATAGAAATAAAGATGCCTAATATTCATACGGTCACTATAATGTTGTAGGTAACTAAATAGATAACAATTTACGACAAAGTTGTTGAATAGGTGCTTCTATAGATACTAACTAAAATAACTGACTTGGTTTTACATGAGATCTCACAACTTTTTGTGGTGGAAGGACTGCGTTGTGAGACTTGGCATTTTTTTACATTTTATGTTTTTGATGGGATAAGATTTATTGGATAACATTTGTTTAAAAAGCGTATAAAAACAGTTATAAAAAATTAGGGCAATTTTTTGGCTTTATGCTGATTTTCGATCTATCCTGAAAATACTAATTTTCCATATTTAATCTTATTTCCAGTTTATCCGCTAATAAAAAATATTAACTTTATCCCTTTTTTTAATCACTTTGGTTTGTTAGTTCCCTACGATATCTTCCACTCTCCTGGACATTATTGTTGCAATTTTAACTTTGCGTTTATTCGTAGGTCTTTACAATATTTTCTTTGTGAACGTAGCACATGCACTGCAGGGAAATGCTAAAGCGCCACAGAAGCGATGCGTTCACAGAAAAAGCGATTTATGCTGTTCTTGAATCGCAGTCCTGGGAAAATAGTTTCAAAGCGATGAGGTTCTCCATATAAAAAACTGCTTGAAAAGGAGAGTAGGAGGAGTGACAAGCTGAACACATATTCATGTTAAGACGTATTTCCCCCGAGTTAACGCCCAGCAAATTGAGTGATGTTGCTAGAGGAATGGAGTGTTGCGACAGAACTATGTTGAATTTCGCAATGTCAACTTTTTTAGAAAAAAACAGTCGCCTTGGTTTTTGTAGCGTGAATTTCTACTTGTTTTTACTGTCAGCCCAAGATAGAATTTCTTCCAAGTGTTTAAGTTGGACGACTTAGCCTCTGCGGATATTTGATTTGCAATGTTATATACTTTAAGAAATACATAATTAATGTAATGAAAGATTGATTTTTCAATTTCCACTTTATTTTTGTTTTACAAAAACTATATGATGCGTTTCGATATTGCTGTAGCTTCGTCCGATACAAAATGTATGTATGTATTTTGTATCAGACGAAGTTACAGTGATAGCGAATCGCGTTATATAGTTTTTGTAAAACAAAAATAAAGTGGAAAGTAACACCCACAGCAATTCAAAAATACAAATACACAAGATGTCTGTGTGCCGGTAGGAATTGAACTCACTATAGCAGACTAGGTGCCGCTGCACTTTACCAACTAACCGACAGTATCAATATGCTACTACTTGGAGTCCTAGTTAACATTTTTTAACCTACTCAATTTATTCTGATATCATGTCAGATATACTTTCATCATAAAATAGTATTAGCGATAATGTACTTCCAGGGAGTAGCGATTAGCTGAACAGCGATTTTAGGTCACAGGTACACCTGTGACGGTTATTTATAAGTCGCAGCTTCTTTTAACAGTGTCTTAGGTCACTGCTTCACTTCGTCCGAAATCTCCGGAAACCGAAACTACTGCTGCATAATGATCAACAACGGTGCCTGTCACAGCCAAAGAACGACGATACGACAGTTCAATATCGTGTACCGGGGACTTATCTGTGGTCGGTCGACTGCGACTATTGCCTGTAGCGAGATGATAAGCGCCGTGGCCGATTATTAAGTTCAGGTCGGGCGGATCTGCCACATCTGCGTATGTAGCGAGTATTTATAATAGCGACTACAGTCGCTTGGTTGAGAAGAATTGGGGCGCAGGTATTAAAGTCCGTCCATACATACAGTGAAGTGACTAACTGATTCCTATTAGTGCAAGCTGTAAAATTCAAATATGTTTGAACAGGTCCGTACTTTGCTTAGAATTTAATTATTTTGGTTTTTGGAAAGACATTAAACAATGTTTATACTATATTTCATTTATGTTTATTACAAATCATCTTATTATTACCAGTTATTTTTATTACGAATACAAATTATTACTTTACTCATTAAAATTACATTACATTATTCACTTAAAATAAAATCACTATCATTGGTTCTAATTGTTAGTTTTTCTATATTATTTGCAAAATGGATATATGATTTTTCAACTTTTTCAGCATGTATGACAGAGTTCGCCCAACTCTGTAGAGGTATATTAAAAACTTTGGTTTCCATAAGTTTCAGTACACTGGAATTAACAGTGGGGCAAATGTTATTACGACGAATGGCAGATTTCAATTGAAGCCAAATATGTTCTATAGGATTAAATATACAATGGTATGGTGGAATCCTTAAAACTGTATGCCTCATATCCTTTGCATAATTGTCACAGACATATTCCTTTTTTATGTTTAAACTCTTCAACACTTCTATCAATTGCTGTTTGGTATAATCTTCTGGAAGTAAATGTCATTATCGTACATGTAGTTTTGAATTGTTGCTTTTGAATCGTTTGAGCAGGGAGCTTTGATTTACTGCCTACTATGATAGCTTGCGTTGTCCATCACAATTACACTATTTGGAGGTAGGGTCGGAATTAGCTTGTTTTTGAACCAATTTTCAAATAATTCGGCAGTGATGTCCTCATGGTAATCGAGAGAAGAATCTTTTATATTCTTTGCAGACAGGGAGAGTGCATTCGGAATCCATCCGTCTTTAGATCCAGCATGCAAAATCGTAATCCTTTTGCCTCTGTTTGATGGTGCTTTGGTTTTACAGTTATCACTTATGTCAACCAAACCCCTTTTCGGAGTATCGTATGTGCCGAAACATGTTTTATCCAAGTTAATAATTGGCCTTTGCTCGTTTCTATAAAACCTTATATTTTTCTAAATATTCCAGTCGCCATTCCTGAATTCTCGTGGAATCCATGAAAACTTGTCTTTTGTTAAGTTTTTTAAATTTGAAACCCATGTGTTGAATACACTTCCATAATGTTGTCCTACTATATTCGATCACGGTTTCACCTCTTTCAAGCCTTTTCATTAAATTATCCAATGTGGGCACACTTTGTTCCTCGTATATCTTGTAAATTTTACGCCGTATTATATCTTGATCACTTCCATCTATCCTTGAGAAAATGCCAGCATCGCTTCTTTTCTTCCTTAGTAGAATAGGGTTGTTTACAATTTTCTGTACTATTGTTGTTGGAATGTTCGTTAATATGGCCGTTTCTTCTAAAGCTGCTTGTTTGCTAACATTACCACGTTCCATTAGGGTTGAATAAACATTCTTTACAATTTCCTTGGCATCAATAGATAAGTGTTTTCTACTTTTGTACGGGGTAACCTATTGAGATACACTTGACTCGCAAATATTTTCCATGACTAGGCTGCTCTGTCACACACGAAGTAACAATAATTACAAACTTTAAACTAAATGGCGGCTGTATTTATATTGCTAGACAGTAAGTGCCAATATGGATTATACAAGTTATTTTCGGGTAAATGCCATGTTTGTTTTTTATAACCACCATCAAAATCATATTAAAATTTTATTAATAATTATTTAAAATCCACCTTTGTTGTTTACAGGCAGGTAAAACGAACAAATATCATATTTTTAAGTACGGTCCATGATTTACCTGCTTCTGAAGTGCCCAAAGAAAACCATAAAATTTTATTTCATTGTCTATTTATGGTTAATGGTTTTTACCCTTTAAGGATTAAGTTTAGTCACTTCACTATATGTATGGATGGACTTTACCTGTGACTATCTAAGTCAAAGATATGATAATATCGTTCATCTCTACCAGGGAGTATAAATACAGCTATCATAATTTCACTTATATTTTCTAGACTAGTACTCAATAAGACATTTTTTGTTTATTTGGGCATTCAATCTTATAACTGTTTTACCATTGCCAAAGTGAAAAAGAAAAAATAGTTCCCAATTTTAAAGTACGATAAAGTGAAGCTATTGGGCAAATTTTTAAATACATTTTTGTTAACACTGACTAAAAGATCACTATTTGAATTTGATATTAGATACAACTATAATTTCTTGGTTGTAAACTATCTGTTACCTGACGATGTAGCATTTTTAATTTATTTTATATAAGACTAGCCGGGCCCGCGGCTCCGCTCGCGTGGACTTGAGTTACTACTATCGTCACTGCTTATTTCTTATGTTACCCAACGTAATAAAATATCTCCCATTATTTCCCCTTATCTCCCAATATTTCTCGTTATCTCCCATTATCTCTACATAATTTCCCTTATCTAGGCTTATCTCTGTTCATCTCCCATTATTTCTTCTTATCTCCCATTATTTCACCTTATTTCCCATTATCTAGGCTTTATCTCGACTTATCTCGCAATATTGCTCCTTATCTCCCATTATTTCTCCTTATCTCCCATTATCTCACCATAACTCCCATTATCTAGACTTATCTCTGCTTATCTTCCATTATTTCTCCTTATCTTCCATTATTTATACTTATCTCCCATAACTCACCTTATTTCCCATTATCGAGGCTTATCTCGACTTATCTCCCATTATTTCTCCTTATCTCCCATTATCTCACCTTATCTCCCATTATCTAGGCTTATATCGAATTATATAGAACATATGTATAAATTTATAAAAACACGTGCTACATGATATTGTTTCCATATTTAATGTTTTAGGCAGTGTATTGCAAGAGAAACGCGTTAGCGGCCAACTTTTCTCCGACTTGATTCACTATTATCGTCACTGCTTATTCCTTATGTCACCTAAGGTAATAAAATATATCCTATAACCTGGCCAGAGAACATACGTATGTTTAAAAAAAAAGCACGTAAGTGGTTCTCCAGTGATAAGCGCACAAACGGAGAAACAGACAGAGAGACGTTGCATTTTATATATATTATAGATATCCTTTGCTACATGATATTGTTCCATATTTAGTGGTTTAGGCAGTGTATTGCAACAGAACGCTCTAACGGCCAACTTTTTTCCGATTTGATTCACTATTATCGTCCTGCTTATTCCTCATGTTACCTAACGTAATAAAAACGTAGTCTATAACCTGGCCGGAGAACATATGTATATTTAAAAAAAAAAGCACGTAAATCGGATAAGTGGTTCTCCAGTCATAAGCGCACTAACGGACGAACAGACAGACAGACAGACGGGCAGAGAGACGTTGCATTTTTATATATATTATAGATATAGATTATTATTTTTATTATATAACCTGGCCAAAGAATATATGTATGAATTTAAAAAAAAGGCATGTAAATCGGATAAGTGGTTCTTGCGTGATAAACGCACTAATGGACAGACAGACAGACAGAGAGACATTGCATTTTATATATATTATATATTATAGATATTCTCTGCTACATAATATTGTTCCATATTTAATGGTTTAGATTGTATATTGCAAGAGAACGCGCTAGCGGCAAACTTTTTTCCGACTTCATTCACTATTATCGTCACTGCTCATTCCTTATGCTACCTATCGTAATAAAATATAGTCTATAACCTGACCGGAGAACATATGTATGTTTTTTAAAAAAAAGTACGAAAATCGGATGAGTGGTTCTCCAGTGATAAGTGCACTAACGGACAGACAGGCAGACAGACAGACAGACAGAGATATGTTGCATTTTATATATATTATAGATGTAATAAAATATATATCTATAACCTGGTCAGAGAACATATGTATGAATTTAAAAAAACGTAAATCGGATAAGTGGTTCTCGAAGGATAAGCACACTAACGGACAGACAGACAGACAGAGAAACGTTGCATTTTTTTTATATATATTATAGATATAGATTATTATTATTATTATTATATAACCTGGCCAAAGAATATATGTATGAATTTAAAAAAAGACACGGATAAGTGGTTTTCGCGTGATAAACGGACTAATGGACAGACAGACAGACAGAGAGACATTGCGTTTTATATATATTGTAGATTATAGATTATAGATGTTCTCTGCTACATAATATTCTATAATGGATTAGGCTGTGTGTTGCAAAGGAACGCGCCAGCGGCAAACTTTTTTCCGACTTCACTCACTATTTTACGTCACTGCTCATTCCTTATGCCACCTATCGTAATAAAATATAGCCTATAACCTGGCCAGAGAACATATGTTTGTTTAAAAAAAAAAAGTACGTAAATCGGATAAGTGGTTCTCCAGTGATAAGCGCACTAACGGACAGACAGACAGACAGACAGAGAGACGTTGTATTTTATATATATTATAGATAAAGTAAGTAGATCTTGTCAATAATAAAGCACTTATATGCTTTCATAAGATTTATAGTTATAAATAATTTACTTTTAAAATTGTGAAAAGTAAATTGAAAATAAAAATCTTTATTGATATATTTTAAACTTTTCTTTCTTCACCAAAATTTTCGTAAAAGAGGGAAGTATTATTTTGTAGTTAAATTTACCTTCAAAGGTGAAAATGTTTTTTTTTTTTTATTTTGAGGTAAAATATTAACGTTATGTTAATTTTAGAGAATAGGCACATATTCTTAATAATGTAAAATGTTGAATGTTGAATTTTATATTAACAGTAAGAAAGCAAGAAGTGGTTGATTTGGAGATTGGTTTCAACTGGTTAGAAAATGTTTGTTAAATCACCAAAAAGTTATTTTCGCTCTGCAAAATACGAAAAAAAGAAGGTTATCTAAAAGTGAAAAAATGTCGATTTCCACAATTTACCACGTAAAAGATTTTTATTTTTAAGTGGCAGAACCAATAATTTTCTGGACGTGTCCACAACAATTTTTTTTGTACTAAAATAAATTGATATGTATAGTAATCACTTAGTATTTTTTTTTAGTACAATAACGCTCGTGGAGCACTTAAAAAGTTCCATGAAATATAAGTGTATATCTCGGGACCTGAATAACATGACATTCCCGTCGACATCTTCATGATCACCTTTACAATTGTTAAGTTCTATGCGGCTAGGAGACGGAAGATAAAAAAAAAGACTACACATCATTTTTACTGTTCCGTACTGAATACTTATAAGATCACTTCGGTGTCTGTTTATCTGTCTGTCGGCCCGTCTGTCTGTCTGTCACATCCGATTTTCTCTGGAACTATTTGACACAGAAAGTTGAAATTTGGTACTAATATAAGAATTGATGGTCTCATCAGAACTGTGTAGTTTTGAAAGTTAAATTTTGACTTAAGGGCTTAGTTTTGGGGGTGAAATCGGAAGTGAAAAAAAAAATTTACCAGGTCATCGAGTGGGGTGTCAAATGAAAGCTTGTAAAAATACGAATTCAAAAATGTATATAATGTAATACTTGCACACACTTTTCTTTGTATTATTTTTAAAAAATTGCTAAAAATCGTTGTCTCCCCCCTTTATGTCTAAAAGTACTGATCAAAAAATTTTGAAAAAATACTGAAATATTCTCCACAGGATGTAGATTGAACGAAAATTATCACGCGTTCATTACCTCTAATAATTTATCTGGCATATAAAAAAACAAAAATTTCAAGGTCATCAGTTTTCAGTAAAGATCGGAAAAAACTTTATTGAAAACTTATTTGGGGTGTGTTTGGTGAAGTCATTGATCGATCATTTTATACCTCCGTAAAAAAATTTTTATTTCAAAAGCAATCAACTTACGGAACACTAATTACCCAAGTTCAACTTGTACTTGATAGGTAGGGTCTAGGAATTTTGATGTTATGTTATTACAAATAGCATTAACATACAACCTAAAGTCATTTTTTGATTTTCTTGCAAGTACCGTCATTTCTTTAGAAGCTAATCTTCCAACTATCGAAATTGTTTTTCTAGGCATCTTTAATGTTCATAACGTCAACTAACTTAATTATTTAAATACCGCCGACCGAGATGTTATAATTTTTGAAATTAATTGTAGCTTTACTTAGCTTATTGATGAACCAACAAATTCACCACGATTCGAATTGGTTCAGAAACAAAAGAAATATTATAAAAATAATATTGTCTCCTCTTAAAGTCAATAAAACCACCATACAAATATATAAGTTGAAATTTATCAACATAAAATGCGGATATATATAGACAATATAAAAATCTCGCTCGTAGTTAATCAAGTATGATATAGATGGCAGATCGTCAAGTGTATCAAGTAATCTTGTAGTATTACAAGACACTACTATAAGATGGTTAAATGATAGACAGTAATTCGTAAAAACTATTTCCGTTCTTAGGACGTTTTTTTATAAATTATGCTGAATTTTTCTACTTTTATTATGAAATGCTATTATGCCATTATCGGATAGAATATATTAAAATTCTATATGAGACAGAAATTACTTTATAATCAATAACTCTCCATATTGCTAAAACCACTTACACTCTGGAAGGGTAATGGAAAATTATGGAATGGTGCAAATAAAGGTGTTCCATTAGCGCGTTTATAACGAGGTGTTTTAAATTACTTTACCAGCAATTTGCAATTACTACATTATGGGTCAAGTTTACTTTTAAAATTTAACCTCAGTTGTTTTTTAAATAATATAGAATATAAAGTGATTTATCCAGTACTTCCTTTGCAAATATACTGTTCTAAAATATATACTGACTTTGAATTTCTCACACGAAGTCGATATTTTAAACGATAGATATTTTGAAATATTAAACACAAGAAAAAGTTTGAGCAGTGTAGTAGCTTTTTTGGTGTCTAACTTCATTAAAATACGTTTTATGACACGCTGTAT